>OZ010592.1:63855526-64455526 GCA_963932145.1 Acanthosepion lycidas | reverse complement strand
ACATACTAGCGTTGAAAAAGTAGTGAAAAAAGCTAGATTTTGCATGTAAATCCCTATGTAATTAAAAGTTGTGTAAAACATAAAATCTTAAATAAAACTTTGTCAAAACATCTGACACTAGTTAAAATCCATAAGTTTTGATTGATTTCATATCGATTTTCAATAATTTCATTGTTTTTCTAATGTTTTCAAACAGTTATTGTTATTTTCAAACTAGCGCTGAAAAGTAGTCAAAACAGCTTGATTTTGCGTGTAAATCGCTATGTAATTAAAAGTTGTTTAAAACATAAAATCTTAAATAAAATTTTATCAAAACTTCTGAAACTAGTTAAAATCAATAAGTTTTGATTGATTTCATATCGATTTTCAATAATTTCATTGTTTTTCTAATGTTTTCAAGCAGTTATTGATATTTACAAACTAGCGTTAAAAAGTAGTCAAAACAGCTAGATTTTGAATGTAAATCGCTATGTAATTAAAAGTTGTTTAAAACATAAAATCTTAAATAAAATTTTATCAAAACTTCTGAAACTAGTTAAAATCAATAAGTTTTGATTGATTTCATATCGATTTTCAATAATTTCATTGTTTTTCTAATGTTTTCAAGCAGTTATTGATATTTACAAACTAGCGTTAAAAAGTAGTCAAAACAGCTAGATTTTGAATGTAAATCGCTATGAAATTAAAAGTTGTGTAAAACATAAAATCTTAAAAAAAGCTTTGTCAAAACTTCTGAAACTAGTTAAAATCAATAAGTTTTGATTGATTTCATATCGATTTTCAATAATATCATTGTTTTTCTAATGTTTTCAAACAGTTATTGATATTTACAAACTAGCGTTAAAAAGTAGTCAAAACAGCTAGATTTTGCATGTAAATCGCTATGAAATTAAAAGTTGTGTAAAACATAAAATCTTAAATATAACTTTGACAAAACTTCTGAAACTAGTTAAAATCAATAAGTTTTTATTGATTTCATATCGATTTTCAATAATTTCATTGTTTTTCTAATGTTTTCAAACAGTTATTGATATTTACACACTAGCGTAGAAAAAGTAGTGAAAAAAGCTAGATTTTGCATGTAAATCGCTATGTAATTAAAAGTTGTGTAAAACATAAAATCTTAAATATAACTCGGTCAAAACTTCTGAAACTAGTTAAAATCAATAAGTTTTGATTGATTTCATATCGATTTTCAATAATTTCATTGTTTTTCTAATGTTTTCAAACAGTTATTGATATTTACAAACTAGCGTTAAAAAGTAGTGAAAAAGGCTACATTTTGCATGTAAATCGCTATGTAATTTCAAGTTGTGTAAAACATAAAATTTTAAATAAAACTTTGTCAAAACTTCTGAAACTAGTTAAAATCAATAAGTTTTGATTGATTTCATATCGATTTTCAATAATTTCATTGTTTTTCTAATGTTTTCAAACAGTTATTGATATTTACAAACTAGCGTTGAAAAAGTAGTGAAAAAACTAGATTTTGCATGTAAATCGCTATGTAATTAAAAGTTGTGTAAAACATAAAATCTTAAATATAACTTTGTCAAACCTTCTGAAACTAGTTAAAATCAATAAGTTTTGATTGATTTCATATCGATTTTCAATAATTTCATTGTTTTTCTAATGTTTTCAAACAGTTATTGATATTTACAAACTAGCGTTAACAAGTAGTGAAAAAAGCTAGATTTTGCATGTAAATCGCTATGTAATTAAAAGCTCTGTAAAACATAAAATCTTTAATTTAACTTTGTGACAACTTCTGAAACTAGTTAAAATCAAATAGTTTTGATTAATTTCATATTGATTTTCAATAATTTCATTGTTTTTCTAATGTTTTCAAAGAGTTAATAATATTTACAAACTAGCGTTAAAAAGTAGTCAAAACAGCTAGGTTTTGCGTGTAAAATGCTTGATTTTGCATGTAAATCGCTTTGTAATTAAAAGTTGTGTAAAACATAATATTTTTAATATAACTTTGTCAAAACTTCTGACACTAGTTAAAATCAATATATTTTGATTGATTACATATCGATTTTCAATAATTTCATAGTTTTTCTAATGTTTTCAAACAGTTATTGATATTTACATACTAGCGTTGAAAAAGTAGTGAAAAAAGCTAGATTTTGCATGTAAATCCCTATGTAATTAAAAGTTGTGTAAAACATAAAATCTTAAATAAAACTTTGTCAAAACATCTGACACTAGTTAAAATCCATAAGTTTTGATTGATTTCATATCGATTTTCAATAATTTCATTGTTTTTCTAATGTTTTCAAACAGTTATTGTTATTTTCAAACTAGCGCTGAAAAGTAGTCAAAACAGCTTGATTTTGCGTGTAAATCGCTATGTAATTAAAAGTTGTTTAAAACATAAAATTTTTAATATAACTTTGTGAAAATTTCTGAAACTAGTTAAAATAAATAAGTTTTGATTGATTTCATATCGATTTTCAATAATTTCATTCTTTTTCTAATGTTTTCAAACAGTTACTGATATTTACAAAATTGCGTTAAAAAGTCGTCAAAACAGCTTGATTTTGCGTGTAAATCGCTATGTAATTAAAAGTTGTTTAAAACATAAAATTTTTAATATAACTTTGTGAAAATATCTGAAACTAGTTAAAATAAATAAGTTTTGATTGATTTCATATCGATTTTCAATAATTTCATTGTTTTTCTAATGTTTTCAAACAGTTATTAATATTTAAAAAATAGCGTTCTAAAAGTAGTCAAAACAGCTTGATTTTGCGTGTAAATCGCTATGTAATTAAAAGTTGTTTAAAACATAAAATCTTTAATATAACTTTGTCAAAACTTCTGAAACTAGTTAAAATCAATAAGTTTTGATTCATTTCATATCGATTTTCAATAATTTCATTGTTTTTCTAATGTTTTCAAAGAGTTAATAATATTTACAAACTAGCGTTAAAAAGTAGTCAAAACAGCTAGGTTTTGCGTGTAAAATGCTTGATTTTGCATGTAAATCGCTATGTAATTAAAAGTTGTGTAAAACATAAAATCTTAAATATAACTTTGTCAAAACTTCTAAAACTAGTTAAAATCAATATATTTTGATTGATTTCATATCGATTTTCAATAATTTCATAGTTTTTCTTATGTTTTCAAACAGTTATTGATATTTACATACTAGCGTTGAAAAAGTAGTGAAAAAAGCTAGATTTTGCATGTAAATCCCTATGTAATTAAAAGTTGTGTAAAACATAAAATCTTAAATAAAACTTTGTCAAAACTTCTGAAACTAGTTAAAATCCATAAGTTTTGATTGATTTCATATCGATTTTCAATAATTTCATTGTTTTTCTAATGTTTTCAAACAGTTATTGTTATTTTCACACTAGCGCTGAAATGTAGTCAAAACAGCTTGATTTTGCGTGTAAATCGCTATGTAATTAAAAGTTGTTTAAAACATAAAATTTTTAATATAACTTTGTGAAAATTTCTGAAACTAGTTAAAATAAATAAGTTTTGATTGATTTCATATCGATTTTCAATAATTTCATTCTTTTTCTAATGTTTTCAAACAGTTACTGATATTTACAAAATTGCGTTAAAAAGTCGTCAAAACAGCTTGATTTTGCGTGTAAATCGCTATGTAATTAAAAGTTGTTTAAAACATAAAATTTTTAATATAACTCTGTGAAAATATCTGAAACTAGTTAAAATAAATAAGTTTTGATTGATTTCATATCGATTTTCAATAATTTCATTGTTTTTCTAATGTTTTCAAACAGTTATTAATATTTAAAAAATAGCGTTCTAAAAGTAGTCAAAACAGCTTGATTTTGCGTGTAAATCGCTATGTAATTAAAAGTTGTTTAAAACATAAAATCTTTAATATAACTTTGTCAAAACTTCTGAAACTAGTTAAAATCAATAAGTTTTGATTAATTTCATATCGATTTTCAATAATTTCATTGTTTTTCTGATGTTTTCAAAGAGTTAATAATATTTACAAACTAGCGTTAAAAATTAGTCAAAACAGCTAGATTTTGCGTGTAAAATGCTTGATTTTGCATGTAAATCGCTATGTAATTAAAAGTTGTGTAAAACATAATATTTTTAATATAACTTTGTCAAAACTTCTGACACTAGTTAAAATCAATATGTTTTGATTGATTTGATATCGATTTTCAATAATTTCATTGTTTTTCTAATGTTTTCAAACAGTTAGTGATATTTTCAAACTAGCTCTGAAAAGTAGTCAAAACAGCTTGATTTTGCATGTAAAACGCTATGTAATTAAAAGTTGTGTAAAACATAATATTTTTAATATAACTTTGTCAAAACTTCTGCAACTAGTTGAAATGAAAAAGTCTTGATTGATTTCATATCGATTCTCAATAATATCATTGTTTTTCTAATGTTTTCAAACAGTTACTTATTTTTACAAACTAGCTTTAAAAAGTAGTCAAAACTACTTGATTTTGTATGTAAATCGCTATGTAATTAAAAGTTGTGTAAAACATAATATTTTCAATATAACTTTGTCAAATCTTCTGACACTTGTTAAAATCTATATTTTTTGATTGATTTCATATCGATTTTCAATA
Source organism: Acanthosepion lycidas (assembly GCA_963932145.1). NCBI lineage: Eukaryota > Metazoa > Mollusca > Cephalopoda > Sepiida > Sepiidae > Acanthosepion > Acanthosepion lycidas. The sequence goes on along the minus strand of OZ010592.1, from coordinate 64,450,946 downwards.
ATTTCATTGTTTTTCTAATGTTTTCAAACAGTTAGTGATATTTTCAAACTAGCGCTGAAAAGTAGTCAAAACAGCTTGATTTTGCATGTAAAACGCTATGTAATTAAAAATTGTGTGAAACATAAAATTTTTAATATAACTTTGTCAAAACTTCTAAAGCTAGTTAAAATCAATAAGTTTTGATTGATTTCATATCGATTCTCAATAATATCATTGTTTTTCTAATATTTTCAAACAGTTATATATATTTACAAACGAGCGTTAAGAATTAGTCAAAACAGCTAGATTTTGCATGTAAATCGCTATGTAATTGTGTAAAACATGAAATATTTAATATAACTTTGTCAAAACTTCTGAAACTAGATAAAATCAATAAGTTTTGATTGATTTCATATCGATTTTCAATAATTTCATCGTTTTTCTAATGTTTTCAAATAGTTATTGATGTTTACAATCTAGCGTTAAATGTAGTCAAAACAGCTAGATTTTGCATCTAAATCGCTACGTAATTAAAACTGTGTAAAACATAAAATTTTTAATATGACTTCGTCAAAACTTCTGAAACTAGTTAAAATCAATAAGTTTTGATTGATTTCATATCGATTTTCAATAATTTCATTGTTTTTCTAATGTTTTCAAACAGTTATTTATGTTTTCAAACTAGCGTTAAAATGTAGTCAAAGTAGCTAGATTTTGCATCTAAATCGCTATGTAATTAATAGCTGTGTAAACATAAAATTTTTAATATAACTTTGTCAAAACTTCTGAAACTAGTTAAAATCAATAAGTTCTGATTGATTTCATATCGATTCTCAATAATATCATTGTTTTTCTAATGTTTTCAAACAGTTATATATATTTACAAACGAGCGTTAAGAATTAGTCAAAACAGCTAGATTTTGCATGTAAATCGCTATGTAATTGTGTAAAACATGAAATATTTAATATAACTTTGTCAAAACTTCTGAAACTAGATAAAATCAATAAGTTTTGATTGATTTCATATCGATTTTCAATAATTTCATCGTTTTTCTAATGTTTTCAAATAGTTATTGATGTTTACAATCTAGCGTTAAAATTAGTCAAAACAGCTAGATTTTGCATCTAAATCGCTATGTAATTAAAACTGTGTAAAACATAAAATTTTTAATATGACTTCGTCAAAACTTCTGAAACTAGTTAAAATCAATAAGTTTTGATTGATTTCATATCGATTTTCAATAATTTCATTGTTTTTCTAATGTTTTCAAACAGTTATTTATGTTTTCAAACTAGCGTTAAAATGTAGTCAAAGTAGCTAGATTTTGCATCTAAATCGCTATGTAATTAATAGCTGTGTAAACATAAAATTTTTAATATAACTTTGTCAAAACTTCTGAAACTAGTTAAAATCAATAAGTTCTGATTGATTTCATATCGATTTTCAATAATTTCATTGTTTTTCTAATGTTTTCAATCAGTTATTTATATTTTCAAACTAGTTTTGAAAAGTAGTCAAAACAGCTTGATTTTGCATCTAAATCGCTTTGTAATTAAAAGCTGTGTAAAACATAAAATCTTTAATATGACTTTGTCAAAACTTCTGAAACTAGTTAAAATCAATGTTTTCATTGATTTCATATCGATTTTCAATAATTTCATTGTTTTTCTAATGTTTTCAAACAGTTATTGATATTTTCAAACTAGCGTTGAAAAGTAGTGAAAACAGCTAAATTTTGCATGTAAATCGCTATGTTATTAAAAGCTGAATAAATATAAAATATTTTATATAACTTTGTCAAAACTTCTGAACCTAGTTAAAATCAATAAGTTTTGATTGATTTCACATCGATTTTCAATAATTTCATTGTTTTTCTAATGTTTTCAAACAGTTATTTATATTTGCAAACTAGCGTTGAAAAGTATTCAAAACAGCTAATTTTTGCATGTAAATCGCTATGAAAGTAAAAGCTGTGTAAAACATCAAATTTTTAATATAACTTTGTCAAATCTTCTGAAACTAGTTAAAATCAATAAGTTTTAATTGATTTCAAATCGATTTTCAATACATTCATTGTTTTTCTAATGTTTTCACACAGTTATTGATATTTGCAAACTAGCGTTGTAAAATATTCAAAATAGCTTGATTTTGCATGTAAATCGCTATGTAATTAAAAGCTGTGTAAAACATAAAATTTCTAATATAACTTTGTCAAAACTTCTGAAACTAGTTAAAATCAATAAGTTTTTAATGATTTCACATCGATTTTCAATAATTTCATTGTTTTTCTAATGTTTTCAAACAGTTATTTATATTTTCAAACTAGCGTTGAAAAGTAGTGAAAACAGCTAGATTTTGCATGTAAATCGCTATGTAATTAAAAGCTGTGTAAAACATAACATTTTTAATATAACTTTGTCAAAACATCTGAAACTAGTTGAAATCAATAAGTTTTGATTGAATTCATATCGATTTTCTATACATTCATTGTTTTTCTAATGTTTTCAAACAGTTATTAATATTTGCAATCTAGCGTTGTGAAGTATTTACATGCAAAACAGCTAGATTTTGCATGTAAATCGCTATATAATTAAAAGCTGTGTAAAGTATAAAATTTTTAATATAACTTTGTCAAAACTTCTGAAACTAGTTGAAATCAATTAGTTCTGATTGATTTCATATCGATTTTTATTAATTTAATTGTTTTTCTGATGTTTTCAAAGAGTTATTTATATTTTGAAACTAGCGTTGGAAAAGTCGTGAAAACACCTTTATTTTGCATGTAAATCGCTATGTATTTACAACTTTTGTAAAACATGAAATTTGTAATATAACTTTGTCAAAACTTGCAAAACTAGTTGAAATCAATATGTTTTCTTTGATTTCATATCGATTTTCCATAATGTATTACTTTTTCTAATGTTTTCAAACAGTTATTTACATTTTCAAACTAGCGTTGAAAAAGTAGTCAAAACTGCCAAATTTTGCATGTAAATCGCTATCGAATTAAAACCTTTTTAAAACTTAAAATTTGTAATAAAATATTGACAAAACTTATGAAACTTGTTGAAATCAATACGTTCTGATTGATTTCATATCGATTTTCAATAATTTAATAGTTTTTCTAATGTTTTCAAACCGTTATTTATATTTTCAAACTAAGGTTGAAAAAGTAATGAAAACAATTAGATTTTGCATGTAAATCGCCATGTATTTAAAACTTTTGTAAAACATAAAATTTGTAATATAACTTTTTCAAAACTTGTAAAACTAGTTGCAATCATTACGTTTTGATTGATTTCATATCGATTTTCAATAATTTAATTGTTTTTCTAATGTTTTCAAAAAGTTATATTTTCAAACTTTTTTAAATCGCTATGTAATTAAAACTTTTGAAAAACATAAAATTTGTAATATAACTTTGTCGAAACTTATGAAACTAGTGGAAATCAATCAGTTTTGATTGATTTCATATCGATTTTCAATAATTTAATTGTTTTCTAATGTTGTCAAACAGTTATTTATATTTTAAACTAGCGTTGAAAACGTAGTCAAAACAGCTAGATTTTGCATATAAATCGCTATGTAATTAAAACATTTGTAAAACTTAAAATTTGTAATAAAACTTTGTCAAAACTGATGAAACTAGTTGAAATCAATCAGTTTTGATTGATTTCATATCGATTTTCAATAATTTAATTGTTTTTCTAATGTTTTCAAACAGTTATTTATATTTTCAAACTACCGTTAAAAAAGTAGTGAAAAAATCTTGATTATGCATCTAAATCGCTATGTAATTAAAAGTTGTGTAAAACATAAAATCTTAAATATAACTTTGTCAAAACTTCTGAAACTAGTTAAAATCAATAAGTTTTGATTGATTTCATATCAATTTTCAATAATTTAATAGTTTTTCTAATGTTTTCAATCAGTTATTTATATTTTCAAACTTGCGTTGAAAAAGTAGTCAAAACAGCTAGATAGGCATGTAAATGGCTATGTAATTAAAACCTTTGTAAAATTTAAAATTTGTAATAAAACTTTGTCAAAACTTATGAAACTAAGTGAAATCAATAAGTTTTGATTAATTTCATATCGATTTTCAATAATTTAATTGTTTTTAAAATGTTTTCAAAAAGTTATTTATATTTTCAAACTAGCGTTGAAAAAGTACTCAAAACAGTTTGATTTTGCATGTACATCGCTATGTAATTAAAACTTTTGCAAAACATAAAATTTGTAAGAAAACTTTGTCAAAACTTGTGAAACTAGTTGAAATCAATACGTTATGATTGATTTCATATCGATTTTCAATAATTTAATTTTTTTTTCTAATGTTTTCAAACAGTTATTTATATTTTCAAACTATCGTTGAAAAAGTAGTGAAAACATCTAGAATTTGCATGTAAATCGCTATGTATTTAAAACTTTTGTAAAACATAAAATTTGTAATATAACAAATATGTCAAAAATTTTTAAAACTAGTTGAAATCAATACGTTTTGATTGATTTCATATCGATTTTGAATAATTTAATAGTTTTTCTAATGTTTTCAAACAGTTATTTATATTTTCAAACTAGCGTTGAAAAAGTAGTCAAAACATTGATTTTGCATGTAAATAGCTATGTAATTAAAACCTTTGTGAAACATAACATTTGTAATATAACTTTGTCAAAACATATGAAACTAGTTGAAATCAATAGGTTTTTATTGATTTCATAATGATTTTCAATAATTTAATTGTTTTTCTAATGTTTTCAAACAGTTATTTATATTTTCAAACTAGTGTTGAAAAAGTAGCCAAAACAGCAAAATTTGCTTGTAAATCGCTATATAATTAAAACCTTTCTAAATCATAAAATTTGTAATAAAACTTTGTCATAACTTATGAATCTAGTTGAAATCAATACGTTTTGATTGATTTCATATCGATTTTCAATAATTTACTTGTTTTTCTAATGTTTTCATGGAGTTATTTTTTTTAAACTAGCGTTCAATAAGTAGTCAAAACAGCTAGATTTTGCATGTAATTAAAACCTTTGTAAAACATAAAATTTGTAATATAATTTTGTCAAAACTTATGAAACTTGTTTAAATCAATAGGTTTTGATTGATTTCATATCGATTTTCAATAATTTATTCGTTTTTCTAATGGTTTCAAAAAGTTATTTATATTTTCATGGTAGCGTGTTTAACGTTGAAATAGTAGTCAAAACAGCTAGATTTTTCATGTAATCACTATGTAATTCAAACCTTTGTAAAACATAAAATTTTCATATAACTTTGTCAAAACTGATGAAACTAGTTCAAATCAATACATTTTGATTGATTGCATATCGATTTTCAATAATTTCATTGACTTTCTAATGTTTTCAAACAGTTATTTATATTTTCAAACTAGCGTTGAAAAAGTAGTTAAAACAGCTAGATTTTGCATGTAAATCACTATGTAATTCAAACCTTTGTAAAACATAAAATTTTTAATATAACTAGTTAAAATGAAACTAGTTAAAAACAATACATTTTGATTGATTGCATATTGATTTTCAATAATTTCATCGACTCTCTAATGTTTTATTTATATTTTGAAACTAGTGTTTTAACGTTAGAAAAGTAGTCAAAACAGCTTGAATTTGCATGTAAATAGCTATGTATTTCAAACATTTGTAAAATATAAAATTCTTAAAAGAACTTTGTCCATACTTATGAAACTAGTTAAAATCAGTACATTTTGATCGATCGCATATCGATTCACAATATTTTCATTGACTTTCTAATGTTTTTTTATATTTTTTAGCTAGCGAGTTTAACTTTGAAAAAGTAGTCTAAACAGCCAGATTTTGCATGTAAATCACTATGTATTACAACCATTTGTAAAACATAAAATTTGTAATATAAATTCGTCAAAAATTATGAAACTAGTTAAAATCAGTACATTTTGATCGATTGCTTGTCGATTTTAAATAATTTCATTGAATTTCTAATTTTTTTTATTTATATTTTGATTCTAGCGTGTTTAACGTTGAAAAAGTAGTCAAAACAACTTGATTTTGCATGTAAATCACTCTGTATTAGAAACCTTTCTAAAACATAAAATTTTTAATATAACTCTGTCAAAACATATGAAACTAGTTAAAATCAATACATTTTGATCGATTGCATATCGATTTTGAATAATTTATTTGACTTTCTAATTTTTTATTTATATTTTGTAGCTAGCGTGTTTAACGTTGGAAAAGGAATGAAAAAAACTTGATTTTGCATTTAAATCACTAAGTATTATAAATCTATGTAAACCATAAATTTTTATATAACTTTTTAAAAACATATGAAACTATTTAAAATCAATACATTTTGATCGATTGCATATCGATTTTAAATAATTTCATTGACTTTCTTGTGTTTTATTTATATTTTGAAGCTAGCGTTTTTAACGTTTAAGAAGGAGACAAAACAGCTTTTTTTTGCATGTAAATCACTGTGTATCACATACCTCTGTAAATCATAAAATTTGTAATATAACTTTGTCAAATCTCATGAAAGTAGTTAAAATCAATACATTTTGATGGATTGCTTATCGATCTTCATAATTCCATTGACTTTCTAAAGTTTTATTCATATTTTGAAGCTAGCGTGTTTAACGTTGAAAAATAGTCAAAACAACTTCATTTTGCATCTAAATCTCTGTGTATTACAAACCTTTGCAAAAAATAAAATTTGTATTATTACTTTGTCAAATCTTATGAAAATAGTTAAAATCAATACATTTTCATAGATTGCAAATAGAGATTTTAAATAATTTCATTGACTTTCTAATGTTTTGTTATATTTTGTAGCTAACGATCTTAGCTAACCGTTTGCATGTTGTCCTGTCTCGTCTGATTGCCTCGGAACAGACTTGTGCTGTGAAGGGTAGGTCTATTCAGGATAATCTTCATATGGTACGCCTGATCATCGAACAAGTCGACAGTGAAGCCGCGCTGATCAATTTAGATCAGTCCAAGGCCTTCGATAGGGTTGACCATCGTTTTCAGGAGGCTGTTCTTTCGGCGGCCGGTTTCGGGCCGTACTTTCGCACCTCGATCCGACTTCTGTATGCGACTCCCGGTGCGCTGGTGGAAGTGAATGGGTACGATCAGAGCCTTTCGTCTTGTCCCGCTCCATTCGTCAAGGTTGTCCGCTGTCGCCGTTGCTTTACGTTCTTGCGTTGGAACCTTTCCTTCGCAAGTTAAAGGCGAATCCGGTCCTACGCGGAATTGCCCTGCCCGGTGGTAGTACATCGGCCAGGTATTCTGCCTATGCTGATGACGTTTCGGCTCTTGTATCGAGCAGAGCCGAGATTGATGATGTCAGCAAAGAAATCAGTTGTTTTGAGATGGTGACAGGGGCCAAGATCAACCGCGATAAGTCTGTTGGCTTGCGGTTGGGTGCGTGGAAGGGAGTTTCTCTTCCCGGACCTTTCCACTGGACGGATGGGCCGGTCATGATTCTCGGCGTCTTGTTCGGTCCTGATCTCCAGTTGGAAATGAATTGGTCGGAGGTGCGAGGGAAGGCCGAGATCGCAATTAATTTGTGGTCTCGGAGGAATCTTTCCTTAAAGGGGAAGGCGGGAGTTTGTGTTTCACACATCTACCCGATTCTCCTTTACCGATTCTCGGAGCTTCCACTTCCGTATGGTACTTTGCTGGCGTTAGTGGGGCTCTTGTTCTCCTTCTTGTGGGGAGGCAAGGCCGCCAGAGTCACTCGGAGGATCTGTTGCCTTCATCCTTCTGAAGGCGGTCTGGGCATGACAATGATTGACGATCTCGGTCTTACGAAGCAGGAGGCTCGCTCAATATGGCCTTGGGCGCCCGGGTTGAAATGTCTCAATAACGATGAAGCATCACTCACCTGGCTGGTGATTCTTGAGGCCCTCTGGGTCGCCAAAAGACTTTGTTCAGCTGGCTTGGAAAATTCTCCAAACTGCCGTCGCTGTGTTGGAGAGGTCGAGACTCTGTGTCACGCCTTCTTTCAATGCAAGGCGGTAGTGCCGTTGTGCAAGTTTGTTGAAGGCCTCATGGTCCGCATGCTGCAGGGAAAGTTGTTTGTCCTTAAAGCCAGTTCTGTTTGTAGCAATGTGGCACCGCGGATGACGAAGGCTGAACAATATGTGTTCCACTGCTTGCTAGGAGTTATGAGAGTCGTGATTTGGACGACGCGACAGAAGGGATTCTATGGAGGCGAGAAGTTCACCTCTTCCCAACTGATCTTGTACTTTAAGCATCTGCTTAAAGTCAAGATTAGGACGGAAAGGCAGCGGCTCTCTTCATCAGAATTCAGCAAAAGGTGGGTGCATCTTGCGCGCATGTGTCGTGTGAAAGGGGCTGACCTTGAGTGGCATTTTGATGCCGGTTAGGCATCAGGATATTCCTTTTCCTGGGTTGAATTAGTGCAACCCATCCACAAACTAGGCTAGTTTAGGTTCAGTTGTTGATGTTTTAGTTTATTTTTATTTTTATTTAGTTAACTTAGCTAGGGTATGTATGCTCATTGGTCCTTTTATTTCTGTCCCTATATTTTTTTCTTCTTTAAGTTTAATTACCCATCCCCTCCCTCTTTAGGTGGTCAGTGATGTCAGTTCTCCGGTGGATGCGGGGCGCCTTTCGTTTCGCGTGAGTGTTTTCGTATTTGTTGTTGTGTTTGAATGAGTGCGTGTTAGTGTGTGTGTGGGGGATGAATGTTTATTTTCTACTATTATAGTCCCGCATTGATTTCGGCCAGTGAACTGGTATTTCTGCCACATTAGGGGGGGGGGGTTATTACTAATAATATATTCCTTAGTTTATTGTAAATAGATTAGTGCTCATATTGTAAATACTCATTGGGGTTCATTTTTAGATTTATTGTTATTTTCCCCTCCCCCCACAGATTTGAATTGTATATATGGGGATTAGTTAAACCTTTCATTGAGACAATGACGTATTATGGTGTTTGTAGTTTGAAAGGTACGTATGAAAGTGTTGTTTTGGTTTGAGGAATAATATACCTACGATTGGGTCAGTGTCTGCGAATAGCTAAGTTAAAATTAAGACAGTAGAAGACCGTCTTCTCCCCATTCCCCTATTCGGCCTTTAGTCACATTTCTGTTTCATTACAGAATAAATATCCATAGTGTTTTACATGCAAAATCAAGCTGTGTTGACTACTTTTTCAACGTTAAACACGCTACCATGAAAATATAAATAAAACAGTATACATTCAATGAAATCATTGAAAACCGATATGCAATCGATCAAAATGTATTTGATTTTAACTAGTTTCATATGTTTTGACAAAGTTATATTACAAATTTTATGTTTTACAAAGGTTTGTAACACATCATGATTTACATGCAAAATCAAGCAGTTTTGACTACTTTTTCAACGTTAAACACGCTAGCTTCAAAATATAAATAAAACATTAGAAACTCAATGAAATTATTGAAAATCCATATGCAATCGTTCAATCTTTAGAGATAGTCATTGAAGATAAATATGAGGGCCAGTTTAGTAGAATTCTAAGGATAGCACCATCATTAAGATATCTTTCCTGAAGGTTAACTGCAATTGTGTCTCCGTTTTTGTTGGGGGGTTGTCAAAGGTTGATGATTCTCTCCTTATGTCTTCAGATCAAAAATGTAGTTCACATACCTAAAAAGATTTTCAAAACCAAACCTATTTTAAATTCTTGTAAAAGTCTAAGATAGTATGCAAAATCTACATTAATAAATTTTTCTGACATTCTTAAGGAACATATATTAAGTCAATAAAAAATTAGTTAGGAAGCTATTTTAAAATATTTTTACAATTTGAAACAGCTGCATTCTTAAAATGAATAAAATGACGAAGCTATATAAAAAAATAAACAGAATTTTTAACGGTTACACATTTTTTTAAATTATAAAAATAATAAAAAAACTTTATTTAAGAATACAATTCTAAAAAAGAATTATCTTTTGTCTTTATGAATTTATGTCAACTATTTAGAAAAGAATGAGATTTTTAGCTTTTAAAATCTTCGCTAGATTTATTGTATTGCAAATTAGAATTAATGTGTTGCAAATTACAATTAAAATAATTTAAGTTTCAATTAAATTTCTTTTCTTTTTAATACAAAAACATACTTACCCTGCTACATTTATGAGGTATAAAATCCATTCTTTTGATTGAACACATTCAAATATCAGATAATGTTTTATCTTTCGAAAAACAAATCTTTTGGTCCATTTTTGTAATTTCCTTTGCAGTGAGGTACATAGCATCTATAAGATATTGTTTGTTTTTTTTTATAAATTCATTCAATATTTAAAAGAAAAAAAACAATAGATAAATAAATTAAAACGCACATAAGTTTGGTGACTAACAACAACAACGTTCTGAAAACCAAGTAAAGACTCAAGATAGTGATGTCATGTTTACCACCTTCCACAGGACTGGCCTTCTCTTTTGGTCCTCCCCAGATCTTTATCAGAATTAGCTATCACCTTGTTGTTAACTCTTAATAATTAAGATAAGTTTTCCTTAAAGTCTACAGGAACTACAAGCTCATCTTCATTTGATTTTCGTATGTGTGTTTTTGCTAATTCTCTCTTCCTTTTCATATCTCAATTCTGGACATTTACCATCACTGCTCCATCTCATACGAGACCTGTATGGTTCTGTTAGCAGTGTTTACTATCACTGTGCCACTTACTTTGTTTTCTTTCAGCAATATTCCTATCATAACTTCCTCACTTTCAGAGTAAAATTATTGAAGGGATCACCTGATAGAATATTCCTACTTTCTCACTATGGAATTCCAATCTGCCAGTATATGTTACAGCGATGTTGTGAGGTATTTTGACATCATGCTCTAATAGCTTTACTTCTATTAGATGTCCTTTACACAACAATATCTCTTTGTTACCCAATATTAAAGTTGGAGGTTCAATAGAAATCAAAAGCTTCATTTTTCCTCAGGCAAACTTCAAAGATAAAATATCTATCCAAATCAGAGCATATATAAATTCATTGTAAAGTCACTATAGATTTTCCCAGCTGCACAAGTAAGATAACCATTCCTTCTAATTTCATTTTGCTACCATTTACTTATTTCAAACAATCCCTACCATTTACTGATTTCAAACAATCTTTTATATCTAACCTTCTCATTAATGCCGAATTCATAATTGATATGGCCAATGCCATATCAATGAATGCCTTTAATTGTGATGTCATGTTAGCTCAGTTTCCAGAATGATTTCATAAATCCTTGTTTTTCACTTTTATATTGTCAGGCATTGTAAACTTATCTCTCTCTCTATCCATGACCTCACTACGTGTCCTCCTTCCTGTATACAGTAATAAGCTTTCCACATTGTCTTTCTCCCTCCTACCCTGTCTGTACACACCACTGCCTCCTCCTGTCTGCACAGCAATAAGCTATCTCACACACCTTCTTCTGTATGCAACAGTACTACTTTGTTTACTCTCAAGAAAAGTACATGGCTTATGGAATTGTCTATTTCTCTTCATGTTCATTATGTGACATGTTGCATTATTCAAGAAACAGAAATAAATTTCTAAGAAAGATTTGTGCAATTATAATTTATTACAAGGAATTGTATTTTTTCTGTTAAACTCAAATGCCAAAAATTTACAGACAGCAACCAAATAACATAGCTTTAGCTAAATAACAGCAGCTACACAATATAGTTTACAAGGTGAGTCTTGAAATATCTGCTGAAGACAGTTGGTTAAGTCAAGTGCAGTAATAAGTGAAATATTAGCAAATGTATCTCAGATTACACTGGAATCATTGCCAGATGCTTCAGATATGAGGAAAACAGTTAAATATAAATGGAAAGCAAAAAGGGACTTAGATTCTATAGATCTTCAAGATTAGAGTTGCTGCACCAGTACAAAATTTACCATACAGGAGGAAAAGAAAATTTCATGACTGGCGATAATGGCACTGGATTACACAAAATTTTGTTTTGGAAGTGAAAGTTGGCTGCAGCATCTGATAATTGGTATGCCAATTGAACTTTTAAAATAGCACCATTATTTTTGCTGGTTTACATTATTCCTGTAATATTTATTATTACATTTGATGGAGTTATTTCTATATTCTATGCTCTGTTGACAAACAAGCAGCAATCAACTTACACAAAGATGTTTGAAATGCTAAAAGATGTTGAGCCTACACTAAACCCAACATTTATTATTTGCAACTTTGAATGGGCAGCCATTAGAGTGATGAAAGAATCATTACCAGAAATTAAAATAAAAGGATGTTTCTTCCATTTATCACTAAATATGCACAAAAAGATAATTGCCATGAGTTACACCTACAAAAACAATATCAGCTTTGCACTAAAAGCCAAGATGATATTTAGCACTTGTTCCTCTTTGACATATTGATACATATATTAATGCCCTCTCTGCAGGCATACCAGAAGAACTTTCTGCATTGCTGAATTGATCCAAAGATAACTACATTGGAAGACTAAACCAATGTGGAATCAGTAGACCTCCTCTACTCCCCCTGGAAATGTAGAATATTTACAAGAGTACATTGCACAAGATCAGACAAAGAACATGGAACACCCCACAATATGAATATTCATTATGGAGCTGCAAAAGATGCAAACAAACAGAGATGCATTTTTCAAGCATCTCCATCCTCCTAAATTGAAGAAATATATGAAAGAAGATAAAAGAATTTTGCAGATTGTTTCTTCTTTTTGACAATGTTCCCTAACTGAATATTTGAGGGGAATTGCATACAATCTTCAATAAATTTTTAAAAAATAAATTTAAATTTATAAAAAAAAAAAAAAATTATTTGGTTTTAAAAAGTCAAAATATTTCATAGTTTGCATGTTGTTGAGTTGTCTTTGCACTGAGTAAGGCTGGTGGTGGGTTGTCATGAAGATGAATTGTCAATGTTCCCTGAAAACAAATTGAGCATAAAATGGTGCAAATGATCAGCAAGAAAATTTGTTTCATCTGTTGAGACAGATTCTAGATGAATTAGTAGTTCTTAGAAATTCCAACAGAAGATATCATTGCAGTATTATCATCAGCTTACACAATACCTTGCTGATCGGCTAGATCAGGCTTTCTCAATGTGGTCAGGGTGAACCACTGATAGTCCACATTGAATTTCCAATGGTCCACAGAGAATTTGTAGCCATAAAAAAATTGTAGCTATTTCACAAAAATGTATCTAAATTGAAGAATTAAAAAATACAAAATTTTTTTAATTGTACATGTCCATTCTATTTGAAAATTTTAAAATTACATAGGTATTATGCAATACTATATTTATTATGATTATAATATCTTGTATCAGAAACACCAATATGAAGGTAGTCTCTAACTGAATGGACTAAGACTGAATGACATCATCAAAATTAATTTTGATATCCTGTGTTTATCCTTGTTTACTAAAAATAAATTTTAAAGTGTAAATAGACTACTAAAAGGCTAAAAGTAAAAGTAGGAGTGGCTCATTTGAATTTTTTGAAGAAAAAAAAATGGTCCAGAGGCTGAAAAAGTTTGGGAAGAACTGGGATAGATACATAGCCTTATGTGTTCTCCTTTATTTTAATATCTGTCTTAAAAATGACTTATCTGACCAAATGATATAGTCGAATGGCAATGTTCTATGATTCAAATAAGCAATGTTAATGATACTCCAGTTGATTGATCACTATAAAACCTATATCTATAGAACTAATTATATGCTGTACAGTACATTAACTTATTGGTTGAGTTTTACTAATACTGAATTGGGATTTGATATCATATTCTCCTTCTTTGGGTGGTTACCATCATTGTCAGTCATGGGTGGCTTTATTCTTGCATCATCTGTGGCCACCTCCAGATTTCATGAGCTGCTGTCGGTCTGCACAAAATTTACATATTCCTGATATACCCTTACTGCTGTTATACAAGAAAACAAAAAACTCAAGTCAAGATAAAGTCCCACATATTTCTGCACACAATTCCATGGTTAAACATTTAAATTCTATGTCCCAAGAAATCACAGATGGAAAATATATCTCAAAATTACTAAAAATTTCATATAGCAAAATGTTTGCTATTGCCAAATTTTATATTAGTTTTATAATTCTATTCTCTAGAAAAGAAATGTAATATTTTCAAGAAAAATTAGACAGCTTTTACCATATTTGGATAAATGGAAACAAAGTTAGGGTCTATCTGGGTATTATATAATATAATCACTTCCTTATAGAACACATTTTAAGGCATTTTTTTTAGAAATGTCCATCACTACAAAAATCTATATCAGTAAAATTAATTTTAACTGAATTATTAAATAATGAAAAGCAAAAGGTGTTATGTCTGTTAAAAGAATCTTTCTTCTGATATTTAATATAGAGCATTTTTGTTAATGTATATTTCACTCAAAATCATCCTTTGCAACATCTTCCTCTTGTGTACACTCTAACCTTTATTTTCTCATAACTAGACTAAGTGTTACAGATAAGCCATCAATATGCCTAAAAGAATTTAATTAAAATTTTCATTGACAAAATCTTTGACATATTTAGATCTTCCAAGAATGGAGAAAAGAAAAATCCATTGCATATCTTTTTCTTTGATTCAGCATTTTTTTTTTATTTCTCTTCAATATCTTTTTTCTCAAAATGACCAAACAAATATTTTAATCAAATGAAATTATACATGTAAAACTTACAAAGTTTGATGAATGTCATTTTGCTGCATAACAGATTTTTTTCAGCTTAATTTGAATAAAATAAAATAATACCTTCAATTAATTTTAAATAAAGAATTCCCTACAAAAAATACTTTTGCCAAAATAGAATATGCAGACGGAATAAATCCATAAATCTTCCCTATTTTACTTATAAAAAAATTATCTATTTCATATTGACCCTCATAGAAAAATTGAAATTTGCATGCATGATACAAAGAGTTTAAGTTCTTTTTTAATGGCAAACAAAAAATCCAAGATGGAATTATTTTTATTTTTTCCAAATATTTTGAATTCTCAATAAAAAGAAATTGATATAACTGGAAAATATTTTCTCTTCAATCTCGTAAGGCACAGAAATGTTGAAAACCTTCCAATATGTGAACATCAATGTCACTAGTAAATAATAATGTCTCCAGAGTGCTAATGTACTTGAATACTAGTTCATGATGCTGGAAAAGAAAGAATAAATAATTAATCAGATGCTTTTTCTTTATTTGCATTAGTTTTGTTTCATGAAATCAGAGGAAAACAATGAGTCATTTGAAATAAGAGATAGATCCAACATAGAAATTGGCTCAAATCTTGTCTATCTTAGGTAATGTCATTTTATAAAGTATTAAAATTTTTCTAGATAGTTTCATTTTTAGCTGGCTTTAAGGCAATAAAAAGTTTATTTCTTCTTTTCTTTTGAAAAGGAATAAAAGAATGCATAAAAACAACTAATAAAATGAATATGTTTGATTATGCTAACTTTGTATATCTTACAATGCATATGCATTGAAATTTCCTTATTGACTAAGAAACCTCTCTCTGCTGAGGCCTGTCCATAAGAGAGTCCCAGCAATCTGCAAACAACTTTCAACAGTTGATATTGTTTGTTGCTAGACAACGAATAGTAAAGTCAAGTGTTCAGATGGTCTTCATGCATACTGAAGTTCTTGAAAGCAATATTTCCAGCAGACTCCTCCTTGAACTGAGTAATGATGTTATCACAATCAGACTTGCTGACTTGTTTTTGTCCATCATGTGGGAAAGACATTTTTAGACATTTTTCTGTGGCACTGTTTTTGTTTTTTTTTGCTTTTTTGGGGTTTTTTTTCCACAAATGGATCCAGAGTTCAGCTATACAAGTGACCTTACAAGAGGCTATCTAAGGGGAGACTTTGCCAGAAACAGTCCAATGTCTTTCAAAAGAGACAAAATATCAGCAGTTTCACTGGAAATAAAATGTCATTCATGTTTGTCACAACAGAGAAGGACTTGATCTGGTGACATTTTTCTGTTTTTTTAATTAAGTTCACAAATCTGATGACATTTGGCCAAATGTCTAAGTATCATTCACATCCCTGTACATTTTCTAGACATCTATGGCTACAAAACTATTTAGAGAACTCTTTGCATCAAAAATGGAAATACTGTGGCATATGAGTTAAGTGTTTCAATTTATATATGCTCAGCACATAAGGTAGAAATATCAAAGTTAAGGGACAGGGTTGCCAGATTGAAATTTTAATATAAAGCCAAGCAATAGAATCCAAATAAGTTTTAATATAATTTTGTCATTTGTCAGATAAAAAAAACATTTTTCTTATTTTTCAAAGGTGCATTTTCTATCCTAAGACATACCAAAAGGTACATTTTCTATTCTATCATCCTTCCTGTCTACATTTTCTTTGAATCAAATTTGATTCTCAACTTGTTACTTTTGGCAACAATTTAGGCAGACATAGTTTATACATATACAGATTGACAGTATCTTTACTTTTCCAGCATGAACTCACCCACTGCTGACTAGAGATCAAAAGGTCTTATTATTTCTGAAATTGACATGTGAATAAAATTTCAATTGTTCAAATTTTAATTTTTGATAAATTTTTTTAAGATTCTACTAAAATGTATTTTATTACTGTAAAATAATTTATTTTCCTTTCAACTACAAGTGTTAATTAATTTAGAGAGATGTTTACTTATCTCTAATGCCTTTTATCTTTGCTTTTCTTCTTTTTTTATTGACTGAGGGTAGCAGCTAGAAGACACACCTTCATATTCTTTCTCATTACCTAGATAAGAAAATATAGTAGTAACTATGAGGTCATGAACTTGTTCTAATCAAAGAAACAAGCCACCATTCACAATAATTGTCAAATATTACTGACAACTAAAAAACATTTTTCTTAAAGGACAATTTTCGCTTGTAATAAAGCAAGATTTCTGGGATTTGGCATTTTGACTTTTATGAATTGAGAAAAAGGATGTGTGGACACCCCACTTTAGAAAATTCCAGGACTTTTCAAGGAGCTTTTGGGCTATTGCTGTTTTTCTCTGACTTTTCAAGCCCTGGAAAAGGTTCTGTCAATTTTCCAGGACTTTTCAAGGTTTCCATGACCTGTACAAACCCTGCTTTCTGTTTAAATTATTCTCACTGTCACAACTCAATTAACAGTTATATTTCTTCTCACCCAATTTTCAACATCAATTAGTCCATTAGTTGTAATAAATTATTGAAAAATGTATCCCTACAAAAAATGATAAAAATTTATCAAAATGGAAATAATTCTATTAGTTTAACAAAATTATTTTCAAATACTTTTGTGTAGTATATGATTTACTGAAAAAAAGGTGGTTTCAAAAGATCAAAGATGAAAAACAATTCTATCTTCAGTCCTTTATTCCAGTTATAATTTACGTTTTTTTGATTCAGAGTCAGTAAAAATAGATCATTTTTGGTCAGCAAAGTTTTTCTGTCCCCAACATGCAATTCCACAGCCCTGATTAAAAATTATCAGTTACATTAAAAATTTAGAAATATTTGCCATTTTTGATTTAACAAAAACATCAAATATATATATATACAGTTCCTAAAATTTTGATATTATAGAAATTCATTGTTACATGTTCATTTTTGTTTGTTTTTTTTTTGTTAGTTTGTAACGACTGAAATGTGGGTCATGAAAATTTAGAAAATATTCTCTTATAGCAGTTTAAACAACCGGAATTTTATTTAGTCTTTTTAAATTTGTTAATTTTAGAAGTAGCATTTTCTCTATGTCTGTATTTCTGAGAAATTAATTTGCTGTTTTTCATTACTTGAAGCTATCAACAAATATTAGTTGGTAATCATATTGCATTTCAAAATCTGCCTTTGGCTCTGTATTAAAAATGTACTTTATACACTAGCTGAACACTACTAAATGTTATCAGCTAGTTAATATTTAAAATATTAAAGTTAGTTGTCATGCTATTTTTCCCTCTCAAGCTATAAATAATATAGATTTGTTTCCACCCACTAATTTTTGTAACTTTATTATATTTTAATGTTTTCATGAGAAAAAAAGCCATGTTAAAAGAATTTAAAAAAAACTGCTTTTTAAAATACAATAATCTAAACTTACCATCAAAAATACTTCCTGTAACCATTCAATGACCCATTTATAGCGAACAGTGTTCCATTCAATACCTTCAGTCTCACATTGACCAAAGTGCTCAGTTAACATGATAATGAAGTGCTAAAGAAAAATAAATAATATAGAGAAAAAGAAACAACATTTTCATTTGAAAATCATGTGCAGGTTAAATTTCAATTTATAACCTTACTATATAAAAGCTATTCTCTCACTAACACTGGTATTCATAACTGAACATTAGCATCCCTTTCATTTTTAGTCATTATAAAAGCACTTTAAATTCTATAATCCAATTGTTAATGATTTGTAGAATTTTCAATTGCACTTTAAATAAAATTTAACTGTTACTTTAAAAATGGTACAAGGCCATTAAATTTGTGAATAAGAGAGAAATTGTAAAATATTATAATAGGCACCAAAAAATTAAACATATAATAATTTCCATCATTTGTGAATAGAGTTTGTGGGAGTATCATTAAAATCCGACAATTATTTTTATTTTTGCAAGATTTTCAAAATTAATGTCTGTCATTAAAAAAAAAAAAAAAAAAAAAAAAGTACTAAAATTTTCTGTTACTTACTAGGACATCTGCTGATGAAGAGAAACAAAGTTGTTTTTTTTTTGTTTTTTTTTCTTTCAAAAGTTAGAATGTACTAAAAAAGACAGAAAAATAATTAAAAATTATTTTCTTTCCTCTTAATAGTAACAAACATTTAGACAATAAAAAATTGTTTTTGTCACGTTTAAGGCCGTTTTTATGCTCATTTTTCCAGCAATCTCATGGTGGTCCCTATATTATAAACAGATATCACCAACATCTAAAAGGAGGATAATTAAGTTTTAAGAATATTGTGATCAGTTTGTGATTGACTCATTTTGACTGCCACCCTGCTCTGAATTACTCTTACTGTGAATAAGACATACTTCTCATCATAAGAATTTTCTGTGTACATAATGCAGTATAACTGCTACAAATGGCTGTCAAGACTGACAATAAATGTAAGAGGTTTTTACTGTTTACTACTCTCTGAACAGTAAGATAATTATGAGAGGAGTGTTTACCTAGTATTCTTTTCTATGTCAACCATTATGACTAACAACATGAAAAAATTCACAAGATGTGAACTGATGACTTTTGCAAGACATTAATGCTAAGTGAATATAAGAAAAGTACAACTAGGGTTTAAACTAATGATACAAATAGCTTTTATGAAAACAGTCAAGAAATTGAACCAGAAATAATCAGTCATTGCATTTGATTAAATATACCATTGAAAAATAAACTTAATCATTCATATGTTTGAAGTTGTTCAAAATAGAGTTATTTTCCAATTTTGATCTCCAAAAAGTTTTCAAACAAACCATTGTTATGATTAACTCTTCAATCACTTTTGAATTTAGGATTTGGGGATTACAAAATCATGAACCTACCTGGAAAATAATGAGGAATAAATTCTTTTGTTGACTTTGAGCACCTTCTAATTTTTTAACCATCCTTTCAATCATCTCTGAATTAGGTGTTTCATCATCCTTTTCAGTTTCTATATCATCAGCAGCCTGTTTACAATTTAATAAAAGATTAGAAAAATACCAAAAAATCTTATGTATCACATTTTTTACATTTTTTAATAAAATTATTTTAGCATAATTCAAAAATTGAACTGAACAAGGCCATTGGGTTGGAGACAAACCCGAACCAGTTTATGCGGGTTCTACGGGGAATTTTTAGCTGAGCTTACAGGCTTAGATGACCCACGTTAAACTCAGCCTTGTGCCGCATCTACCCTTGTGGGTGGCTAGTAAATATTGACTAGCTGGGATCAGTTGATTACAACTCAGACTTACGCGAGAACTACCGGCCTTCCAATAGTATCAGTCACTACTGGATTGACTTGGGACGACCTTGTGCATAACTGTTACCTTTATTCTTATTGTACTGGTTTTGTACAATAAATCTTTACTTATTTTATCCACCTTGTTTTTCAAGTATATATCCCTATTAGCACGGAATATAACACTATACAAATGAGAACTTAATTTGAAGAAAAACAAAGTAAAAAAAAAAAATGTATATATATATAATCTCTGTATTTAGCAAAACAAACATGCAACAAGTACAATTGATTAAACAATGTCTCTTACCAAATCAAATTCAACTGAACCAAAACCCAGAAAAGATAATTACGATTATGTTTAGTTGCACTAACAATCCTAAAATACATGCTACTCTAAACACCTACATTATTTTCAGTTTAATTGTCTTACCTTATGCTGAGCAGCTTCATATTTTTCTCGGGCTTCATCGACTTCTCTCTGCAGTTTATTCACATGTTTACACATTTTTTTAATAGTACTGTGCATAATTTCCCAAACAAAGAAGCTTGTAAAATAAATGAATAAGTCAATAAATAATTTTAAAAATTATGAAAAGAAAATCAAATTGAAAGTTATAATCTTTAATCTTAAGGAAAATTATTCTAACAAATTGAATGAAGTAAACATTTTTATGATCAAGCGAAAGCACTATGAAAAATGAATAAAACTTATTTATTGAGATTAATTTTATAGTGAAATAATCAGTTAATTCTAACAGTTAAATTAATTCATTAATTGTAGCCTACTGGTTTTCCCATAGCAAGCAATTTCTAAAAACTTAGTTCCAATTCTAAATTCATTTAAAAAATGAAAAAACTTCAAAAACTGCCAATGCAAAATTTTCCAACAGAAAAAAAAAAAACCCAAAAATACATTTTTCCTGTTAGTTGCACCCAGTTAAAGAAATAATTTACATTTTTATAAATGTGTATAAACACAACTGTGAAATTGTTATGTATAATATTATATCTATGACTGACCAGTCTTTTATGCTCTTCAAAAGGAAGGTGATTTAACATTGATTTACTTTTTATATCTGTACACTTGTATCTATTTATACAATGAAGAAAAAAAAAAAAAGGGTAGATTTTTTTTTTTTTTTTACCTACATTAACATAAAGTTACATTTTTCTTCACTTTCATACATACAAGCAAAAAAGAAATGCAACCAAACTTTAATTCAAAAAAAAAATTCAAAATTTGTAAATAAATTGTCTACTTCTTACACTATGTTAGATTTTATTATGCAAGTCAAGGTTCGTACAATAAAATAAGAATGATGCTGTTGAAATTTTATATGAAAAATATAACATGAGAATTTCACCCTATAATATCCTATGCATATTCTAAATATTCACAATATCTTATTTGGTAGTCTGAAATTTTATTAAACAATTTGAGAGTTGTTCAAATATATTTAATAGTATAATTATTAATTTTTTTAAATTTCAGAAATATAAAGAATACCATAGTGTTTAAGATATAAATAGAAAAATAAAAAAAGAATTTGTAAAATTGTCTATAGGGAAAATAGTTTTAAAAAGCAAAAAAGATAAGGCAAAAACATAGGACAATAAAAGAGAGAGGAAGCAACAAAACTAATTACAAACATGTAAGTTTGGCAAAGAAACACAAAGTGCACTTATTTTTTTTTTTAATGATGAATGTAAAGCTACACAAGATAGATCTCGTGGTTGGATTAGATGAAGCTTTCATGGATTTGATTGTTCGGTTTAAAGGCATATCAACCATAATTAGGTCAAATCTTCATTAGGCCAAATCTTCGTTAGGCTAAATCTTATTAGGTATGCCTAATAAGATTTAATTGGGCACCATGGTTTGTGTATTAAATTTAATTTGTGAATAATATTTTTGTATCCTATTTTTGTTCATTCAAATTGTTTGCCTCATTTTTCTATAATTTTTCCATTCTTTGATGTCTGGTTGAATTCTATAGAGTTTATAATTTATGTGCTTTGCTCCATTTTTTTGCCATTTGTCCACAACAAATTTTCTGATAATTGATCTAAGATTGGTATGCAGTATTTTCTATGTTTGATGGGTTCTTCTTTAATGCATTTCTTGCTTCTTTGTTAGCATTCTCATTACTGCAAATGTTAGCATGGCCAGGCATCCAATAGTATGCTTTGTTTTTTTATATATATTGGATTTAGTACATTTGTAGTGGTCGAATTTGAAGTTTTTTAATTTTTTATTGCCATAAGTGCCAAGAAAGAATCAGAGAAAATAAATTTTGTATTTTTACTCTCTCTTCTTAAATCAAGAGCTAAGTTGATGACTGATTTCTACTGAGTATATTGAGGCATTATTAGGTAATTGCTTTGTGATTTTTTTTTATTGCCAAATATGGCAACACATACAATTTTCTCTCTTTTGATCCATCTGTGTAAATTTGGAATTGATCCAGATGTCTGTTTATTATATCAAGCATTGTGTTGGTTGTTTTTTCATTTGTAACCTGAATTGTTTTATAACCTTTTCTCTTTGATCAAAGAGCTTTGTACATTGAGGATATAAAGTACACATATATGTTGCGTGTGAGGGGTATGAAGCAAGTTTAAGATAGTACTGGAGACCCAGTTTTTGCCTTTTCAGTTCCAGAGGCATTTCATGACTTTATATAGGCTTTCCACTGGTGTAATACTATAGGCCCCAGGAGACAATTTCAGGCTTTGATGATTGATAGTATTTAGTGTTTTGCAGTAGTTTTTTTTCTAGCTGATCCAATATATATAAAGCACCCAACTTATTAATCTCTATATCAGGGGTGGGCAATTAAATGCAGCCTGTGACAGAGTTTTCTGTGGGCCACAGAAGCGTTCAGCTAAAACACACACACACACACACACACACACACACACAAATCAAAAATATCCATAAAGTGATCATGGTGAACTTGAGTGCCAAGTTTAATTTGAACTGAGACGTGCTTCCCTTGTGTCAAAGAAAATTAGCTACGTTTTAATAGCTGACACATACTGTGCATGCACCTGTTCATATACAGGTACAGTCAATGTTGATACCCATGTTGCCAGCAATTCTGTCTCATTTCAGTTTCATCTTTGCAACAGTGAGATCTGTAACTTTCTGACCCAAGTGAACTATGTGACCTCCTAAAATGTGCAAGATCAAAAAAGAATGCTGTGTGTGAAGACTGGACACACAAATATTTCTTCAAGTAATTCAGGGAATAAGGCAGTGTGTTTACTGTTGCCGTATTCAGGGATACAATTTGAAACATCACCAAACAAAACATGCTAAATTTGGTAGTGAAATGTACCAGGAAGAATGCAAGAAAAAAGCTGCAGTAACAATGGACTATATTTAGAACGCAATCGACACTTCAGGATAATGCTATATAAGCAAGCTTCATAGTAGCATACAACCTAAAAACAAGCCATATTCTGATGGCGAATTTATTAAGCAGTGCTTGGTGGATAGTGCAAACGTCCTGTGCCATGATATGAGAAAATAATTTGAAACCATTTCATTAAGAAGACTACAGTGCGATGCATAGACTTAATCAGTGATGAAGAAACAGAACAGCTGAACTCTGCAAGCAAAGATTTTGTTTGATTTTCTTTAGCACCGGATGAGACCACTGATAATCAAGACACTACACAGTTACTTATCTTTATCTGTAGAATTGATAAAAACTTTGTCATCACAGAGGAACTACTTTGTTTGGAACCAATGAAAAATACAACCACTGGTCAGTATTTGTTTGAGTGTGTTGTGGATTGTGTAGAGAAAAGTGCCTTGTCATGGAATAAAATGGCAAGCATTGCAACAGAAGGGCCAGAAAAAATGTGGGTATTTTTAAACTTTTAGAGAACAAGTTAAATGCAGAACACATTTTGCTTTTTCATGGTATTTTGCATCAGGAAAACCTTTGTAAAGCTGCACTGGACCTAAAGCATGTAATAGATCCTGTAGTAAGCATGGTGAACACAATTAGATCAAGGGTGCTCAACCATCAACAGTTTAAATCTCTGCTTGAGGACATGGATGCAGTGTATAGATATGTGATCTACCACAACAGTGTTCAGTGGATGAGCCTGTGCAAAGTCCTAAAATGGGTTTGGGAATTAAAGAATGAAATCCTCCTCTTTCCAGACATAAAGGAGATTTCAAGTGATTTTGTGAGCACAATGGAATGTGTGAGTGTAGATAGATGTTTGCCGCTGATATGTTTGAGAAATTAAATGAACTGAATATGATGTTGCAGGGAAAGGGGCTGTTTGCACATGAAATGTTGAGGCATGTTGAAAACTAGGTCTATTTGCAAGACAAGCAGATGAGGGTGAGTTTTATCATTTCCCTTTTTTTAGGAAAACAGAAAGTGCCTGTAAATGTTTCTTCCAAGATTAGGCATCATTTGCTGAGTTTGGAGGATGAGGTCACAAGAAGATTTCAGGACTTCAAGAAAATTGAGCCTGAATTCAATTTATCTTATCCTTTCACTGCTGATATTGATGGAGTACCCAAGGAGGTGCAGCTTAGACTAATTGACATGCAGTCAAATCACACACTGGAAGAAATGTTTAATTCTGTGACATTGATTGAATTTTACAAATCTTTATCTACTGACAAATTTCCATGTGTGAAGAAATTTACTGGGAAAATGTTTTCTAGTTTTGGATACACATTTGTGAGCAAAGTTTTTCTTGCATGAAAATCAACAAGAGTAAAAATAAATTCTCTGTGACTGACAAACTTGCAGGCAGTGATGAGGATCTCAGCAAGCAACCTCACTTCTGATTTCAAAAGAATTATAAAAAAAAGTGTGAGCATTTACATTTGTCTCATCAAATTACTTGTGCTGGCTGATGTGTAATTTGCACATAAATAAATTTAATGAAACCTCTTCTGTGTACCACTATTGTTTTAGTTTTATTTATTATTATTATGCAATTTACACTTCGCATTAAATGAAATGTAATGTTAACTAATGAATATCTTTTAGAAGGTGCAGCCCACTCAAAGTGGGCCACTGAGCCAAAAGAATTGCTAACCCTTTTCCTATATGACTTTAACAGTGTCTTTTTGTCATCACCCCAGTCTCTACGTGCTACCATTCTCAATATTTGTAAGGTTTTGTTACATTTTTCTCTTAGTTTCTTTATTATGTGGTACTAGCCAAGCTACCTGGCATTGTCTGGGTGTACATGGCTGCAATTGTATAATCACATGCTGCTGTCTAGAAATATCTGTCTGCGTCCTCACTTGTATGCATCATCCATTGGTATACTAAGCTACTCCCCCTCATCTTTTTTACGGTATGTCCTTTGCGAGTGTTTGTGGTGATTTCTTAATGAAGGAATCCTATTGATAAAACCTTTTTGTGTGGATGTTGCTTGGGGTTAAATTGATTCAATGTTTTAGATATTCAGTAAATTTCCTATGGCCATAATAACTTTCAAATAAGTAGGGCATTGTTCACAAATCTAATAATGAAACAAAAACAGGGATGAAGTGTCAGAGCTTGATTCAACTGCAAGTGCATGAACAACCCCCTCCTTCTTTGCACATTTACTGTAAAGCTGGGGTTAATAAGAGGTTCTTCATGAATTTTTCCCCTTTTAACACTTCAATAATCCTTCTCAAAGAACCTTTGCATCAAAGGTTATTCAAATGCCAGTTCAGGATGGTATCATATGAAGAAACTATTGGTTAAATTGCAAAAGCCATTTTGGACCTAGTTTGTTGCAGATTTTGTCCACTTAGTTGAAATAATCAATTTGTTTGTCATATGCAATTTACATGGAAAATTTGGAAAGTAACCCGGGAGTTATGGCCAAAAAACAGGCTTTTTAACAGTTTTTTTGTTATTTTCATCATACACCAGGAAGCAAGCAGGACTAAAACCATATCTTATTTCTTGCATGATGGTAAAGTTTTTGAAGAAAATCAGGTAAGAAATGAGGAAATTATTCAAATTTTTTATTCTAAGTAGTATGAAAAAACAATTTTTTCAGTTTTTTTGCAATTTTTGTGTGAAGCCAATATCACAGGAAAACTATCAAGCACTCATAACTTGAGCTATGTTTTGCATTAAGTGCAAAGAACATCAGTTCATCCCATAAAAATATTGTTCACATGTAACTTTGCCTTGGTTTTTGTAAAAAGTTGTACCCACCTTCAGTTTTATTGATTTTTCTGTCAAATTTGGGGAGCAGGGAGGGAGATTGAAAAGTTGGTTTTGATCTACCTTGGTAAATTTACAATATATGTGTACAATTTCATTAAAACGGTCAAGAAATGTGGACATGCAAACACACACAGACACACACCTTCTGTTTCGCAGATATAGATAAACAGTGTTTTATCAAAAATGATACCCAGGATCTTACGTTTATCTACATAGGGTATTCTAGTGTCATCAATTTTAAGTAATGTGTCATTGTGTAATTTTTGTAGCTGACAGAAGTTTATGGTTTGCGATTTTTTCCTTGAAAAACTTAAAACCATTCTCAAATCAATCTGTTTATTTTTTTTTTGATACATAGTTGGAATTTCTGTTTTATGGATATATATGTTTTTTCTGGACATATAATATATTAAAAAGGCATCTACAAAAAAGGAAGCAATCTGTTTCAATGTTGTAATAGTTATTTTTATGCTAAATAATGTGACTTCCTGTGGAACTCCCAGTTCAATTTCAATTTCTGTTACTTCAAGTTTAAGAGATAGATCATTGTGCATTTTTTTCAAATTGCAGATCTGGATACACTTTGTTTTGGTTGGGGAGAACTTGAAACCATTTTTGATAGTCTATTGGTTTAATGACAACTGCAAGTGTGCCTAAATAAATTTAGGCACACTTGCAGTTGTCATTCTGCAGTGAGCATATTTTGAGAACTGTAGCAGATGAAAAGGTCATCAACATATAATGAACCATCAGCTTCTTGATTTAAGCAATTAACAATGTTATTAATTTTTATGTTGAAAAGAGCGACAGAATGCAACCTTGTGAAACTCAGTGGATTTTGAGGTCCAAGAGAGTAGTTCCTACACAAACTTTGAAACTTCTATCAGGCAAAAAGTTATTTATCAAATTGAGCAATCTGCACTTTAATCCAAGATTATATAAGTCATTCATTATTCCAGGTCTTCTATTGCTTTGTAGGCCTTTTCTAGATCAAAGAAAAGGGCTATTGCATATTCTTTTTTAATAAAAGTCTCTCTTATGAATGTTTCTAGGCAAACTGTGTTGTCTATGGTGCTTCTTTTGTTTTGCAATCCACTCTGGATGTTGGTAATTCAATTACCAATTAATTAATTTTGAGATACCAGTTCAATTTACTATTCTTTCTAGGGTTTTGCCTATGCAACTTGCTAATGTTATAGGTTAGAAGTTTTTTTTTATCTGATTTGTCTTTATCTGGTTTTGATATAGGGACTACAGTAGCACTTATATAAAAGGTAGAAACTTCAATTTATGATATTTATTGATATTTATGTAGTGGTATTAATTTTGCTGGGGGTGGCGAGGAAGTATAATTGTGGACTGTGAGCGGTAGTAATGTCTGTGTACATATGAAAAAAATTTAAAATTCAGTTTGTCTGATGATCACTGAAAGTGTGAAACCCAGGGTCACAAACTCACATCAATCCAACTAAATATGTAGGGGCCCCGATTTTCTGTTTTAAATTTTCATTGATTCCGTTTCCAATTTTAATAAATTCCGTTTTTTCCCGTTTTCACTTTTGCAAAAATTAATTTTTCCTTTTTTATTTAATTAATTTATTTTTTTAAACTTTTATGAGAAAACTGGATAAATTAAAACTTAAAAAACATAATTCAAAGTTTTATTTCATATGAAGAAATAGCAAATGACTACATTTTTTAGCATGTTAAAAAAAATTCAATTCCAAAAGTAAGTTCTATTTTTATTTAAAAGAATTCAGATTGATAATTATATGGTAGTCTGTAATATTAAAATCAACAAAAGAATCGACAGCAAATAACTCAAAGTATATTAAAAACTTTGACTACAATTTTACAAAACAATAATTAAATCATAATTCAATCTCTGTAATGAAATATAAGCATTAATTCAAAATTTAAATAAAACTTATCACAATTTGAAATACTGCTATTTGAAATTGAATATTTCCCAAATTATGAAATTAGCAATCATTAAATCTTTTTTTCTAAATCTCCATTGAAATACATTGTAAGTTGCTTGATATTCTCAGGGTTTAGATTTTCATGTTGTTAATTCATTAAATGTTTATATTGAGAAAATGAATGTTCAACATCAACACAGGCATCCATATGACCTTATTGGCAATCTGTTCCAGAAGAGGAAATCTGCTCTTATTTGCTTTCCAAAATGCTGGGATATTAAAAGGATTTGGTAAGTCATCTTTGTAATTCACATAAATTTGAAATTCTTCTATAAGGTCGGTAGAAGAATCTTGCAAGTCTTTAATAGCTGCAAAACTATCAATATCATGGCTTATACAGGGTAGCTGTCTAGGATCAAATAGACGAGCTGCCTTGTAAAAGTTATATACAGGGTGGGCCTCCAGGTATTTAATCAATTTAGAAAAAGATGTGCCGAACAAATCTTGAAAATTTGAGATAACTCTCTCCCACCCTGTGGTTTTTAGTTCAGACAAAAGACGATCAGTTTCAAGACCAAATGTTGATTTTGATATACCAGCATGTAAATATTGTTCCACATCCTCCATCATATCATAAACAACACATGCAAGGAGACTTAGTTTCTTCTAAGCTTGTCAAAGCTTTTATTAAATGTGTGCAGTTCTCATTTATAAAATGCAGATTTAGGCACAAATTAAGGAAAGAGTCATGATGTAGTCAACCACCATCTACTAATTCAAGAATTCTATCTACTGCAAGGCCATGGTTCTTTTCTTGCTTAAACAATCCTTCATAAAATTGTATAAAGGATGAGTGATATCTGGCTGCATTAAACCAGGAATTCCATTTGGTTGCCACTGGTACAGGGGGTTATTTCACTCATTCTTTGGGCAAATAATTTTCAAGCCATTTCAAATATAGTTTTTTTCAACTCTACTTTCTAGAAAGAGCTGACTTGATGAAAGTAGTGAGCTAGGTAACATTATCAAATGCTGGCCAATTTGAAAATACTTCACCAACAAGATTTAAAATATGTGCCAAGCACAATACATGGTAGCTGTTGTTAAAGATATTTAACAACACTTCTCTATGAGCTTTTTTGCAGTAGGCTGCCAAATCTGTTACAAAGGCAATATTTTCAAATTCAATATCCACATGAGTTCCAGCTTGGGTGCATGCTTGACTTACAGTTTGATGATTACATTCTGCTAGGGTTACAACATCAATAAGAAATGGCTCACCATGAATGCTTGCAATGATATTCAAAATGCTGTGGTCACAACAGTCAATTGTTTCATCTGTTATGATACTAATAGATTCATTGGCATGCTTCGCTTTCAAAACAGCAAAGTGACAAGCAAACAATTTTGGAAGATGAAGTTCTCTAATACAATTGACACTTGGAATAGCTCCACCTTCCTTACAATGTTTTAATAAGAATGGTCTCATTTTATCAATTTTGTGAAGGGGAATGTCAGATAAAGTGCACATTTTTTTTTAAATCAAGAGTAAAATCATCTCCTACCTTTTTACTCTTGAACAACGTTGTTACTGTCTTCTGTTTCACTTGAGACAACCCTTTTGAAAAATTTTTGTCGTATGAATTTTTGACTTAATATGGTCATTTGATTGTGTCAACCCTAAAAATATCAACACTATGGAGACAAAATTTGCAAAATAGCATATTATCCTCTGCATAAAAGTCATCAGGAAATTGTTCGACTCTGGCTTTAGCACAAATTTTAGATAATGGGGGTCATTGTAAAATGATTGCATGAAAAAATACAAGATTCCGTTTCAGATTAACGATTCCGCAATTGCGGAAAATTGGTGAGCCTAAAAATGATATCACCGATATTGAGCACTTTCCAATAAGTACCATATATATATATATATATATATATATATATATATATATATGATGTTTGATGTTAAAATGAAATTCATCAAGGAAGGTGTCATATTTTTTGTTAACCCTAGTATTTTGTTCTTTTCCAAGATCATCTTCAGGGATAAATTACAAAGACAAACTTATTGTAACTGTGCTAAAATCTGCATTCTATTGTGATCGTGATTTTTTAAATCTGTTATAACATAAATTTTTAATTTATCTGTTGTAGCTATGGAATTTTTTGCAAAACAAGCATTTTATTATAAGGGAGTTAACCGGAAATTGATAGAAATGTAAAATGGCACTAAGTGCCATTTTAAAATGTTGTTGCTACATTCTACAAGTATATTGTGGATGGTGTTTAGTAGATTTCCATCTGTGATCAAATGAGCTATGGTCAGAGAGGTGTAATGTGAGTCTTCTTGATAGGCATGTAGTGGTATGTCCAATATAATTATTCAGGAATTTGGTTTATATATCTATATCTATATCTATATATATATATATATATATATATATATATATATAAAATGGGTGACTATTCTTATGGCATATTTGGGCCAATAGTGCTCAGTTTTCACTGTACTGCCATGACAGAGTTAAAAAATAAAAATTACACAACTTTGTGGGTGATGAATTATTTTCCAAACTTCAACTCAATTTCTACAGAGGAAATATCACAAGCCTCTCCCTAGTGTATTGCTATTTCTATGACACGTGTTCAGACATGTTACATTCCTGAGTTACACCAGTTCAGACCTTCATAGCAAGGACCCACATGTCACGTACATGGTGTCAAATCATCAGAAGATGCTTTTCAGACTGCCACAGTCTTAACTGCTTCAAATCTAGAGTCAACCATTATCTATCTTACATATCCTCATCATATGCACTTGTTATCTCCATTAATGCACTTATGACAACCTCATTCAGTAAGCCTCTACTTGGCTCTCACGTCTGGTATTGAGTGAATAATACTATTAAAAAAAAATCAAGCCAAATGAATTGGAAATAAAACAAAGTTACAGAGATATTTGAACTTCCATCCTTTATTGTATAGTGCCTTATCAATTTGGTCGCAAGAGTTCAATCCTCTAGTCTCATTCAAAGTTGACAAGATATATTTTTTCTACAATCTACAACTATACCTTCTTACTATTTTCAGGATTTGTGTGATCATGGCTCTCCAAAGTTTCTGAGTATAAATATCTTTTTTTTTTGTTTCCATGCTAGTGTTTTTTTACCTTAGTTGTAGATGTAATAGTTTAATTTGGAT
Organism: Acanthosepion lycidas; assembly: GCA_963932145.1. Classification (NCBI taxonomy): domain Eukaryota; kingdom Metazoa; phylum Mollusca; class Cephalopoda; order Sepiida; family Sepiidae; genus Acanthosepion; species Acanthosepion lycidas. The sequence continues at coordinate 64,419,639 of OZ010592.1, read as the reverse complement.
TTTTTGTACATTTTTTTTTTCAAATCTAATTTTTTTGTCTATTTAAAATACATTTATTACAAAACATTAAGTTTAAATACAGAAGAGTCATAAAAATGACTTCAAAGTTTTGCACATTTTGACTCAAACACTTTTCCCATTAAACAGGTGTTGTTGCCAGAGAGGAAAAATTAGTCATAGTGACACAGCTACCCATTTCAAATATATCCATATATACATTTGCATGTGGGCATTTATATTTTAATTCAATGAGACTTAAAAACATTTCTGCAAGACATTAAAAAACAAAATTTTTAATAATTTTATTTATCACCAAATAATTTCCAATTTATAGCAATTATCTTTTTCTTTATTTTATAACAATTATCTTTTTCTTTTTTTTTAAGCAAGGCGTGAAGCCACTAGCATGCAAGGGGTTACAGAGAGTTGGAGCAAAAGCAAATAGGAGTGATTGAAGAAAGAATGAAGAGAAGGATAGGGGATCAATCAGGGCATCTGGAGACGTTGATTGACATTACATTCGAATAGTTGGAGATTATAGCTATCAGGGATACAGGAAAAAGGGAGGGAGTTCCACAGGCAAGAAGTGCGAGACATGAAGCTATTGGAGTAGAAGAGACGGCTACATTTAACAATTTTGACAGTGAAAGGGTGAGAGTGAGATACCAACCTAGTTGAACACTTAAATTCATGAAGTCTGGGAACCAGTGAAAGCAGCTCATTGGAGCAGTTACCATGAAAGTATTTGTAAAAAGGACAGAGGGAGGTGACGGCACGTCTGTGAGAGAGCGACTGCAGACGAGATGCCAGATCAGGGCCAATTACATTGCATATCAGTTTCTGGATTTTATCAAGGACCTTGAGACAAAGAGAAAGGGCTCCAGACCATATATGGCAGCAATACTCCATGCAAGGGCAAATGAATTGTTTTATTGGTTTAAAAAAAAAAATTCATTTTTTTTTCCCCAATTTTATAGTTTTATTACTCAACTCAGGGTAGGGGTTGTTTAATATGAGTGAGTGAGAGCCATGTATTGTTCCAATTTTTTATTTCAAACTTTATCACATTGTTTGTGCATACATTAAACTACACAAGCACATTTAAGTTACTCACACAATTTTTTTTAATCCTTTTACCCTGAGTAAGGTAATAAAGCCACTAAGATGCCAGAGTGTGAAAGAATAAGAGAAAAAGAAAAAGATAATTAAGGAGAGAGAATAATAAAAGAACAGTAAATGAAAAATGATTAGACCTAGTTGCCAATCTAGAACTGCACTTAAAGTCAAGATACCAAAGAGGAAAGCTCATCAGAACATATACCATGAAAATATTTATAGGAAATGAACAGTATTGGTATGAGAGAGAAGGAGAGAAAGATGACAAGCTCATTAGAAAAATCAACATTTGGTTATTTGTTTTTTTCAACAGAGCAGGCAAAATACAAATTGTTCAAAATGACAAAATGCGTTGACCTTTCAGAAAACTGATAATGAAATGAAAAGGAAAAATAAACATCTCAACCTAATAATAATAATAATGGAGCTGCATATAATTCTATTCTGGATAGAATAATTGTTGAATAAGACAGAATATGTTTATTTATGACAAGCCATGTGAGATATTTGCAATTGTGTAAAGGATACAGGCATTGTTCTTTTAATTGAATTCACACTGAAAACTATCTGGATGTGTATTAATCACCAAGTAATAGTAAATGACATGATTCTAATTCATTTTATTTCTGAACTTAGAACTGTTTATAGTAAATAGCAGCAATATCTCTTCAAAAACATGAACTTCAGACAATTAATCTACAACTTCGAACGCAATACTCAGCACATATGAAAATTGGAAAAATATAGTAAATATTAAATAGACCTTCTTGGCCCTTTTTAATCAAACTTGTTTGGATGTATATTTGCTGCCTAAGTATATTTTATACTTATATATATATATATATATATATATATATATATATATATATATATACAAATATAGATAACTAGACTCGTTTCGAAAAACCCTCAAATTTTTGATTTGCCAATAATCAAATCAATCTCGAGGGGAAAAAAGAAAGAGCTACAAACATGAACTTCTGCCGAAAAAAATGGCACAGATTCAGGTCTGAAGCCCAAAGAAAAAACACCGATATGAGTAAACAACTAACTAACAAAAGAGCTCAATACAACCGTAGAGCAGACCTAGATACACCTAGTGAGCCAGACAAACAGATCGTCAGGGAAAATAAGGAGCCTTACTTTCCCTGACGTCCCGTTTAGGTGAAACCTAGGTAGGTTTGTCTGGCTCACTAGGTGTATCTATCTATCTATCTATATATATATATATATATATATATATATATATATAATTTATTTCAAAAATTATAACAATATGTTATAAAATCACTAGAAAAGTACCCATTTTGTTTCAACACTTACCAAATGATGGTCTTGAATGTAGAGTAAAGGGTTTTAAAAGGTTCAAATCTGAATCTTTTAAAATCCTTTATTTGAATCTTGTTCTCTCTCCTTAATAGAGTTTTTTTCTTATATTCTCTAACATTCAATAACTCCTTGCATCTTAGTGGCTTTACTGCCTTGCTTGATGTAAAAAAAAAAAAAATTGGAGATTCTGCATTTACTATGCACTAATGCCAATGAGAAAAGCAAGACTAACTGATACAGTTATGTGCCATGCATGCTACATGCTTAGGCAATCATGTATCTTTCGATATATGACTGACAAGGCATATTTTTTTCCTGCAGTAGGTTGCCATTTCTTTCTGCAGTAGACCAGTTGTCATTCAGGGCTATAGAACCCGTTCTGTCCTGCTATTTACCCAGAGCTGGGAGAAGAAGAGGATTAATACCTTTCCCAAAGTTATTAGCATGTAAGTGAATGTAATGGATTCAACTGGATTAACTGATACAATGATTAAAAAGAATACTCGTGCAACAATTATGTAAATTAGTACAGATATTTTTAAGTATTTTTTTCTAAATAAAATTAAAAAATACCCTAATAGAATTTTTATCTAATGTCCAATATTCATGTTTTTTTTTATCAAGGCGAAATGTAAAACCATTCTTAATTGCTTGGAAACTACAATTATAAAAGTGACTAACGGAATCAACATTTATGAACCAACTGAACTGAATATTGTCAGACTCTTTTTAAAGTAACTGATACAAATGTGATTGTATTGATTTCAGATATTTAGAAACACAAGCAGGACAGGGTACTTCTGCAAGTAGAACAGAAAACACCAAACTTATATTATAGACAATTTTAAGATGTAACAAAAACTGACCCAAAAATATGTTGAGAGGTAATCAATAGCCAATTAACAAACAAGAGATTTGTAGAGGGTATTGATATTTCAATGTTTATTCAATATCATCCTCAGAACAAAAATAAACTGTTTTCTTAACCCTTTCCAAGCTGAATTTACTTCTAAATTTTACCAGTTCAAATTCAGTTTGTGAGCTATCTACAGAAGTTATTCACTATATACACTACAGTTCAAAAGTTTGAAGCCACCACGAGAATTGGTACAAGATGAACTTGACAGAAGAGTGAAAAAATGAAAAAAAATCTCTTAGAGCCATTGAAAAAAGAATGGAATCAATTATGAAACTTATACTTTGACAAATTTTTGTGCTGCAGTAATCAAGGCTAAAAAAGGATATTTTGATGGGAGCAAAATTTAATCATAAAATGCTTTTTTTTCTTTTTGTCAAAATGAAATTTCTGATAAAAAAAAATCATGTCTCACTTTTTTTTATCTATGTATAATAATTTTCTCTCATTTAATGTACAAAACAACTACATTTTGGAATAATTTAAAAAATTACGAGGGGTGTCCTCAAACTTTTGAACTGCAGTGTATATTATATTGTATATAAATATAAAAATGAACATTGAAGTCAAAACCCAGAGGTGACAGTCTGTTTCATGCTTAAACACAATCATCAAGCCTGGCAAATACATTTAAGCCTGAAACAGACTGTTGCCTCTAGGTGTTGACTTCAATGTTCACTTTTATATTTACATACACTCTATGCCTGATATTAAGCACTTTAACCCATAGATATAGTGCACCTTAAAACTATATTTTATCATTATATATATATATATATATATATATATATATATATATATATATATATATATATGTGTGTGTGTGTGAAAAATATATAGAAAATAGGAAAGAACTCGTTAGGTAAATAATCCAAAGTTCTTTAGTATTTTTTTATTATTTTTAAAAAATAGTGCTCAATACAAAAGTAGACCATAAATATAATTATTTATTTAAAATATGATTCCAACACGCTACATAAGAGTTCTCATGTTTCAAAACAAGAGCCGAAAACTTCAATATAATTATTTGAATTAAATTGAATTAAAGTACTAAGCTCTGTTCCATCTTCAAGCGAAATTTTTTTTTTGAATAATTATTTATTTGTACATTTGTACAAAATGTGGCACAAGGCCAAAAAGGGGGTTGGGGAAGGACGGTCATCTTCTGTCTTAGTTCTAAACTTAGCTAGTCACAGACACGGACCCAAACATACCAACAATATTCCTATCACCAAAACAACACATTCACTCCTAAATTTCTTACAGCGTCCACCATAATACCTCAAATTCTCCATGAAATCCTAACTAGTCCCCATATGTACATTTCAAAGTCTGTGAGGGGAGGGGATAAAACAACAATTTAAAAAAAAAACAAATGATTATTTACAATAGGATTTAACACTATTTACATAAAACAAAACAAAATAGGGTTAGTAATAAAACCGCCCACAAACATGCTGAATAAAGAGTAAACCCCTTAGCTAAGGCAGAGTTGGCCTCCTTGCTTATCAAGAAAGATCAAGCTCTGGTAGTTAGGGCTAGGTTAAAAAGAATGTCCTCTGCGGCGACGAACATGGCCGCAGAATTGCTCGCAGAGGAGAGTAGGAATGCATCACGGCGGCATATCGCGTGCGTCACATTGTCGGATAAGCGGACCGTGACTACAAACTCGGGCATATGTGAGGCTTTTCGTGATTATTTTCGGGATCCTTTTACCAGGGAGCCCGGTCTGAGCCCTGCTCAGTTCGACGCCTATTTAGCCGACTTTCTCTGCCTTGAGGCAGCTGAAGCGGCTAGGTGCAAGGGTCTCATCACAGAGTCGGAAATCTGGGAAGCGCTGAAACAGATTGGCCTGGATAAATCTCCGGGATTAGATGGTCTTCCCTACGAAGTCTACATGAGGCAGTCGCCCGTTTTTGTTCTTTTGCTGGAACTGATTTTCAGCAACTGGATGAAGCAGGGGTCTATACCTCAACGCTTTACCAGGGGTGTGATCAAGTTGCTGCGTAAGGACAAAAACGGTGGGGATGGGATAGGTAATTTTCGCCCTTTACCTATGTTAAATACAGAGTTAAAGATTTTGGCAAAGATCTTAGCTAACCGTTTGCAGCTTGTCCTGTCTCGTCTGATTGTCTCTGAACAGACTTGTGCTGTGAAGGGCAGGACTATTCAGGACAATCTTCATATGGTTCGCTTGATCATCGAGAAAGTCGACAGTGAAGCCGCGCTGATCAATTTGGATCAGTCCAAGGCCATTGATAGGGTTGACCATCGATTTCTGGAGGCTGTTCTTTCGGCTGCCGGTTTCGGGCCGTACTTTCGCTCCTGGATTCGTCTTCTGTATGCAACTCCCGGTGCGCTGGTGGAAGTGAACGGGGTAAGATCGGAATCTTTCATATTGTCTCGATCTATTCGTCAGGGTTGTCCGCTTTCGCCTATGCTTTACGTTCTTGCGTTGGAACCATTCCTTCGCAAGTTAAAGGCGAATCCGGTCCTGCACGGAATTTCCCTACCTGGTGCTACCACCTCGGCCAGGTATTCTGCCTATGCTGACGACGTTTCGGTTCTTGTGTCGTGCAGAGCCGAGATTAACGAAGTCAGCAAAGAAATCAGTGGTTATGAGATGGTGACAGGGGCCAAGATCAACCGCGATAAGTCTGTTGGCTTGCGGTTGGGTGCGTGGAAGGGAGTTTCTCTTCTCGGACCTTTCCACTGGACGGATGGACCGGTCAAGATACTCGGCGTCTGGTTCGGTCCAGATATCCAGTTGGAAATGAATTGGTCGGAGGTACAAGGGAAGGCCGAGATCGCAATTAATTTGTGGTCTCGGAGGAATCTTTCCTTAAAGGGGAGGGCAGAGATATGTGTTTCACATATCTACCCGATTCTCCTTTACTGACTCTCTGTACTTCCACTTCCGTCTGACACTTTGCTGGCGTTAGTGAAGCTCTTGTTCTCCTTCTTGTGAGGAGGCAAGCCTGCCAGAATCTCTCGGGAGATCTGTTGTCTTCATCCATCTGAAGGCGGTCTAGGTATGCCTAGCATCGTGATCCGTCTCTATATGATTCGCATCGGGTTCCTAGATCGTTTGTGTCGCAGACCGGATGAGGAGGGCGCCTTCTGAAAAGAAGACGACCGTCGAAATTTCCCATCCTTGAGAAGTGTGCACTCGTGCGAGGAGGAGGCCCGCCGTTTACCCCGAGCCGAGTGCTCCTTCTACCGTGAATGTCGTCTTGCTCTGAAACGCCTCTTACGGGCGTCGGATGGCCTCTCCAACGTCCAGGCGCATTATATCAAGTATTATTTAGGGGGAGGGGCGTTCATGATGAACTGATTGACGATCTCGGTCTTACGAAGCAGGAGGCTCGCTCGATCTGGCCTTGGGCTCCCGGGTTGAAATGTCTCAATAACGATGAGGCATCCCTCACCTGGCTGCTGATGCGTGGGGCCCTCTGGGTCGCCAAAAATCTTTGCGCAGCGGGCTTGGAGAAATATCCAAACTGCCGACGTTGTAGTGGGGAAGTCGAGACCCTAGGTCACGTCTTCTTTCATTGCAAGTTGGTAGCTCCGTTGTGTATGTTTGTTGAAGGCCTCATGGTTCACATGTTGCACGGAAATTTCTTTGTCCTTGAGGCCTCCTCTGTTTGTAGCAATGTGGCACCGCCGTTGACGAAGGCTGAACTTTACGTGTTCCACTGCTTGCTAGGAGTTATGAGAGTCGTGATTTGGTCGACACGTCAGAAGGGATTCTATGGAGGTGAGAAGTTCACCTCTTCCCAACTGATCTTGTACTTTAGTCATCTGCTTAGTCAAGATTAGGACGGAAAGGCGGCGACTCTCTTCATCAGAATTCGGCAAAATGTGGGTAAATCTTGCGCGAATGTGTAGAGTGAAAGGGGCTGACCTGGAGTGGCACTTGGATGTCAGTCAGGTACAGGATTTTGTCCTAACAGGGTTGGACAGAGGCAACCCACCCCGATATTTAGGCTAGTTTAGGGTTTTTTATTTTGAATCTTTAGTTTCCCGTTTTCTGGTTAACTTAGCTATGGTATGCATGCTCATTGGCCCCTTTTATTTCTGTCCCTATTTTTCTTTAGTTTAATTCTCCATCCCCTCCCTCACTAATGTCAGTTCTCTGGTTGTTGTGGGCTGACTTTCGTTTTCGTGTGTGTGTTTTCGTATTTGTCATTGTGTCTAAATGAGTGCGTGCTTGTGGGCGTGTTTGTTTTTATAATATTATAATCCCGCATTGATTTCGTCCAGTTAACTGATGTTTCTGCCACATTTAGGGATTGTGGGCGGTTTTATTACTAACCCTATTTTGTTTTGTTTTATGTAAATAGTGTTAAATCATATTGTAAATAATCATTGTTTTTTTTTTAAATTGGTGTTTTATTCCCTCCCCTTACAGACTTTGAAATGTACATATGGGGACTAGTTAGGATTTCATGGAGAATTTGAGGTATTATGGTGGACGCTGTAAGAAATTTAGGAGTGAATGTGTTGTTTTGGTGATAGGAATATTGTTGGTATGTTTGGGTCCGTGTCTGTGACTAGCTAAGTTTAGAACTAAGACAGAAGATGACCGTCCTTCCCCAACCCCCTTTTTGGCCTTGTGCCACATTTTGTACAAATGTACAAATAAATAATTATTCAAAAAAAAATTTCGCTTGAAGATGGAACAGAGCTTAGTACTTTAATTCAATTTAATTCAAATAATTATATTGAAGTTTTCGGCTCTTGTTTTGAAACATGAGAACTCTTATGTAGCGTGTTGGAATCATATTTTTAAATAAATAATTATATATATATATATATATATATATATATATATATATGAACACACATATATATATACACACTGAACTCTCCATTATAAGAAAACAAGAGACCTACACTTAAAAACATCAATTATGAAAACAACCACAATATATTGGTCATATTTGGAAATTAAGAATATGTCTACTTTTAGCAACTTTCATATTGTCTACAAACAGCACTTATCCTACATTATAAAATGGTACGTAATTAAAAATCTTTGAAAATGTGTTTAACCAAAAGTGTTTGGATTCAACAAGCATTTGGATAATTTTTGCATTCATTAAATCCAGAAATGAAAATAGTAGTATAGATACAAGAAAAAAATTAACATTAGTCTAAACGAAACTCGTCAATTTTGTTTAACAAGACCTGTATTAAAGAGAGATTGTTGCCAGAATATACAACTAATATATATTTCTGGTAGTTCTCAGCTTCTCTTCCCAAAATATGACCAAATACCAGATTTTTATTTTTGAAAAAGTTGAAAAATTTTCAGCCCCCCCCCCCAAATATATGTATGTATAAATAGCAGTGAAATTTACATAAAAACAAAACTGCTGAAAATTTCTCTCCAAAACATCTAATGCTTAATCATTAGGTCAGATTTTAGTAAGTTGTTTGGGCTGACATCTTTTCAACACCGTTCTGTACATGACACTTGAAACCAACAAACATTTTGACAATTTCTACACTCAAGCTCAGAAAAATACTTGTTCATATACAAGAAAAATTTAATAAACATGTTAATAAATCTACCATGTCAGTTTTGTTTAACAAAACACGTATTAAAGAAGGATTGCTACCCAAATACACACCTATATTTATAGCAAATTTTCTTGGGATTTCTTGAATCTACAGCAGAGGTCAATAGATATAAAGCACTGTTAAAAGTAAAAATAAAAATAAAAATGTGGCATCTATTTCAAGTACAAGTATCCACTATAATAATGTTTTTGGAAGTTATATATATATATATATATATATATATATATATATATATATTATAATTGCTTTTTAAAAAATATATTATGCTCTACTGTTATATTGAGCACTGTTTTTTTAAAAATAAATGCTAAGAACTCTGAATTATAAATCTCATTGTTCTTTCATATTATTTTAATATATATATATATATATATATATATATATATATATATATATATATATATATATATATATATATATAAGATCAGAATGAATAGAGTACAATTCCAACGTTCGCAACATTTAATTTAAAAGAAGACTTAATAGAAAGTAGAGCAACATTATTTATTTTAGGATATTACATCGAAAACATGTCAAAAATAGCTACACAATTGTAGTCATGTTTCAGTGCGTATCAATGCCTCATGAGATGATGTTTTTTACAGGTTTTTGATGTAATATCCTAAAAGAAAGTTAATATATATATATATATATATATATATATATATATATATATATATATATATATACAAAATAAATAAATCCTCATGAGCCAGGTATTACTTATCTACGTTTCACCACATGGGATCATCAGTTCACCCTGATGATCCCAGGTGGTGAAACTTATATAAATGAGGTTCTTTCAGACTCGATGAACTACTTAAAATATAATTATCAAATCCCCCTAATAAATTCTATCATGTGTACATCATTGCTTGAACCGGCTTCTAATGCTCTAGAGTGAGCGGCTTGGTGATAGTAGTCGTAGATCCAGGAGGCACAGTCCTATGGTTACAGAGAACTCAGTAAGAGTTCCACCATGGAATATGTGAGCGAGCGGCGCTATATTGAGTCTGATTTGCAATCTCTTCATCACCGAGGCCCGGTGGAACAGTTGGTATGCTGTTTGCTTGACAACCTAACTGTCAGTGTTTCAATTCTCGGTAGTTGATGCACACTGCTGATGAGTCCCAAATATAGGACGAAACGGCCGTTGAGTGCTTTCTGCATTCTGTTGAGGTTCTTTCAGACTCGATGAATTACTTAAAATATAATTATCAAATCCTCCTAATAATATATATATATATATATATATATATATATATATATATATATATATATATATAAACTGTTAGGGTCCCAACTGTGGGCGAATAGTGCCTACCAGGGCTGACCAAGCTCTTTAGTGTCATAGAACACGACTGGTCTAGGAGATGGAAAACTCTTACATGAAAACCTGAGGTCTATTGTCTGCTTCATCTGTAGCATTTATTTGCACCGACTGAGTGTATCAATAGTTCCGGTTCTGCACAAGCCCTCACCGCTTTAATCAAATCAGTTGTGTGGGTTTTTCTGGCAGTTTACCTTGATTCATTCTTATCCACACAGTTTAGGACTGGGTTTAGTACTTGTTCAACTTGATGTGAGCAACAGGTGTCCTATTGATGTTAAGGTTCTGGTTGTAAACGGAAAATTGCAGCGATCAACCTGCTGCTCAAATTTGACTGTGTGACCAGTATTGGGACTGTCAGCTTTCATCAACTTGACCCACCCTTGTGTTCGGTTATCGCCATCAACGAGTCTGATTTCGATGCGCAGCATGACCAGAACAGAAATATCTGGGTTGCATCTTGGAAGTGGTCTAGTGACAAGACACCATCTCCATTGACAGTGAGTTATGAACCTGGATAGATAACGGTTGGCTATTTCCATATCCTGTACCCGCGAAGGCCTGATCCCTCTAATGCCTGTGCTGCAGGAAAACAAACAGAAGGTCTGTCTGGTCATGGATTATCAGGAACTCAATCAATGTTAACATGCACACAGCTAATGTAGATCATTGTATGCAAAAACTGAGTGGCAACAGGAAGGATGGGATGTTGCTATATTGGATTTGTGCCCTACCTATTTGCCGGTCCAGCTTGACAAATCGTTATGGCCCTTTCAAACAGTGGAGATATTGCCCCGCCTGTTTGGGTTTTGAGCTCAATGTGGCACCACTAATCATGCGATCAAATGTGAATCTCATGATCACACATGACAAAAACATTCAAAGGGCCATGTTGTACATCGAAGACATATTTATCAATAAGAGTGCAGCACCTATGAGGGCACATCTTCAGCAATTCAGACTGACAAGTAAGAATCCAGAGCATTTAGAGAGTGGCACCCACATGCTGGGATTTTATGTCTGGGAGGAGCTGGGTAAATTGCAATAGAGTCGCAAGGGTGTCAAAGAAAATGCATTAGAAATTAGTGCATGTTACTTACCCCCGGCACATCTGTATAATCAAATAATATGAAAACCACACTAGGCAGAGGTTAGACAGTATCTTCATTATGAGGTGGGGGAGTTATCTGGTGCAAGGTGTGTTGCAGGGCTTCACATAGAACATTGTCAAATGCTAGATATGGTCGTAAAATCTGCTTTTCTATCCATTTGTTATTTCGTAAATTTTTTTATCTGGGCCCACAAACAATCTAAGTACTTGAATGTAGAGAAAAAGAAAAGAAAATGTAGTTATAAAAACAAGCTTCAAATGCAATTTTTAAAAAAAATATTTTTTTAAATTATTGAGTAATATTGTTACACAAAACATAAAATCTGCTTGTCTAACATATATATATGTATGACATGCCTGAAAATATTAAAGTAATAACAAGAGCATAATCAAAAAACATACCAGACACTCATTAATAGCGTCTCCAGCTGATAAAGGCAAACATCAGAAATCATATGGTTACTAACTGAAAAATGTCATCAAACTAAAGTTAAATTATCTTCAGTAATAAAGATATAGTTTATTTCCTATGAATTCTAGGATATTCTTCTTTCTGAGAAATTCGGAACTTGTTCTGGGATAAACCAGTAAATCTTATCTTGAAAGTACAGTCACAACTCAAAAAATTCTTTCTCTTCGTTTAAGAGGGAAAAAAAGCAGTTCTCAGGATAAGCTTCTTTACTTTAATTGTTCTTTACCTAGCTCTTGTTGAACATCGCAACTCTGTCCTTTTGGCAATTTGGATCATGCTGTAGCATCTGTCAATATTTCTTTTAATTTATCTATTAGATACAAACCTCCTAATCTCAAGACTTCTCTCTGTTACCAGCATACTGACTGAGATTCATTTCATGATTTTCTTTGCAACATCTTCTGGAGTGAAATTTTTAAACTTCCTATTGAGAATTGTGTCACCAAAGCATCTTCTTGGTAAAAGATTATATCTATGATTTTTGCCTTCTCAGAAATACCAGGTGAAACCACAATTTTCTTCTTGGTTCACACCTGCCTGTTCAGCTGCTATAGCCCAAGGAATCACTTTTTTGTATCTGTACTGTGATAGTTCTGAACACAACAGATGCTCTTTGTGTATGGATTCGTTTGACAGTTGAATTCTCACTAGCCGTGAATTTCGGATAATGGACCCACCAAGTCCACATGAAGATGCTGAAAGCAGCCATCTGGTTCTGCGAATCGCCCCGGCGGTGATTTAACGTGTCGGTGTACCTTAGTTCGCTGACATCTGACACAACTGTGAGTCCAGCGTTTAATGTCGGAACTCATTCTATGCCAAACGAAACGTTCACCTATTAACTTCGTTGTAATCCGCCGTCCATGATGCGATAGTGAGTGGAAGTGGTCGAATATCTGCTTTCTCATGGAAGAAGGAACCAAAGGTCGGCGGGTGACACCAGGTACTGGTGTCACATAAAAAATGCCTACTGCTGAAGGGCACGGGACGTGGCTCAATCCGTAAAGATGTATCTTCTTTTAGGTCTGACAGAGTGTCGTCCCTTTGTTCCCCGTCGGCTAACATATCGAAATTAAGTGGCTGTTTGCTTGATGCGTTGATTATAGTAGCGCGCGACAGTATTATGATTCCCTTTTATGTATTGAATATCCGTTGTGAATTGGGAAATATAGTCCAGCTGTCTGTAATCACGAGGGTTATATTTGTGGCTCTTGGCATATAAAGCATAAATAAGGGGTTTGTGATCCGTGAAAGCGGTGAAATTGCGATAGCGAAAGTGTTTGATTGCTGTATTAAAAAAGCTCACGCGAAAAAGTGCTGTATTTTTGCGGGGGAGGAGTAAGTTTTACAGAAAAAAATGAAAGTAGCTTAGTTACCTCTCCTGTATGCTGATGTAATACAGTTCCGATTGCTTCTGAAGAAACGTCGGTCGTATGGTGTGTTTTGTCGTCTTCTTGAAGATAAGTAAGCTTGGTGAAATTCGCTAGGCGTCCTTGGCTTCATTGAATGCAGTGAGAGCTTCACCATTGAGTGTAATTTTGGGGTTGCGTTTCCGCTGGTTACGGAGTTGATTTGTCAGGAGTGCCAGCATGTGTGAACATTTAGGGATAAACTGACGTTAGTAATTGATTAGTCCTAAGAATCTGCGAAGCAGAGGAAAATCCTGTACTGCTTTTACTTTATCGGCGACAGGTGTAATGCCAGTACTTTCTATCTCGTGCCCGAGAAAGACTAGCCTAGGTACTGCGAATACACATTTATCAGGGTTAAGACCAAAGTGGTTGAGTCGCTCGAAAACTTGAGTTACATGACCTATGTGCTCGTTCATATCTTTGCTAGCTACAAGAAGGTCGTCGATGTTGGCGAATGATTATGGTAATCCACGGAGGGCTTCATCGATAAGCCGCTGGAAAAACTGTGCAGCGTTCCGTAGTCCAAAGGGCATCCACAAAATCTGCGCGGTGTAAGTCGGCAGCTTGTCCGGTTAGAGTTTCCGTAGCAAGGTCTCTGACATGATGTTGTTACCCAGAAGGTTTTTCATCTTCCGAAGAAGTTGGGTTGGTTTGCTCTGGTCAAGTTGAATCGTGTTGAACAGTCCTTTCCGGTCCTGTATATAATGGCTTCTTTCAGAACGGCAAATGGATTCTCTGTTGGGACGTTATCTAATAAGTCGGAAACCGCCGATGCGATGTCGAGAGATAGTTTCTCGACTACATAAGCGAAACGAGCATTCTGTGACTGGATTCTCTTGGCCTGAAATATTGAGCCTAGTTGCGAGAACCAAACGTGAACGTTCATCGTGTTGAAGACGGAAAGGTTGACCAGCACTGCAGCTCCGTCACTGTTTGGGACTGCCATGTTGAGTTGCGTGAATATTCGCTCGTGGTGACGAAAAAAGTTTTGCGCGCCAAGTAGATATGCTGATTCTGAGATATTTCTCACAATTCTCTTACTATTTTACTGGCGAAATTTTGTGTTTCAAAATAGGGTAGCAGTGAAATATTGGTGCCTTCTTTGAGTAACGGACAAATACAAGCCAACTAGTCTTTATGTGGACTTTGATAAAATAGTAGACAGTGATCATGTCGGGGTCACCAATGAAATGTGGCGGACATTAATTTAACTTTAGATTAGAAAACAGTGCTGACGCAGAAAAGGATAAGCCAAAGACATTGTTACACATAAAATATCTATTTAACAAGATGTACAATATCAAACAACGATGTGAAAGAAAGCATGCATTTAAATAAGAAGTTGAAATAAACAAGTGTTGTCGCTTTTTAACTGTTATTTTAGTATTTCAAAGTTCACTGGAATAATGTTCATGAGAGTCTCTTATAATGACTGTTCTTAAAAGATTTGCCGTGTTAGAAAAGATTATGTGAGTATATACAAGGTATGTTCAGCATGTGAGTGGTGTGTGTGAGTGAGAAGGTTGGCGTGTGGTTTCAACTGTCGGGGATTCGTTTGGCAGCTGAATTCTCACTAAAAAGGGTTAGAAAATTCTTGTAACTATAACTTGTAAGTAACTATAGGCTCAAGTTCGCTGCGCGGAAAGAATTATTCTTCATGTGCAGACAATCTGATTGGTTGGCATAGACCAATCAGCGAGTAAGCGAGCTTTGGGGAGACTTAAGAATGCTTCTGTGATCCGTTTCTCCCAAAAGTGCACAAAACAGACTACATAAAAATAGAGCGATTACAAAATTGTCACATTGCTGCGATTTGTAAATTGTCTATAATAACGTAGTGGTGATTAATTAACCAATGAATGCTTAGCGTTGTATGTGATTTGTATTAGGTTGGTGCAAAAATAATGACGTAATAATGTCGTTTTTTGACGTAACGTCAAAAAACGACATTATTACGTCATTATTTTTGCACCAACCTAATATTTGTATGTATGTATGTTCGTGCGTGATAGACTCGCACAAAAGAATCGCTAAAAAAGTTACATTCTCAATATGGATTAGATGTAAAATTCAAATATGTGCCTTCCTCAGAAAACTCTGATGATTTAATTACTCGGGGATTATCTCTGGAAAAGTTTAGACAAAATTTTTAATTTTGGACTTCTTCTTGATTAAATAAGGATCCGATAACTTGGCCTGAAAGTGTTTTACCATTGCTAGAGTGATTGCAATAAGGATGTTATTCAAAACCAAATATATCACAACGTTAGATATGCTAGAGAAATATTCAAAGTTATCTAGATTATTAAGACTATTAACATTAAGGTTCAAATTCACTAAATGACAGAGATCGTAAGCAAGATTCTAAGCTGTATCTGCTCAAATTAATGCAGAACCAATCTTATGGTAAAGAAATTCAATATCTACAAAATCCTCAAACTAAACTAATCCCTAAATTAGCAACAGATTTAAACCGGTTTTTTGATGAAAATGGTCGAATTCATTCTAGTAGAATAATCGGTAAGACTAAAATTTATCAGTTTGACATTATTTACCCTGTTATGCGTGTTCATTGGCGTATATATATCTTTTGTATTATTAATGATTCAAGAAAACAACAAAACTCCAAATGTGAATCAACAAGTATATATTGAAATAACATACAAGAACAAAATATACATAATTTGTATTCAATGTATAGATTAAGGGAAAAGAAGTTGCTTCCCTTTTACCGTATTTTGATTTGTAATTGATTGTTCGAAAGGAAGTTCTCTTTAGAGAGAAATGTTCAGAAATCAATGTTAGAACAATTCTGCTGTTAGAATAGATAACACAAAAATACAATTGATCAGAAAGTGCGTTGTGTTAGAGAAATAAACAGAGTCTTGGTTGAATGAACTTGGCTGAATCACAGAGAGATATGTATGTATGTATTACAAAATTGTGTGTCTGTGTGCGTTTGAAATGTTGTGAGTAAAGTCATAGGTTTGTGTTAACAGGCGAAATTTGCTGGACTCTACTGGCGGCTTGTGAAAAGTCGCCTCTATTAAAGCTACAGATAGGCTTCCAGCGAAACCGCGGGAAAAGTTGATTTTGCACTAAAATATGTGATTGATTAAAAATTGACCAATCGCTAAATTTGTACTAACGAAACAAGTAAGCAAGTTCAAAACCGAAAAATGCAAAGCAACGACTGCGATGGCTAAATTGTCCTATAGAAAGGCAGTATTGATTTATTAGCCAATCGCAGACGAATAAAATGTGGGCGTGGAAAAACATAGCAGCCGCTACAACCCAGCATCTAGGAATTTCTAGTAGAACCTTTAATAAACTGGGGCTCTCAAGGTTTTGGGTTCCTAAGGCCAGACAGATCATTAAAAATTACATTTCCAGCTGTTATCTTTTCAGAAAATATAATACACTTTCATTTAAATATCCCAAATTAACTAACCTTCCTAAACTAATAGTGAACTTGTTCAAACCATTTTCTCATGTAGAGATAGATTTCACAGAACATTTAATGAATAAAAATGAAAAGGGTTGAAATAAGATATATATTTTGATCATCACCTGTATGAATGTAAGAGCAATTCATATTGAACTTGTAAGGAAATGAATGTCAGAGAGTTTGTGTTAGCCTTTATATGATTATCTAACATTTATTGGATTCCCAGTCACATTTATAGTGATAATACTAAGTCCTTCATGGCTGGATGGAAGTTGATTAAAAAATGTTTTGACTCTAAAGAGGTTTTAGACAGATTTTCTAACTTTAGCATTAAGCACCTCAAAATACCTTTATATTCAACTCGGATGGGCAGTACATGGGGACGCATGATCAGGACACTTGTTAAATAATAGTTTAGCAGACTATTATTTTTAGGGGGAATGGTATCTATGCTCAAACTTCCTAACGTTGACCCTTGACAAAAGAAGGAAGTCGATCTTGATTGGCTGAGCCAGCATGGTAATGATAGGTATAGACAAGTGAGTTGAGTCTTAACTGTAAAACAATGTAGACATGTTTTATTTCATGTCTGAAACAGCTCTTCAGTGAGGGAGAGTGACCCCACTTGATAGAAGATGTATCCGTTGACGTTAATAAAATAGTTAAGTTAAAATTCTCTTTGTTGATGTCTTTTATCTCAGGACCAAAACCATTTAGCGACCTCCGGTTGGGAGAAGACAAGAGTGGTAGTATATAACACTATCAAACAAAGTCTTTATAAAAACATAGAAGATATCAAGTGAAGTATTTTGAACTACTGACAATTTTTTCGGATACACAAAAGGCAATAAATTCTCAGCCACTTACTTATCGCTGTTCTTCTGATTCAGGTTTGAAAATAATTACCCCCAGCTGTATTCATATCCTATTTCTAAAGAAAACTTGCAGTTAAATATGGATGATGAAAGTATTATTGAGTCTGAACCCCCTCAGAGGAAAGCCATAATTACATTTCTAGAGATAAGGGATTATTTAGTTAATAAAGTTTTAAAAATGTGGTATAATGGATATCTTTTAAGTTTAAGAGAGCAATGTAAGGATTTGCGAAATAACAAATATGAAAATAATTATTAAGGTGAATGATGTTATAATCATAAAGAATCCAGCTAAACCTCGCCCTTATTGGCAATTAGGTAGAATAATTAAGCTTATATCAGGTGATGACAAAAGGGTTTGCTCAGTTAAAGTTAAAGAAGAGGATGGCTTGACCTAAACTGACTGCTTGAGCCATCTTCATCCTTTGGAATTATCCTTAACATCCTTTAATCCGATCCATCTGGTATCTGTCCATCCGGTTTTCTGCTACTCACTAAAATCTGAAAGGTTAGCTAAGAGGAAAAATGAAAAATCTGAACCTAAAGATCCTTATGTTTGGTATTAGGCCCTTCACATTGCATAATTGTGAATTAATGCAAAATGGACTGTTAAGCTAGAATTGATAGTTATAAAATAAGTAAAACGAAAATATATTTAGTGTTCAAATATTGTGCCACTAGCACAGAAAACAAATTGTTGTTCTCACACTGCAAATGAATGTCTAACAATTGTAAAATGTTTTCAAATTCAAGTTTTGTTGGTAATGTGGAAATAACATTTTGTGTAAATGACCAAAATAAAGAAATGCAATTTGTATTTCATTTCAAACATGGTTCAAACTATCGAAATTTGGCATGGTAACAGCCAAATTCGACGCAAAAGGTTGGGAAAAGAAAAACAAATAAAATGAGGGGAGGACAAAAAAAATAGTCAGATGTAAAAGTTCACAGGTATAACTTGAAAATGACTGCCAAAAACGTCCCTTTGGCGAGCCCTTAAAAAGGACTCCAACAACAGTTCAAAGAGAGTGAAAGAAGTAGAGAGATAGCAGAAAGAGGGGAAAAATTATGCTTAAAGTTCAAAAAAAGGCTTTTGTATTTTTTTTTAGGAGCTGGGCAGAAAGGTTTTTTTAGATATTTTGAGTTGCTGTCCTTGGAAGATAAGCAAGATGGTGGAGAATCCGGGTTAAGAATAAATGCAGACTTTGGTTCCTTGGTAGCAAAACTATAATCTTCTTGATTACTGGAACAGACTCTTCAAGCAAATTTTTTTCCTCGCAAGACAAGACGACTTCGTCTTCACACTGCGAACACACTTTCTCTCAGAGCAAAAACAGGTTCTCTTCCAGCAAGTTTATTTTCGTCGCAAGACAAGACGACTTCTTTTCGTCACAAGACGACTTCGTCTTCACACTGCGAACACACTTTTTCTTTCAGAGCAAAAACAGGTTTTCGTCGCAAGACAAGACGACTTCTCTTCGTCGCAAGACAAGACGACTTCGTCTTCACACTGCGAACACACTTTTTCTCTCAGAGCAAAAACAGGTTTTCGTCGCAAGACGAGACGACTTCGTCTTCACACTGCGAACACACTTTTTCTCTCAGAGCAAAAACAGGTTTTCGTCGCAAGACAAGACGACTTCGTCTTCACACTGCGAACACACTTCCTTGAGCAACAACAGGCTTCTTTTTTGAATCACGTGCGACCAATCGTTTAGACACGATTTCGCCACGTGACACAGCAGCAGCAGTTCTTACACTGCACACAGGGGGAAAAAGAGGAAGAAGGAAAGTAAGAGAGATAGAAAGATAGATACAGAAATTAAATTTCTAACACTCTCCCGAATAAAAAAGAAAAAAGAAAAAAAAAAACCGTATCATCAACTAATACCGAAGATAGTCAGGATTCCTATCCTCAACTGATTTCACAGTTCTAACCGGTCTAGACCGAGATTCACTAGTTGTCTCAACAATATCTTCATTCTCTGTTTCACAAGTTAAATCACTACCATGTTTCTTCGGTTTTATTTGAAACGAATGGGATATAGACAATTCAATCGGAAATAAATGCTTTATCGAATGCTCTTGCAACTTATCTCCTTTCTTGACTAAGCCAGATCTAATTAAACCATCGAAACCACGAGTAAGTTTCACTACCCTACCCAGATTCCAATACGGTCTAGGCTTAACAAAACTTTTGATTAGAACAACATCATCTACTTTAATTTTGTTATCAAAATCAACTTGATACAAATCATTAGATAATTCTCTTAAACTCAACAAATACTGTTCATACCATAACAGTTTAAACTTATGCAAAAGTGATTCCCTATATTTCAAACTTTCGATCAGATCAGATCTATTAGGGGGACTAATCGAAAAGGGATCTTCTTCGAAATTCAAGAATACTGTTTTTCCAGGAAAAGAACGAATGAATGCACTAGGGGCAATAACTTCCAAACTGGAATCATCTGAACAACGATAAGTCAAAGGTCTATCATTGACAGACCTCTGTATATCAGACAACACAGTTAATAGTTGGAAATAGTCCAACCTATTACGTCCGATAACTTTAAATAAACAATTCTTAACCGTTTTGATTAATCTTTCCCACATCGCACCAAACCAGGCAGAATACATATAGTAAGGTGCTTGATACTACATGTATCGAGATTTCCTCTAAATTCATCAGATAGAAATACCTTTTTCATTAAGTCACATCCAGCGACAAAAGACAAGGCGTTATCAGAATATATGTGTGAAGGCACGCCGAACTGATTAAAGAATCTAAAGAAAGCTAACACAACAGCGTGAGTAGACATATCAGGCAATAGTTCTAGATGTATTGCTCTCACATTAAAGCAAGTAAAAATTAAAATATACATTTTCTTAACTATACTACCATCAACAACCCAAAGGTGACCTGTAAAATCAATACCTGTATATAAGAAGGGTCTAACAAGATTCACTCTATTTTTAGGTAGGTTAGTGACCTTAGGATATCTAAAGGACAACGAATTGTACCTTTTACAAATGACACAACTAGCAAGGACAGTCTTAACTGCCTGTCTAGTCTTAGGTACCCAAAATCTAGTATTGCGTAACCTATCAAGTGTGGCAGCAATGCCCAAGTGTTTAAACTTAACATGACAATCCATGATAAACAAACTCGTAACGTGACAAGTTTTAGGTAGCAGTATAAGATGTACTTATTGTACTACATCATCAGAAAAATATTAAAAATTTCAAATTCGACCACGACAACGTATTATACCGTTGTCATCCAAAAACAAATTGAACTTATTTACTAACTGAGGAACTTTATTCTCATCTTTATTTTCTAGGAAATTTTTCTCTTCAATGAAGAACTCACTCTGAACTATTTTAATCAAATATAATTTAGATTTCACGAGATGATCAACATAATCATTATCTCCCTTTAACTTGGCAATGAACTTAAAAACTAGCGTGAGTGTACCAATTAATTTCTGTAGAGAGGAGAATCTTTCTAATCTTATTATAGCTGAAGAATTAGATTCTATTTCACAGCTAGAGTAAGCAGTCATTAATACTCGACACTTTTCACTAAGACAATCCAAATTATATTCAGGCCATATCAAATAATCCTTCTGCAACCAGACAGGACCTTTTAACCAAAAATCCTTTTCCCTTATAAACTTGCTCAAGGAAACACCTCTAGTTACAAAATCTGCTGGGTTTTCACCAGTACTCACATACTTAAATCTTATAACATAACCTTTATTACTTAGTTCACTCACCATAGACTTTATATCTTTTAGTCAATTTCTTGTGAACTGACATTTGGTGTTGTCTCCGATAACAACCATGACAACACCACCTGTGCGTCTACGGCTATTATAATTTCTTTAAACATTGCAGGAAACATCTTTGTTAGAACAGTTATATGTTTAATACCTAGATAAACAGATAATAACTCCAAAGTAGGCAGAGTTCTCTTTACAGATGGAGCAACTTTTGCTTTCGCAAAAAATAACTTAGCATTACCCTGCTGGTACATATACTCTACAACTCCGTACGCTTGATTCGAAGCGTCACAGAACATTATCAAAATAACAGAAGAATCAGTTTGAACCGAACACCTACTAAAACTGATGTCTCCAATGTTCACGAGGTTCTTTTGAAACTTATTCCATAAAGATAAAATATCGCTCGGAATTACCTGATCCCAGGCGACACCCAACTTCCATACTTGACTTAAAATAATCTTTCCCCTGATAGTTATAGGTAGCACAAGACCCAAGGGATCAAATATAGAGGAGTTGACTGACAACATATCTCTTTTAGTTGAGACCACTTTTTCAACGCTACCGCTAGACACTTTAATTTCGTCTAACTCAGGATTATACCAATAACCCAAGACCTTCTCATAGGACACCCCATGAGAGGAGAAATTGTTGTCTAACTGTATACGACTAGACACCAACTCACTATTGCTGCAACAAGTTTTCAACTCGAAGCCGCCTTTTTTCATGGTAGCAACAGCTTCGATATACAATTGTAATAAGTCAGCGGGGGACTGGTGCGTTTTAACTAGATTATCGACATAGAAATTATTTAATAACATGTCTCTACACAGACCATTGGCATGTTTCTCTACGTGATACCTTACAATATAGCTCAAGATAAAGGGGCTTGAAACGAACCCAAAAATTAATATGTTGTATCTGAAACACACCAACTTATCTTCCAATTTTAGAAAGAAGCAGAATCTGTTCTTATCAAATTCATTTTTTAACTTGATCATTAGAAAAGCTTTCCTAATGTCAGCCAAAAGAATAAAATTGTTCGTCCTGAATTTAAACAAAAGTTCTAACATGTCGGTGTACAAATTTACACCCGAATAGGCACAATCATTAAGAGAGGGCCTCCCACCTGTTCTCAGTGAGTAATTAAACACAGGCCTTATTTTTGTTGTGCACTGCAATTCACTTTTATAGACCGGACGATGTGGTATCCAAGTATACTTGGCAAATTCTGAAGGAGGTACATGTATTCTCTCTATTATACCCTCGTCTTCCTGATCGAGAAATACCTTGCAATAATCAGCGTACAAACCCTTGTCCAATAATTTATTTACCACCTTATCTAAAACAGCCAAGGATACATTATGATTAGATGGCACCTTGTTCAGCTTATCTAAATCCCAAGATAAACCAACATAATAACAGTTGTCTCTATATTCTATAGAAGAACGAAACTCATCAATTTTCACCTTATCATAATCACTACAGGTTTCATCAACTATTCCTAAAGATTCCAGATTAAACATTTGTTCAATACTTCTATCAACTGTAGCTTCATGAAAACTATTCCATGGGTCTAAATATTTCGATTTAGGGTCTGAAACAAAATAAACATGTGTGACATTGCACGAAGAGAATTCTCCGATAACACGATTGTAATTCATATCAGAATGTACCTGCACAGAACTACAGGGTTTGAAATTGGCAACGTCTCCAAATAAAATGATTCCATGGGACGACTCAAATGCAAAACCGTTTCTAAAATTAATGAGCTGTAGGGGTCCCAAAAACTTTATAACATCTATTCCTACTAGACCATGGACATTTCTCATCTCCGAGAAATCAGCAGCCAACCTCACATTATTCTTCTTTAAATCAGAAATTACATCACCCAGTCCTTCCATCTTAAAGGACAGGTCTAAATGTTCATCAATCAAAAAAGAAACAGGCCTTGATTTATCATGAAAATGCACACAGAAACTAACCTCCTTTAAATTTCTCACTTGATCACCTAAGAATGTTTTAATGAGAAACTTGCGACTATTCAAGGGAGAGATCTTGTCAGCATACTTATTGGCAAATTCTTTGCACAAGTAGGATCTCTCACTACCCGTATCCAACAGACAATTAAATGTAACATTTTCACCACCCAGATTTACAGAAATGTTAACTACAGGTAGCAAGGACGCACTGCTGGTCAACCAACATGCGTTCGAAGCAACTACAGGCTTAACAGCTGTAGGACACATAATGCTTAAATGTCCAGGTCTATTGCAAGACCAACATAAGATTCTTTTCCATTAAAAGGACATATATCTTCGATATGAAGGAAGCTAGTGCACCTAGCACAAATTTTCAACTCACTACATCTTTTTAACTTGTCCTTGTGAGTAGGATAAGATTTACACACTCGAGCCGAATGATCATTGCTTTTACATAAACAACATTTGTATCTAATCTTGTAAGTTTTTACATGGAAATTCTCCAAAGTGGAGGGTCTTTTCTCAGGTAAGGAAAGCTTAAATTTGGACTTTCTTCTAGAAAATTCTACCTTACGATTTCTTAAATCATATTTGCAAAATTCTAAAGTTCTAAAGATATCTGTACTATTATCTAGAATTTGTTCTAACGAAGGATAATTGTTATTCACCTTATGTGCTAATTCCGACTTAAACGAGGCAGGCAATTTGCTGAATATTATATGACTTAACAAGCGATTTCCAGGAGTACCACTCTCCAGAAAATTTAGTCCGAATGAGTTTTTCAACTCATACACCTGAGTCTTCACATCAATCAGGAATTTCTTCCCAACCGTATTATTATACAGACGGTCCACATTTAACAAGGAAGAGAAAATCGAGTCTACAATACAGTTCTCGTCCAAAAATTCACTGGAAAGCAGTTCCAATGCTACTCGATAATTTTCATCAGACACTGATAAATGTTTTATTATCTGAAAAGCATAACCAGTAAGATGACTCTTCAGAACTACCAATCTCAGCGCATCGCTATCTAGATTGGAAACACAATTCAAAAATTCTCTGTGGAAATTCAAAAAGGCTAACTTGTCTGTCTCTAAATCCTTGTCATTAAATTTAGGACATTCTATTTTAGGGGTTAAATCTACCCCCTTGATTCTTCCACTAGTTTTCAAACTAGGATCACTGTCTTTAACCTTATTAGGACTTAACTTAGATAATTTTTCTAATGCTTGTATTCTGAACAACGCACTGTCCTTGATAAAGGTTTCGACT
The DNA here is from genome assembly GCA_963932145.1 of Acanthosepion lycidas. NCBI lineage: Eukaryota > Metazoa > Mollusca > Cephalopoda > Sepiida > Sepiidae > Acanthosepion > Acanthosepion lycidas. The sequence goes on along the minus strand of OZ010592.1, from coordinate 64,395,005 downwards.
ATATCCTCGTCAACACCTTCAGACAAATAAGCATCAACTATCTGATCTTCCAAAAGAGCCACAGACGCTAGATAATCATTTATCTGACCCTTGTATAAGGAATATTTAGTGTCTTCTATTACCTCTGAGGATTACAGAGCCTCAAACACCACTAGTATTTTATTTCTTGTATACTTTAACTTTTTCAACAAAATTTCAGCTGCCGGCACAGCCATTTTAATTGGCTCCTCCCCACCTAACCTTTTACTATTCATGACAAAGAGAGGGGAATACAAAAGACAATGACGACACTTATTTCTTGGCGCCAAAAACACCCGCCTAATACATGGATCTATAGAAGATAAGAGGGCGGCTTACAAAAGCCCGCCAACAGAAATTTCAACAAGAAACCTTTGCAACACAAAAAAGGAAGAGACATAGACCTAAAAAGGGACGGCAGTTACAATCAAGTATACATAGAGATTCAGAGTTATTTCAAGCTTGAGCAAAACGATATCTTTTAATTTCGTCCAATTAAAGAATCGATCTATAGAACAACCCCAAGCCTGTTGACTGACAGAAATGGATTCGCCCCCAAAACTTAGTAAGATAGGAGCAGAAAACCATTAGGTTAGAATACTACTAGTTCATATCGACACCTAGCAGCGTTCATATGTTTTTGGCAGAATATCGAAATTTGGCTTGGTAACAGCCAAATTCGACGCAAAAGGTTGGGAAAAGAAAAAAAAATAAAATGAGGGGAGGACAAAAAAAAATAGTCAGATGTAAAAGTTCACAGGTATAACTTGAAAATGACTGCCAAAAACGTCCCTTTGGCGAGCCCTTAAAAAGGACTCCAACAACAGTTCAGAGAGAGTGAAAGAAGTAGAGAGATAGCAGAAAGAGGGGAAAAATTATGCGTACAGTTCAAAAAAAGGCTTTTGTATTTTTTTAGGAGCTGGGCAGAAAGGTTTTTTTAGATATTTTGAGTTGCTGTCCTTGGAAGATAAGCAAGATGGTGGAGAATCCGGGTTAAGAATAAATGCAGACTTTGGTTCCTTGGTAGCAAAACTATAATCTTCTTGATTACTGGAACAGACTCTTCAAGCAAATTTTTTTCCTCGCAAGACAAGACGACTTCGTCTTCACACTGCGAACACACTTTCTCTCAGAGCAAAAACAGGTTCTCTTCCAGCAAGTTTCTTTTCGTCGCAAGACAAGACGACTTCTTTTCGTCACAAGACGACTTCGTCTTCACACTGCGAACACACTTCCTCTCAGAGCAAAAACAGGTTTTCGTCGCAAGACAAGACGACTTCGTCTTCACACTGCGAACACACTTCCTTAAGCAACAACAGGCTTCTTTTTTGAATCACGTGCGACCAATCGTTTAGACACGATTTCGCCACGTGACACAGCAGCAGCAGTTCTTACATTGCACACAGGGGGGAAAAGAGGAAGAAGGAAAGTAAGAGAGATAGAAAGATAGATACAGAAATTAAATTTCTGACACAAACACTGTAAAAAGAATATCCTTGTACGTAATTGTAATATTGTATATTTACTGTAAAATATATTGCACGATTACATTCCGTACTTATTGTAAAAGAAAGAATGTTATTTCTGATTTGTTCAAAGAATTAGAATTTTGCTTGCATAAGAAAGGTCTCCCATTTAGTATAAAATTTATATGCAAAAAAATATTGGTTTCTGGCATCTTTGTCTGAAGGGAAAATACAAGAAATTTGTTGTTGGAGTTTCATCTTCTTTTCTGTGAGAAAACGGACGCTGTGTTAGGATGTTCCTTAAACTTTTATATTTAAAAAATATTTTGGACCATTCCGATTTGTGGGAAAATATCTGAGTTTGGTTTTCACTCGGAATTAATCAAAAAAAGTTTTCACTCCAGATTCTAATAAGCAAATATGGAGCCTATGTTGGTGAATAAAAGCAAAAAACAGAATTGAATTCGAGGAGTCGACAAACAGCTGTTGCAAGAACCCAGGTCGGCTCGGTCAAAGAAAAAACAATACAGAAGAAATTTGACGAACACCAGACGAGAATTTGAAAGGAACATGAAAGTCGCTCCGACATCAAAGGAAAATTATTCGACTGATGCGACTGTTCTCTTCTTCGCTGTTACCACGATCTTTGCTTCGAACACTGTAATTATACTTTGAAAATTATTCAGAGAAGTATTGTTTTCCCTGTTTTTCATTTATTTTTATGTTGTTTACCTTTCCTGTGGACTTATGCAACATAGTGATTTTTATTGTAAAAGTGGCATATTTTATATGCAGTAATTATTTGGCACACAAAGCATTTAATTTGTGTAATTCTGTCAATTTTTGTGTATTAATAAATTTATCGTATGCATTTTTTAAACTCGGCTCGTATCATCTGTCTTTGTTGCGTGCCCTTGGCCTTATAAATTAAATGTTACCTCAAACATTTGTCTGGACTATATTTTTGTAGTTTTTACAAAAAAAAAATCCTTTACATATGACATTTTACGCTAAGCAATAAGTAAACGGATGGGAAAGTATAAAGAAAGTATGCTATGCGATTTATTTGTAGAATCGTAATTCTACACTCCTGTGCAAACACAAACTGAAAGTGGATCACTATGAGATTTTGTTATAATCTGTACAAAAACTATCTAAATGTGGATCACAGCGATATCCTTGTACAAAACCAGCTCCACGCATATTTTCCAAGAATTCGCTTGCTGTGCGCGTCGCCATCCAACCACGCACATCTGTTTTTCATCTCGTGATCTTACTCGATCTTATTTTGGCGCTAATTTTCTGGAGCCTATCACGTGTCCACCTAAGTGAATAAATTCAGCACGCATACTCATCTCGCTAGTGAGCATCGTGACCACTCACCAGTTACAAAACAAATCTAAGTCACTTTATCATCTGAAGTTTTTAAAGTTACCTTTTAAAATAAACCTTCAGACATGATTCACTCATCTTCATATTCAACTTCGTTTATTATATAGCAGATAATTGCTTATCACTTCTCAATCACAGAATTCTGAATTTTCTCAAACAATTCAACATTATTTCTTGATAAAAAAAACGGTAAACTAAATTTATTCCAAACAACATTGAAAATTTACATTTCACAAAACTGTTTAAATTCCACGTAAATTTGTTAGCCAATCTATATTGGTTATAAATACAAATAAAACTGACTCTCTCCGATTTTTACTATATCAAATGTAACAAAGACAACAACAACAACAAGAGAAATAATCAAGTAGAAGAAATGGTTCAACAATAAATATTTTTTTTATAAACACAACAAATACAAAATATATGATGGTAAAGTTAAACAATTTAGAGTTCTTTGGTGTGTGATACTGAAAGAATTTACGTTGCTGAACTGTATGTGTGAAAATGAGAAGGTGTAGTTAAGTATATTTGTTGTTATAGGAAAATTAAACAGTTGTTTTTTTGTATTAAATAGAAGAAAAGTATTGTTATATTGACTCACTGATTTTTACAGAGTTGTCGCTCTTTTACCGGAGATGCTTGTTGTGGAATAGAATATTTTGTGGGAGTGAGCGTTTATTTTTTGTTTTTTGCATGTTGGATTTTTATGTTAATTCTAGTAATTAATGTTAAGCCTGGAATTGGTTGACAAGGTTCGTTGTCGTGTTGAAGAATTTGGTTCGTCTCCTTTGTTGTTGAGTCGATTTCCAATGAAGTCAAGTGAATGAGTTCAATATTTTAAGTGCCCACTGACTAAGTCGTGTCGAAGTTCCGCTTTTATTAGTTCTCTTGGTCACGTGGGAGATCGGGAACATGTTTATATTTTGTGGCATCAACTCGAGGTCATTCGACGGAGTTGACGACACCTAATTGATATTTTTCAACCAATTAGAATGCATCAGTTGTTATATTTGGCTGGGGTCCTCTATGTGTTTAACAGTTAAACTTTAACTTTAAAAACATTTAAAACATTGTAGGAATCTGATTCTACATATAATATTGTTTTGCATTATTTCTCATTTTTGTTCATTGCTCTGTAATTCGTTGAAGAAGTAATTAAATGTGTTGAGGATTTATGTTACTTTGAACACGCTAAGCGAATTCACTCTATAAATTGTAGCTAACCCCGATGTACCTCTAGAGATGGTAACCCCAAATTTGTATTGAATAATAATCCTCTGCATATTTAACATAGTTCTTGGTGACAGAACACCCTCTCCATTACTACGCCACATGAGGTTGCTTCTTTGACAATACCATGACCGATACTATTCTTAAAAAGTTATGGCTAGACCTACAACGACCACGCAAATTTTAACGCCTATGTCAGAAGACGAAAACCTTGGGAGGTTAGCTGATGTCGCTGATAGAATTCATAACACAGAAAAGAACAGATTACTACAATTGGTCTCACAAAACAACATAAACACGGAGTTAACAAAACTCAAGGAAGCTGTAGCAGACTTAACTAAACAAATGGAGATGATGCATCAACATTATAACAACAGATCCATTCAAGGAAAAGACACAACGCAACCAGACGACAGGCCTAGTTCAAGAGACGTATATTGCTGGTACCATAATAAATTCGGCAGCAACGCCAGAAATGCACTAAAACATGCGAGTTTCAGGAAAACTGTTCATCCAGTCAATTCAAATGGACTTTCATAACAGCTGACGTGAAAGCACACGTCATCGATGCAGATTTTTTAACCAAGTTTAATCTCTCTGATAATATATCCTGTTACGCCTTAATTTATGGGGAAACTATACTGAAAACACCGGGAATTCGCACGTCCATTTCTACTACTGTAATAAGTACAGTGTATTAAATATTCAGACAATTCCCAGACTTAACACAACCATTAAAACACTCAACCGGTAGTAAACACTCAACAAAATACCACATTCAGACCACTGGTCAACCTATATATTACGTCACGGTTCGTAGGTTAAGGCCAGACAAATTAAAATTCGCCAAATGAGAATTTCATCGTTTATTGGAGCAAGGAACCACTCGACCTTCTAAAAGTTCTTGAACATCACCTGTACACTTGGTCCTGAGTCAAGTCATGAGTCAACTTGGCGGATATGCGAGCATTTTAGATGGTTAAATGAAATGCAATGATCTCAGCCGATCATTACCCACTGCCCTTCCCGAGTAATTTTACTACGCCGCTACACGGTTGCACTATTTTCCCAAACTCGACATAGTCTGTGCATGTTACCAAATACCAGCCACTGATGAGGATATTCACAAGACTGCACTTCACTAAAATACCGTTTGGGCTATGTAATGCCGCTCAAACATTCCAGAGGTTCATAGACAAGGTTTTAAGAGGGCTACCATTCGTTTTCGCCTACGTGGACGACTTATTAATAGCTAGCAAAGACAAAGAAGAGTATAAACAACATCTACGACAAGTGCTTAGTAGACTTATGCAATATAGACTAAGGATCAACCTCGCAAAGGGCCTCATCGGTGTTAAAAAACTTAATTTTCTCGAACACACAATTTCAAAAGAAGGCATTACTCCTATTCAAGAAAAAACAGATGCCATCACCAACCTACCCACACCAACTTCAGTCAAACAATTAAGGAGATTTGTCAGTCTCATCAATTTTTGCAGGAACCATATAGCTAAACGTTCACACATTCTCACTTCACTTACAACTTTACTTAAAGAAAAAAAATAACATCTCCCAAAATGCAGAACAACTTAAAGCTATATAGAGCTTTAAGCTATAACCAATTTCACCAAACTAGAATTTTTGTCGGACTGATTAGTTGACCCTTACTACGGATGCATCAGCAGTTGCAGTCGGAGAAGTGTTGCAACAAGTTAGTAAGAATATTTCTTAACCCATTTCTTTCTATTCGGCAAAACTCCTGCTCAGAGTACTACAGTACCTTTTCTCAGGGACTTTTAGCTATCTAGACCTTGCGGTCAAGAATTATCAACACACATTAGAAGGTAGAGATTTCAGAGTTTACACAGATCACAGCCATTAATTTACTCATTACATTCAGCAACAAACAAATATTCTCCTAGAGAATTAAAACAACTAGAATATATATCACAGTTCACCTCAAATATCGAACACGCACATGGTACAGATAAATACTTTACCATTACACAACAGAAAAATAGAAGATAGGACCAAGCAGTGGATAGGATCAAGCCAACGTATGTTGATAATAGAAATGCATCAGCATCAAACCCAACAACGCTATCACAATCACACATCCAAGTAACAAATCACCCCAGAGTAACTCCACAGCGGAAACAAGCCAGCAACATCACACCGCTAAATCAGGAAGAAGGGTCACTTGGACCAAACACTTTAAACTGTATATTACTTACTGACTTTCTCTCAATTATCAGTCTGGAGTGGGTGGAGTATTTGTAGAGTAGGTGGAAATGAACAACATCAAATGAAAAGAGCAAATGACAAAATTAAACACAGTGTGCAAAGGCTCTGCGCAGAGTTCCGGGTTTCAAACAAACTTCAGATTTTCAATTTAATAAAAATAAATAGCTTGTAAAATCATCTCCTGCCAGTAAAAAAAAACATAGGCTCTTGCGGCCTACACAAGACCATAAAAACAAAACATTCATTCAACTTGGCAGAAGGACTGACCGCAATAAAGAGTGACGAGTTAAGCTTGCCGTCTTGTCTTTCGCATCAAAGCAACAGTGGGCTCCTTTTGATCTTGTCTTCCAACTCCACTTTCTTTCTTCCTCACTGAAAGACTATTCATGTTCATTTCCTTACAGTCAAAAAGAAGTTTCTAACTTTAATTCCATAAGTAATTACAGATAAATTTGTATATCCTGCGTTTAAATGAATATTTTATTTGAACACGCCACAATCTTTTCACTCATTTTTTATTCAAACAGTGACCGAAGGAATCATTCCCCAACGATATGCCGATAGACAATCTTTTCACTAAGTTGAACAAAAAATTGACTGTTTAGAACGTCTACCTTTTACTGGAGAAAATTGTCGTAGTTGTTAAATGATAAGTGATAATAAAACAAAGCAGTTCCTTCACAGCTCATAGCAGCTGGCAGATGAACACAATGACAACAACAGTATTGTCCGTCACGTAATTTCCGTAATACTATCCGGCAGTATTCCACAATGTGGAGGAGATGACGAACAAACTGTTGTAGGAACTCAAGTCGCCACAGTCCAGAAAGAAAAACAACACAAAAGAAATTTGGCAACCACGAGACGAGAATTGAAAGGAACATCAAAGTCGCTCCCACCAAGAAAAAGTCTTCGCTTGGCGCGCTTCTTTTATTCTTCACTGTTACACCAAACTTTGATTCTAAAATTGTACCAGTTCTTTGAAATGTGAGAACTATTCAGAGAAGTATTTTCTCCTTTCTTCATTTTATCGGGATCTTATGCAACATTATCATTTTTATTGTAGACAGGCATATTTCATTTTCATTGATAATTTGCATACATGTTATTGGCCATCATTTGGCATACAATGCACTTAACTTGTAGATGGATAAAATAAAAGGACATTGTAAGTTGACGTTTCAGGCAACTAACAAGACTTTTACAGACTTATGGAGAGAAAAAAAGTTTCGAATACCTTATTGTTTAATAATCTTAAAATTTCAATATCTGTTTCAAGATTTTTTCTTTGAAGAAAAATAGTAACTTTATTAAAAATTCATAAATTAGATATTGTACAAATATAACGAAATACATTTTCACATTTTTCCCCAGTATAGTATGCCTTCACTTGTCAACACGTTCAAAGATCGAACAAGCTCCGACTTTAAATTTTCATGCTATAAAGTATAAGTCATGTTGCGGGCCAGTGTGTATGCGTTGTGAGATGAATACGTGCGTCTCCTGAAATGCCCACAACAAACATGACAGACTCGGAGACTGAGTCTACCAAAATAATGTAGAGAAACAACGAACTGATATGCATGTACAAACAAATAAATATGTATTAACAACAAAAATCACAATTGACAAAGACAATAATGTGTGTGTGTGCGCGTGCGTGCGTAACAAATGAATGTGGAAAGTTTGTGGTCCAAAATGTGTAGTAAGTGAATGTGCGTACGTACGTACGTACGTGTGGGTGTGTGTGCGTGTGTGAGCGCAAAAGAAAGATGTTCATGCGTGTCCCCGTAAGAAGAGAAAGATAAAATTTTATCGCTGAGTATATATAACCAGTTATTTCTTTATCTGTGTTGTATTTTTAACATTATAATGACAAAGATAACTTTATTAAACAAACAAAAATAGTATTAGCATGGGATTAGTCAAGACTTTCAACGATTTTTGGTGACCATGAAAATGGTTATTTTTTGTCAAAGGACATAATTCAAAATTTCATTTTTTTATTTTCTGTAGAATAAAAAATTAAAACAGTTGCAAAATGAAAAAAATAAATATAATTTGTATGGAGATTTAAGCCATAAATAATCAATACAGGAAGAACACGGAACACAAATAGAAAGTTTAAAGGAATATTATTCGTTTATACAAATACTGTTTGAAATAATAGTTCTTGTTGCAAACAAATTGTTCTATTTGCGGCTATATATTATATAGAGAAACAGTATAAGTCCACTTAACTGAAGTCCTTAGTGTTGTAGTAGAATGTTTTACGTACTCGTATTAGTACTCATGTACGGCTCTCATTTCATAACTACTGGTATTGAAGGAAATACGATTTTAACGTCCTGTCTTTTGCAGATCTTGGCAGAAAAAAGGGAGAGAAACTGAAAGTAATAGCGTTCCTTGATAACTGGCGCCAACATATCCTGACTATTGATTGGTTGGTTTGAAAAGGTGTATTGACCAAGCTAATATGCTATACGTGGTCTCTTGAGAGTGCAGTTGACCAAGGGAGATAACTCACTTACCTAATATATATTTCCTTATATTTTCCAAACGAGAGAAAAAATGCAATGATGAAGTTATTGCATGTTATCCTCAAAGGGAATTGAACCCTTTTTTGAATTGATTATTTTTTATTTATTTTAATTGTATTTATTTGTTTAATTATTTTTTTTAAAGAAACATTTACAGGCAGACTACCTTGGTGTTTCTGGCATTATTCTGGCCATTCTAATATTATTAATAATAAAGATATTCAGAGTTTGATGTGGATTTCTTTTTCCTTTTAAACCTGGTACTGGTCACTTTATCTGTTGATTTCATAGTTTTCAGTCCCTTACTATCCTTTGAAAAGACTGAATTATCTTCATCAGGTTCTTCGTCTGTTGGGATATCAGGAAAATAGTCCAGCTGAGGGTGTGTGTTTCCACAGACCCATCACCTATTAATTCGCGCAGAACAAACCTTTTGATCGCTTCCACTGAATAGCTCAATAACTCTGCCAAGCATCCAGAAGGGCCTGATTTGGGCTGGAATTTTTAAAGTATTACATCACTGACGTTGATTTTGTTACGAAATTCAATTAAATGTAAGTCACTGCAGCCTTCTCGAAGAAAAAATATTTCTCGTGCCACATATCCTTGAATTTAACCATCAATTCCTCCCTATTTTCCAAGGTACTCACAAGGAGAGACCTAGTGATTGGTTCTACTTCAACCAAACTTGGTGTGCCTGTTTGGAAAGAGAGATTGGATATTACTTATTTCACAGATTGCCTGGCTTGGGGAACTCAATATCCTGATCGTCTCAACTTGGTCACAGTCGTGATAATACCTAGATGCTTACATCTGAGGTGGCTATCATTTATGGGGGTGATGTTTGGCAATTACAATTGGATAAACCAAATCATATTCATATCTTGTTGCATTGGCGATTCTGCCGTCAACTCTCAAAATAACCTTCTGCATCAATAAAAACATTAAGATTTTTTACCAGCAAAGGAATTTCTTGGTTATTAACTTTATCCTTTAAGTAAGCAATTTCTTTGTTAAATGCTTGTAATTGCATAATTTTTATTAAGTACATTTTAGCAGACTGTTTGTGGTCAGGTGGATCTTTTATACGTTTGCACCTGTTTATTAATTTGAATATGAAGTCAATTGCCTTACATAACTTATTGAAATCTGAGAAACTATCAAAGGGAATTAGTGGTTCATTAACGGCTTCAACCAATATATTATGGAAAACTTTTGCCACGCGGCACTTGTTCGCCTGGCTTAAACAACTTAAACTGTTTGTTGGCCATTTTTCTGGTTCATCGACCAGAAAAATGTCCATATGTCCAGATTCTGAGTAAATTTTTCAAGAGTGATGCCTCGAGAAAGAAGATCAGCCTGGTTGCTGGCAGAGGGGACGTACTTGTAATGGATATCTACCGTAAGAATTTTAGCCTCGACTGTTCCCTCATTTCTTTAATATCCTTTAATATGTTCCTGGTGTACAGACATTTTGCCTTGATTTTTTCAGTGAGTATCCATGATAGCATTACTTGTGCATCCACTGAAATACAGATGCTTTCAATGCTGATGTTAGAGTAGGCGGTTAATATTTTTGACAGTGCTCTGAGTGCAGAATGCACAGCGAGCGACTCCATCGTGGGTAATGTTTTGGATTTGATAGGTGCTACTTTAACCTTAGAAAATATATGTGATTTTCCATTCTGCATTCCATAAACAACAAAGCTATATGCTTGAGGGGACACATCACAAAACAAGTACATGGGCTGTCGCTGTCTATAGTGTGTCTTGAGAACATATTGCACAAACCAGTAAGATCCTCAGACAAATCCCACGAGCAATCTTTTATGTCAGCAGGTATCTCTTCATCCCACCCCAGTTTAAGGGACCACAATTTTCGTAGTAACAACTTGGCATTAATTGTAACAGGTGCACAAAATGACAGGCGGTCAAATATTTTAGCTGCTTGGGCCAGGATATCACTTTGTGAATATGTTCTTCTTGCCTAAGGTATTTGCAATGCTTATGGTATCCAAGATGGTATGGTATTTATACCCTAAAACCTTTTCATATTCGCTGCCATATTCTACCGTATTCAGTCCTAACATATTTTAGTGGTTCACAATTAGAGTTGCACGACCTTAAGTGAAAATTTCCCCTTTGCAATTGTGGTATGACTTTTTTATACAAGCTATTTCCTCGGAGGGATTACTGGTCATACATAAGTTGCCAACATAAAATCTTCCTTTTAGCATCTCAGTACATGCATGGGGCTTATGAACATAATTTAGTATGAAGGGACTGGCGTTGAAACCGAATATAAGGGTTGTGTAACGGAAACAGTGTAGTTTGTTCCCATCCTTAAGAAAAAATAATCTATTTTTGTCTTCTTCAATTTTTAATTTGATCATGAGAAAGGCCTTTTGTATATTTCCCAATAGAACAGGAGCAACAGCTCAAGTATGTTATTGATCATGTTCACTCTGGGGTAGCTGCTTAATTGAAAGAATAGCCATTTCGCGTTTTCAATGAGCTGTTAAAAATTGGTTTGATCTTGGTAGTTACTTGCTGATCAGATTTAAAGTCCGGTCTATGAGGTATCCAAATGTATTTGTGGAAGTTCTGTGGGGTAACTTCTATCCTTTCGAGGATTCCTTCATTCTCTTGCTGACGGAATATTTCGTTGTATGCTTTGTTCAATTTCTTTTTTTCTAGTGAAAGCATGGTTCTGTCAAGCACTTTTAGAGCCACTTGGTAATTGGAGGGAACAGACTTGATCTTGTTTTCATGCCAAGGAAGCTCTACAAAATAAGCATTGTCCCTAAACTCAATAGAATTTTAAATGTCATTTTTTTATTATAATAATCATTAAATTCTTCCTGAAAAGTAAAATAGCAGAGTCCACAGCAAACACCTTTTCCAAATTTCTTATCACTGTAGATAGTTTAAAGGTGTCCGGAAACATACCTGGCTAAGTAGCCTTGAGTTTCATTATAAAATCTAAATGTTGTTCGGGGCAGGAGGCATGTTCGGAGATGTGGTAGTTACCGAGGACTTGAGGTTTTTGGTTCCACGGGAGTGATTTGATGATCATATAAGAAATGCTGAACATTCCCAAATGGAGCAATTCCATTCAGCATTTGCCAGGCCAAGCCATTCATGCATCAATGAACTCGGCATAAATTGAAATATATCTACTCCTAAGATGCCCTGTATCCTCACTTGATTATCTTGACTAGAAAAAGCCAACTTGCAATTGAATTTAATTAAGTTAGTCTTTATCTTGTTGAGATTGTTGAATTCAAACTGAATGTTGAACTCATCATCCAACAAAACAGGTATATGGGTCTCCCTTTACATATATTTATTTTTGACATAATTTGCTTCAATCTTTTTGTGGAAACACCTAGGTATGTTTTTCACCTGGAAATTTATAGGATGTAATGCATAATTTTAGTTCCTAGCATCTCTCAACTCTAGCCTCGTAAGAACGAAACCTTGTACACATGTTCATAGAGTGACCTTGAATAGAACAAAATTTACAGTATAATCCACCAGAGGTTGTGGTAAAATTCTGTAAGGCACCTTCATCTTTCCTTTCATGTGTTTTAACATTTTCCTTCGAATAATTTTACAAAACACGGAAAGGCCTTTTGTTACTACACAGCGAACGAATTACTACATTGTAGTTTTCATATATTTTGTCCAATGAAGGGTAAATTGCGCCCACCCTGTGACTAATTTCTCGTTTCAAATTGGGGGACAATTTGTCAAAACTTATGTGGCTCACAAGCCGGTTCGCAGGCGAATTCTCCTCAAAATAATCCAGCTTGTAAGAAGTTTTCAACTCTAACAAATCAGTTTCCACTTTCGCAAGGTACTGCTTTACTGCTACAAAGTTGCAGTCGTATTTGGGTATCGTGGCTTTGACCTGTTTAAATATTTCGTTTATAATAAACGTCATATCCAAAAATTCTTTGGTTAGTAGACTGACCGCTATTTCGTAATTGTTGTCCTCCAAGGATAGATGAGATATTAGTTGCAGCCAGTGATATAGCTCCTTAAAAGAGCTAATTTAGACCTGATGGAACTCACGGAGCTAGCGCAGTTATTGAATTGTACCATAAAATTTTTAAATTCTTATTTAGATGTATTAATCCCACTAAGTGTAGCACACTGTAATTTGGGGATAGTAAAAACAGGTAAGAGACTGGCTTGACAGACCTCAATATTATTTGGATTGCGAATGGACTCTTCCATTTCAGCAAGTTTGTTATTAATAGAGGTTCGAAATTTGAACTCATTTCGGTCTTAGTACAAATTCCTTTACTTTTATCGTTTAAAGGAACGAATTTCTCTTTGCATCCCTTTAATAATGGCTTCCTCTTCCTCAAAGGTTCCTTCCTCTGTGTGTGTGTGTGTGTGTGTGTGTGTGTGTGTGTGTGTGTGTTTAATATTTCGTGTTTTTGAATTGAATTTCTTAACTGATTGAAACGATTATTATTTTTTGTAACTGTTTATATATCAATTTCCCACTTTCTGTTTCAAGTTTACTTCATAGCAAGTGGACATTCATTTCCAGTTCCGTTTCAACCCAAAATCTTATACTATTGTAAATATGAGATTTTTCACAAAATTTGTTTGCAAATTATGGCGATTTAAGCCGCAAATAATAGTCAATACAGGAAGAACACGGAACACAAAGTTTAAAGGAATGGGGTAAGATCGAAGCCTTTCGTATTGTCTCGCTCCATTCGTCAAGGTTGTCCGCTCTCGCCTTTGCTGTACGTTCTTGCGTTGGAACCATTCCTTCGCAAGTTAAAGGCGAATCCGGTCCTGCGCGGAATTTCCCTGCCTGGGGCTTCCACCTCAGCCAGGTATTCTGCCTATGCTGACGACGTTTCGGTTCTTGTGTCGAGCAGAGCCCAGATTGACGAAGTCAGCAAGGAGATCAGTGGGTATGAGATGGTGACAGGGGCCAAGATCAACTGCGATAAGTCTCTTGGCTTGCGGTTGGGTGCGTGGAAGGGAGTTTCTCTTCCAGGACCTTTCCTCTGGACGGATGGGCCGATCAAGATACTCGGCGTCTGGTTCTGTCCTGATCTCCAGTTGGAAATGAATTGGGCGGAGGTGCAAGGGAAGGCCGAGATCGCGGTTAATCTGTGGTCTCGGAGGAGACTTTCTCTGAAGGGAAGGGCGGAAGTATGTGTTTCACACATCTATCCGATTCTCCTATACCGACTCTCTGTACTTCCACTCCCATATGCCAGACTAATGTTATTAGTACGGGTCTTGTTCTCTTTCTTGTGGAGAGACAGTGCCCCTATGCTATCTCGCGAGATCTGTTGCCTTCATCCCTCTGAGGGTGGTCTGGGTATGCCTAGCATTGAGATTCGTCAACATATGCTGCGCATCACCTTTCTAGACCGAATGTGTCGCGGATCGGATGAGGTGGGCGCCTTCTGGAAAAAAGACGTCCGTAAACATTTCCCATCCCTGAGAAGTGTGCGCTCGTGCGAGGAGGAGGCCGGCCGTAGACCTCGTGCCGAGTGCTCTTTCTACCGCAAATGTCGTAGTGCTTTGAAGCTCCTCGTCTCGTAAGGCATTATATCAATTGTTAGTTAGGGGGTCCGTTCAAGATGATCTGATCGACGAGCTCGGTCTTACGAAGCAGGAGGCTCGCTCGATATGGCCTTGGGCGCCTGGGTTGAAATGCCTCAATAACGATGAGGCATCACTCACCTGGCTGGTGATTCGTGAAGCCCTCTGGGTCAGCAAGAGACTTTGTTCAGCAAGCTTGGAGAAATATCCAAACTGTCGTCGCTGTACGGGGGAAGTCGAGACCATTGGTCACGCCTTCTTTCAGTGCAAGGCGGTAGTGCCGTTGTGCAGGTTTGTTGAAGGCCTCGTGGTTCGCATGCTGCAGGGAAAGTTTTTTGTCCTTGAAGCCAGTTCTGTTTGTAGCAATGTGGTGCCGCAGATGACGAAGGCCGAACACTATGTGTTCTGTTGCTTACTAGGGGTCATGAGAGTCGTCATTTGGACAACGCGTCAGAAGGGATTCTATGAGGGCGAGAGTTCACTTCTTCCCAACTGATCTTGTTCTTTAAGCATCAGCTTAAAGTCAAGATCAGGACGGAAAGGCGGCGGCTCACCTCAGAATTTTGCAAAAGGTGGGTGAATCTTGCGCGTATGTGTCGAGTAAAAGGGGCTGACTTTGAGTGGCATTTTGATGCCGGTTAGGCATTAGGATATTGTATTCCTGTGTTGAACATAGGCAACCCATCCCGAAATTAGGTTAGTGTAGGTCTTGTTTTTTGATTTTTAGTTTTTCCTCTTTTCAGTAAACTTAGCTAGGGTGTGCTTGCTCATTGATCCCTTTTTATTTCTGTCCCCATTTTTTTCCTTTAGTTTAACTTCCCATCCCCTCCCTCGTTTAGGTGGTCAGTGATGTCAGTTCTCCGGTAGATGCGGGGCGCCTTTCGTTTCGCTAGTGTGTTTTTCGTATTTGTTGTTGTGTATGAATGAGTGTGTGCCTGTGTGCATGCTTGGGAGGAATGAATGTGTTCTTTATTTTCATAGTCCCGTATCGATTTCGTCCTGTTAACTGATATTTCTGCCGCATTTAAAGTTTGGGGGGGGGGGGTTATTACTAACACTAATTTTTGTTTGGTTTCTTGTAAATATTTTTGTCATTTTGTATATACTCATTGGGGATCTTTTTAAAAATTGTTGTTTTATGCTCCTCCCCCCACAGACAATATTTGTACATAAGGGGAGTATTTAGGATTTGCATTGAGTCAAAGAGGCATTTTGGTGGATGTAGTAAGAAAGGCATGGATAAATGTGTTGTTTTGGTGAAAGGAATATTGTTTTGTATGTTAGGGTCAGTGGTTGTGGCTAGCTAAGTTTTATATTAAGACAAGTGATGACCGTCCTTTACCCCAACCCCCTTTTTGGCCTTGTGCTACATTTGTTGTAATTTCTTTTACAATAATAAATATTGCCGTGGCTACGCCTATTGACTAGTCCAGATCTGTCATTGTCAGACCTTTATTCTGTCATTTTGAGAATCCTTTGTACTGTTTACTGCTGTTATTCCGTTAAGTTTTGATTTATTTTTACCGTTTTTCTTACGTTCCTTTTTGACTGTTTTGTAAAACTGTGATTTTTCCGTTTTAAATCCTTACCCTCCACATTTTTTATTTTCACTTTATTTTTGCTATTATTCTTTTATTATTTAATTTTGAATTTCTCTTATAGCTTATTTTCCTTTTTTTTAATTTATTTTCTTTTCGAACCCTACTTCCCAGAGTTTGTCTGTTTATTTTTCGTTTTTTTACTTTTTCGTCCGACTTTACTTTTCTTTGTTTATTTTTACATGTTACTTTGTTTCTGTGTTTTCTTTTAAATATCCGTAAAGTTCTGTGTTTTCTTTGTTAATTTCGTCTGTAATATATTTGTTTGTAAATTTTGTGTTTATATTCCGTCTATTTCTTGTTCTTTCCTTGTTTATCGTTTTGTTTTAGGGTTGACCGTTTTTTATCGGCAGCCGTATTGTAAATTGTAACATCGTTTCGTATTTTCTAGCATTTTCCTTGTATAGCGTATCGTTTTTATTGTTTTTTGTTTGGTTTTTGTTTTTTGTTTTCACTTTTATACGTCTTTCTGTCTTGTGATTTTTCTGTTTGACTATTTTAAATTTATTGCTTCGCATTTACGAAAGCCTTGTCCCTTTGTTCTCGTCTGTCGTACGTCCTTTTGTTTTGCGTTTTCTTAAATTTGTTTCGCCTTTAGGCGAACCTTGTTTCTTTGTTCGTCAATTTAAACTTTTTGTACGTCCTTTTGTTTTGTGTTTGTCGCTTCGGGCGCAGTTCGTCTGTGGACTCGGAGGAATCTTTCCTTGAAGGGGAGGGCGGAAGTATGTGCCTCGCACATCCACCCTATTCTTCTTTACCGATTCTCCGTGCTTCCACTCCCGTTTGACACTTTACTGGCGTTTGTAAGGCTCTTGTTCTCCTTCTTGTGGGGAGGCAAGGCCGCCATGGTTAGTCGCGAGATCTGTTACCTCCATCACTCTGATGGCGGTGCCTTGCGTTGAGACTCGTCGACATACGCTTCGCATTACCTATCTAGACCGGATGTGTATGCAATTAGATGAGAACGGCGAATTTTGGAAGGAAGACGCCCGTAAAAATTTCCCATCATTGGGATTATGCGCTTGTGTGAGGAGGAGGCCGGCCGGCCGTACTCCTGGAGGCGAGGGCTCTTTCGATCGTGAATGTCGACTTGCCCTCAAGCAAATCCTACGGGCGTTGTCGCGTAAGGCATTATATCAGGTGTTAGTTAGGGGGAACATTCAGGATGCCGTTATTGGCGAGCTCGGGCTGACGAGGCGGGAGGCTCGCTGCATATGGCCTTGGGTGCCCGGGATGAAATATCTCACTAACACTGAGGCATCATTCACCTGGCTGATGATTCATGGGGCCCTCTGGGTCGCCAAGAGACTTTGTTCAGCGGGTTTGGTAAAGTCGCCAAACTGGGTTCGCTACAGTGGGGATGTGGAGACCCTAGGTCACGCCTTTTTTTCAGTGTCGTGTAGTAGCTCCGTTGTGCAGGTTTGTTGAAGACATCATGGTTCGCATGCTGCGTGGAAAGTTTTTTATTCTCGAGGACAGTTCCGTCTGTAGCAATATAGTACCGCCGTTGACTAAGGCTGAGCACTATGTGTTCCTATGCTTACAAGTGGTTATGCGAGTCGTGATATGGACGACGCGACAGAAGGAATTCCATGGTGACGAGAAGTTTACCTCTTCCCAACTGATCTTGTTTTTTAGGCATCAGCTTAAAGTCAAGATCAGGACGGAAAGGAGACGACTCCATCCATTAGAATTTGGCGAAAGATGGGTGAGTCTTGCGCGTCTCTGCAGAGTGAAAGGTGCTGACTTAGAGTGGCATTTTGATACCGGTTAGGCATTAAGAATATTGGGAATTGCTGGGTTGAACATTGGCAACCCCCTCCTTGTGTATAGGTTAGTTTAGGTCGGTTTTTGTTTTAGTTTTCACTCCTTTTTGAAATGTTAACTTAGCTAGGGTATGTATGCTCATTGGCCCCTTTTATTTCTGCCCCTATTTTTTCTTTCTTTTGTTTAATTCCCCATCCCTCCCATCGTTAGGTGGTTAGTGATGTCAGTTCTCTCGTGGGTGCGGGGCGCCTTTCGTTTCGAGTGTGTTTTTCGTATTTGTTGTGTTTGAATGGGTGAGTGTTTGTAGTGAGTGCATGGCTTGTATGAATGTTTTATATGTTTTACAGTCCCACATTGATTTCGTCCAGTTAACTGATATTTCTGCCACAGTTAGGGCTGTGGCGGGGTTTTACTACTAACAAAATTTTTTTAGATCGTTAAATCGTTAGAATGGCTGGCTACTGGAAGTTCAATCTGTCCTTACTGGACAGGTGGGACTTCCAGGACCAGCTAACTAGCTTATCGGGAATAAGTGGTGGGAGAGACTTAAGGACAGGATTAGGTCCTTCACCACTGATTTCAGCAAACGGTTCGCCCTAGATAGAGCTGAGAAGGTGAAGACACTTAAGGCTAGTTTTTCCCGGGTGGTGGGGGGGCCCCTAGAGATAACCTTAGCAAGGGAGGCTCTGGAGCGTTTGACTACCGAGCGCTACATGGGCCAGATAATTAGACATAGATTAAGCAAGATGTCTTTCGAAGCTGTGAACATTGGCGCAGATGTGCGCAAGGAAGAGATCCGTCGAGATTCCGATCGTTACATTCGTGAGGTTAGTTACCAGGAGAGGCATACTCTTCGAGCCACTGACGACATGTGCGAGACGTTTCGGCGGCATTTCGAGAGCCGGTTTACCAAGGAGCCTGGTCTCCATGAGGAGGAGTTTCGCAGCTATTTGGCTGACTTTCCTCGGCTTTTGCCGACTGAAGCGGCTAGCTGCGAGGGAGATATCACGGAGGGTGAAGTCTACGCGGCATTGAAGAAGGTCGGCAGGTCTGGATGGTTTGCCCTATGAATTGTACTTGAGGCTGTCGCACATATTTGTCTCGATTTTGACTCCAGTGTTCAACAACTGGTTCCGGCAGGGGTCCATCCCAACCGGATTTCCAGGGGTGTGATCACGCTGTTGAAAAAGGGCAAGGCTGTCGCCCCTACTCTATGCTTTGGCGTTGGAGCCTCTCCTTCGCCGGCTGAGGGACAGGGCGTGCAGTCCGGCCCTACGTGGTATCATCGTTCCTGGAGAGGTTCGAGCCAGGGTTTCCGCGTACGCCGATGACGTATCTGCTTTCGTGTCGTCCCGTAGCGACATTGAGGTGGTACTGAAGGCGCTTGATCGGTACGAAAAGGTGACAGGGGCTAAGATTAACCGCGACAAGTTGTCTGGCTTGCGGTTAGGTGCCTGAAAGGGGAGCGATCTTCCGGGGCCCTTCGGTTGGACGGACGGTCCTTACCGCATTCTTGGATGGACCCGACCTCCAGCTGGAGAAAAATTGGTCTGAAGTACGAGCAAAGGTCGACGCGGCCGGTCAGACTTGGAGTCAACGGAGGTTGTCCGTGAAGGGCAGGGCGGAGGCGTGTGCCACTTACGTTTTCCCGATTGTCCTTTATCGATTGTCCGTACTTCCTCTCTGACCATCGGAAGCCGCTCGAGCGCTCGCTATCCTTCATTTTATGGAGGGAACGCGGGAATCGGGTCGACGTCCGTGTCATGGGGGTGGGGAGGCTGGGAATGCCACACTTGGCGAGCCACAAACTCGCCTCGAGGTTGGCTTTCCTACGCCGCGCATTGTCAGGAGATTCGATTATGGTGGGGATTGTTAGGGACGCGTTCCCTTTCCTTACTATCAGTCCCCCCAATCTCGCGGGTTGAGCGCCATCGTAAACACCGGGATCAATCGGATTTCCTTTGCGAGTGTCGGCCGGCCTTGTTGGCTGTTCCTCGGTCCAGTGACCTTTTTCAGCCTAGGAAGGTCTTCTATCATCATCTAGTGGAGGGGGTCGCGAAGAATTCTCTATGTGAGCGACTCGACTTGTCGGAGGAGGAGTTTCGCTCTTTCTGGTCTTGCGGTGGATTATCTCAGTAACCCTGAGCTTTCGCTTACCTGGCGATTGGCTCGGGATCGGCTGCCTCTAAATGACAAGATCTTCATATGGGGCTTGTCGGATTTGCCAGACTGTGAACGGTGTGGCCTTGGTTTAGAAGAAACGGCTTCGCACGCCTTCTACCATTGTCCCCGAGTCCGCCCCCTATGAGACCATGTCGGCGAGTTGACGACTCGTCTCGCTCCCGAAAAGCTCGTGCTCATCGATCCCGCATACGCGTGTGATAATGTGTCGCCCTCGTATTCTTGGGTGAAACGAATGGTGTTTCTGACGCTGTTGGCCACGGCCCGAATGGTGATTTGGACGACGCGACAGGAGGAAGCCTTGCGAGGAAACCGTCTTTTTCACCAGGACCTGATCCGATTCTTTGAGCATCAGTTCTAGATCAGAACTGATAGAAAACTTTTGCATTCGGCAGTCTTTAGCGAAAGGTGGGTGACTGAGGCGAGCTTGGTTCGCATGAACGGGGCTAGCGTTGATTTTCTCTTTTAGGTCTACCTATGTCACATCGGGATGGCTTCATGTGGAGCCCTCCCCTGGTTAGGCTAGACAAGCTTTGTGTACCTAGTTAATGTGAGTTAGTGTTGTTCCTGGCCACATCTATGGTTATGATCCAGGTTGAGATTCCCAACCTCCCCAGTTTGTTTTGGCCCCTTTTTATGTCAGCTTTTTATTTTTCCAATTCCGTATAATTTTTTATCCTTTTCCCCACTAACCCTTATCGAGAGAGCTTCTTGATTTTGTCCAATAGGCAGAATACAGCGGCCTCTCCTTTTTGAGGGTTGGACGGGCCCTACTAACATCAGTTTTGTTTAGCTTACTTTGTGTTGATTTTTAGTTTATTATTGGGTTCATCTCCCTCCCCTCTCATTCTTCATTATTAGATTTTTATGTATAATATTTTATTATCATTAAATTTTTATGGCATGGGGCGCGTTTTGTAGGTCACCCTTCAGAGGATGCGGTATTGTGGTGCATGGAGGATTGATTGGTGACAGACGAGTTTTATGGTGAATGTGAAAATTGTAATGAGTGAATGGGTCGTGAATCAGGTTAACTAGGTATAGGATAGTTAGTGTCGACCAGCATCTACCTCTCCCCTTTTTAGGCCATGTGCCGCAATTACATAATAAATTTACCACTTTCTCTACGTTTTCTCTTGCGTCACATTCCTTGCTGCCAAAATGTGACTTTCAAGAACTCTCGTCTTGACCTTTGCGTTAGACGTTAAAAAACATAACCAACATTCACGCAATTTGTTAAGAGTTTAGAGTTCGTACAACTCTAAACTCTCCCGAACTCTACCAACTTTTTCTAACTCACATTTCCTAACATACAGTCAGGATCTGAATCTTCGAAAGATGCCAACAAACTCCACGCGCGTCGGCACACTGATCCAACGAACCTTTCGCGCGTTAATTTACTGTCTCAACAATCACCATTTCTCTCTCAAGAACTCAACTTACAATTTACTAGAAAATGTGATATTATTCACTACAAAGTAGATACGTCATTCAATCCAGTCAAAGGTGCATAACTCCTTAAGACTTTAAATCAATAGTTTTCAGCTACCACACACATACACAGAAACATTTGAACTCACACAAGCGACATTTTCACCCTGCAGAATTTAATGCTTAATTTCAGACAAACCTGAACTACAAACTTTCATACACCAAACCTCTGCTTATTTATGCTTACATTTTTGTCTAACTCGTCACACTTAACCATTAATCCTAAATTTACTGTGTATGTCAAACGTACGTAAATAAATGCATGTTGTTTATTAAAAAAAATGTATAACTACGTTGTTTTTGTTTCTCCTTGATTTCTTTCAATTGAATTGCCTTCAAATGTTTATTTTATTTGTTGTGGATGAATGTTTAACGAACACGCACATTTTTAAGTCTTCACACAATTTCACCTTCTGACACATCCAAATAGCTGAAATTCCACAACAATGGCATAAAAACACTACATTTTTCGATTCCTTACACATAGCTTTATCAACTTCAGTAACCACCAAGATCTGAATGGGTTTTTAAATCGTACTGTAAAAAAATACGTTCGGTTAATTTTTCACAATTTTTCCTTGTGGAAAAAAAAACATGCACTTAAAAAAATTAACAGCACCTCTCCACAAAAATATTCTCGATGTGTTCAAACTCGTTATTAGTTTTCATTTTTAAACGCACATTCATGATTTTTTTAGCCTCATATAAAAAATGTAAAACAAAAACTTAAGTAAAAATAATACACCAGTACGGATAAATGAAAGGATGGGAGCGGGGGGTGTATAACTGACCGGATGTTTCCATAAAACTTTAAATAAAATTTTTTCAAAAAAAATCAATATAAAAGTACATTCATTAATTAAATGTTGAGGATTTCAATTCAATCTGATAAAAAGATCCATTGTTGGGTAAATTTTTAAACACGTTTTGTTCTATTTTTTTACGTTTCAAAAGTTTGCATGATTTTGGTTTTGGTTGGAGGTGCGGTGCCTAAGACGGAAAAAATGCGTTTGATACACCAAATCTTGAAAATATGATCAGGTTTTGTTGATATAACTTACTGAGCCGTAGTTACATAATTATTGTAAAAACAGTGCATAATAAATTAAAATACGATTTTTACATCAGAAAATTTGCGGGGGATAACGCCTCTAGTTTTATAAGTAACCTAAAAAAAAAACTAACAATTTTTTTTTAAATATACATTTCTTTCTTTTTTTCTGTTAAAAAAAGATTATTTTTTTTAAAGAGAATTTAATTTTTAAAAGAATATCGTCCTTCTAAAAATAATAATTTGTAAAAAAATTAATATTACTAAAAAGAAGAAATATATCAAATATTCTGTTTCAACAAAATTGAATTCTACAGAAATATTGACGATAAAATCAACTTTTATTCTCAACTTTTTTTTTCACCGTTGTTGGAGTTAAGTAGGAAGAGAATAGAAGAGATGTACAACAGGTTTATTCACCAACTGATTTACAACAGACAGGAAATATAAAATTAATTCCTTTTTAGAGAGTTCCTTAAAAAGGGAGATAACTGCATCCACACCTCTAAACTTTGGATAGTAGTAATTTTGATACCAATGATTGAACTGTCTTAGGCAGGGATTTTGTAAAAATGTCTGCAATATTCTCATCTGTCAGTACATGTTTTAAGTTTATGGTTCTTATGAAGCGATATTTTATATCAACATGTTTAGTCCATTGAATTGTGATAGGATCCTTTGCAATACATATTGCATTCTGATTGTCTGAGTATAGATCTGCTGATTTTATAGATTTATCAATACTCATTTCATTCAGCAGCTAGATTAGGAATTGTCCTTCTTGAATAGCTGGTGTCATGGCCACATATTCAGCTTCACATTTAGACAAGGCTACAGTAGACTGTTTTTTTTTTTGTTTGTTTTTTTACTTTTGCAAGGTCTTTGTTCACATAATGAGTAACAATAGCCTGAGGTGCTTTTTGTCCTCAGAACTTGCCCAATCTACATCAGTAAATCCTGTGAGTTGTAATTTACCTTTGCATTTTTGGAAATATAACTCATACTGTATGGTTCCTTAGCACATGTTTTAATGCATTCCAGTGTTCAATGGTAAGATTTTGATTGTGCTGTGCTAACTTGTTGATAATCCAAGTAATATCTGGTTGTGTGCATGTTGTCAGATAAATCAAACTTCCTATGGCTTCTCTATGCTTTCTTGTATCGAAAGGTTGAGTAACCTTAGAGAAATTCAATTTCTGTTCACTAGGTGTTGTCCCGAGTTTGCACTTTCTCATGCCCACCTTGCTAATATTTTCTCAATATATGCATGTTGATTCATTCTGACTTCACCTAGTTTGACTATGAAGTCTATTCCAAGAAATCATGATATTTTTCAATCTTTCATTTTAAATTTTTGTGAAAGTTTAGTTTTTACATTCTCCAGCATTGTTATTTGAATCTATTAGAATATCATCAACCCATACTAAAATTATTACTATTTCTTGCTTGCCATTATTTTTCAAACATGCAAGGATCAATGATGCCTTGCTTGAAATTTTCTTTAACAAGTTCTTGACTTAATAATTCATTCCACTTTGTTTTACTCCATGCAGTGATTTATTCAACTTGTACACTAATTTTTATTTTTCTTCCCTGAAATTTCATGTCATTCTGTCTGTTGTAAGTAAATTTTGCAATTGATTTTTGCATTAAGGTATGCAGACAATCCACTTGGTGCACTATTAAGTCATATTGTGCAACAAATTGCATCAGTTCTGATTTTAGTCATCTTAGTGGTAGATGCATATGTTTCATGGTAGTCTAAGTCCTTGATTTGACTAAATCCTTTAGCAACATATCTTGCTTTATAGTCCCTTGTGTTGTTGGTATTTTCCTTAATAGTATACAGCCATCTACCACCAACTACATTTTTACCAGTGGATAAGGTTATGGTATAGGTATTCTTTTCCTTTAAGGATTTAATTTCTTTGTCCATTGCCTTTTTCCATTCTTGTGATTCAGGGGAGTTTATGGCTTCAGTATAGTTTTGAAGAATAGCCATTATTTTATGATATGAATCTACATTAAGACATGCAGAATCATAGTCACTCCACTCATCACCAGTCATGTAGTCCTTTAGATAATCTGGCATTCTTCGCTGTCTGAGCAGATATCTAGAATTTCTACCGTTTTCAGCATTAGAAATTTCTTCACATTGTGGTGTGATTTCCTTAGTCTGGTCATTATGTTCATCTGTAGGTACATTAGTTTTTTTCTTCTACGGGTTGTTATGATTTATTCAAGGATGAAATTCTTCATAAATATTTTCTTTTTTATCAATGGCAAATCTAATTGTGAAAGTAACAGATCTAATTTTCCTGATAGTCTTTAGCATCCTGCTACCACTTTTCTTTCAATATCAATTTTTGGACAAATATGTTAAAAGTGGAACATAGAGCTTATCAAGCTTAATATTTAAGTCATGTTCAAATAACATTGATCTAGTTCTTGACCTGACCAAAAAATAATTCCGTCAAAATCTGTCAATCCTCTGTGAGCCTGTCATGTGACCAAAGTTAGCAATAAATATGAAACGACATTCATCCTCGACAGTGAACCAAACAGAATCCTTTGAAGTCGTCGCAGAAGTTCCAGGTTGTACGTTAAAGTTCCTGTTATGGTCCAGTTCCTGGTACCACAGTGATAGTCCAAGGTAGAACCAATAAAGAAGAACTTAAACATAGGTATGGAATAACACAGATATATTACAAACAGGAATATATACAGAGAAGTAAAAGTGTTAGTATGAACAATCAGGTTTAGTAGAGAGAACAATGTAGTATCACTATTCCAATGGCTTGCAGTAATTGTCTGAACGCGACTCTGTTTCGAACTACCTCTGACTCGACTCTTGACTTGACTTGAACTACTGACTCCTACTCCTGAGGCCCAGTATTTATTAAGTATGGAATAGTCCATTGTTATTATTATGGGTAAGATCCCATAACACCCCACTTCCGAAGCTTTTGCATAGCAGGGTTTTTTTTAATATATTTTTTCTTTGGATCTATTTCCAAAGGTTCAGTGAATTTTCTTTTTCTTGACGATTTTCTTGGTTTTGGCATTGTTTGTGGTCTTTTTATATCGAATGTGTCAAAAATCATGTCCAATACCTCTTCTTGAGATGGACCATTAGCATCCTGTAACGGTCTCTTCCTTATTTGGTTTACGTGTCTTCTGTGCGAGAATTTTTTCCCTTGTACTATGTACATCATATTACCAATTATTTTCTCAATTATGACTTACTCCCAGTACGAGGTACTATTTTTATATGCCTTAAAAAAACTTTTTCTACTGGGAAGAATTTTCTTTTTGGTGCGTAGGAGTGTGTTGTTTTGTTTTACTTGCTAGTAATTTATCAAACGCTGATCTGATTTTCCTAGCAAACATTACTTCTGCTGGTGATAATTTTGATGGGGTAGCATTATTTGGCGTTATTCTATATACCTGTAGGAATTGCTGTAATGCTTTTCCCGTAGGCACATCGTACGCTTTTCGTAACGCTCTTTTGATTGTATCCTCGAATCTCTCCGCTTGTCCATATGATCTTGGGTGGTAAGGCGGGGATTTTATATGTTTTACTTGATAAATTTCGCAAAACTCTTAGAAGTCTGCTGACGTGAATTGCGTTCCATTATCTGTTACTAACCAGTCCACTACACCAAACCGAGCGAATAGCTCGTGGAGGAAATTTATGGTCGTTTCTGTAGTAGGATTTTTGCAACGAAGCACCTCCGGCCATTTACTGTAGCTATCAACTATGATTAAATAGTAGAACCCGTCAATTGGTCCTGCATAATCTGCGTGTATTCTTGATCATGGACGATCAGTCTCTGGCCAAGGCTTATGTATGATTGGCAGTGCTTTGGCTGCTAAATTACAACCCTTGCACATTTCCACCATCTGAGTAGTATCCTGGTCCATATTCTTCCAATATACATAGCTTCGCATTAGCGACTTCATTCTATTTTTACTCGGATGTCCCCTGTGGAAATCCTTTAGGATCCGCTTTTGTAATGTTTTGGGAATTACAACCCTTTCGTTGTAAAGTAGCACATTATTGCATAGAGAAAAGCTGTCCGAAATTTTCTCATTTTTTCTGCTATTTTTGCTTTTGTTTCATTAATAAATTCGTCATTTTTGGCTTCATTTTTATGTCTTGCAATGTGACTGAGAGGTTTCTGACTGTACAACATAGTAGTGTCCTTATGTCTTCTTCATTTCTTAGGGCTGCGATTACCGTATCTTCCAATGGCTCTGTTTTTGTTGGTATAAGTCTCGACAGGCCATCCGCGTGCCCGATTCTTTTCGTTGGTAAATATTCCAATCTGAAATTGTATTTCAAAAGAATCGTTCCCCATCTAAGTAGCCTATTTGCAGTGTAAACCGGTAGACCGTTTTTTGAAACAAAATTTTTTATTAACGGTTTGTGATCCGTCTACAGAGTAAAATGTCTACCATAGACGTACCTATGGAATCTTGTTACTGCGATGATGATTGCTAGAGCTTCCTTCTCTATTTGTGAATAATTTTTCTCTGCTGGTAGTAGGGTTCGAGAAGCATGTACGATAGGTTTTATTGTCCCATCTGGCATTTTATGTAATATACACGCTCCAACTCCGTAGGCGCTCGCGTCACTTGCTACAATAATTTCTAGTTTAGGATCATAGTGTGCCAAAAATAAATCCAATGTTAATGTCTTGATTATTTTTTCAAATGTTTCTTAGCATTGATCTGTCTACTGCCAAACTTTTTCTTTCTTTAGCAGTTCGTTCAGTGGTGCGCGAAGTTTATGCATTTGAGGTATGAATTCCTGGTAGTAATTCACTAATCCAAGGAAACGTTGTAGTTCTGTTATATTCTTAGGAACTGGCATTTTTTTTTTATTGTTGTAGAACTTTCAGGGTCTGGTCGTCTACCTTCTTGATCTATGATATGGACAAGGTATTTAATTTCCTTCATGAAAAAATCACACTTATTTTCTTTTACTTTGAATCCATAGCTTTGAATTCTCTTTAAAACTTCTTGTACATGTTGCCAGTGTTGTTCAACACTTTCGCTATTAATCAATACGTCATCCAGGTATGCAACTGTGTAGTCTAGTCCGGCAAGCATCGTATCCATTGTCTGCTGGAATATAGCCGGCGCGACCTTAATTCCAAATGGTAGTCTTTGGTATCTGTACAATCCCTTGTGTGTATTTATGCATAGAAGTTTTGAACTTTCTTCATCGACTGGAATTTGCAGCCTTACTTAAATCAATTTTTGAAAAATATTTTCCGCCATTTAATTTAGTGAATACTTCTTCTGGACTGGGTAGAGGATAGTGGTAGTCCTTTATTGCTGCGTTCAAACCTGTAGAAAAATCAGCACAAACTTGAATTTCTCCTCATTTCTTTTTGACGTAGACCGTCGGCGCGGCCCATTTGCTGTATTCTATTTTCAATATGCCCGTATTTTCGAGTCTAGTTAATCCTTGGTCAATTTTTTCTATTGACGCAAACGGTACTCTCCTTTTTTTCTTGAAAACAGGTTGAACGTTTTCCTTTATTTCGATATTAGCTGCCATTTTCTTACATATTCCGAGACCTGCTGAAAATACTTCGAGGAAACTCGTTTTTAGTTTTCCTTTTAATTTGTCTGCCTCGATTGATAAGCTTTTTACATTTTGGCAGTACGTACTAATAGGTAAATCCCACAATTCGAATTTTTGCATCCAGTCTGTTCCGAATAGGTTTTCGGTATTTCTTAAGACGTACATTTTTAGTTTTTTGTCATTCCATTAAATGTTACGTTTGTAATTACTTCACCCTCGAATTTTATCTTTCTCCCCGTAACTGATCTAGCAATTTTATCCGTTTTTAACATGACAGGTTTGTTCAGTTTTCTCCATGTTTGTAGGTTTATGATAGTTAAGTCTGAGCCAGAATCCAGCTGTAACCTAACTTTTCTGTTTTGCATTTCAACTTGTACATATTTTCTTATATTAGTCTCATCTGTTTGATCAGTCCTCGTAATTCTTATTCTGCTTTTGCTTTCTTTTCTATACCAACAATGAGAACTTTTGTGGCCAATTTTTTTACATGATAGACAAGTTTTAAAACGATATGTACAGTCTTTAACCCAATGCCAAGACCCACAACGATAGCATGGACTGGGTGGTAGTTTTTTTATGTTGATTATAATTAGAAAATTTTGTTTTACCTGTTCTTGAGGCGAGGAAATCGGTTCGGTTTGTTTGTGAGGAGGGAAAATTTGTTTGCCTCCCTACTTTGCGTACGTGTGCTATGTCAGCTTGTTCTATGTCTTTTGAGTCTTTCTTCACACTGATGCATCTCTGACAGTCTTCGGCTAGTTTTTGAAGTGTCAGATCTTGTTCACTCTCCACTGTAGTAAGTATTCTGCGTCTCATTTCCGCGTCTTTGGTTGAAACCAGGCCTTGGACGTAAATTAAGCATTTGAAATTGTCCGCGCTGAGTTCCGATAATTTGAAGTCGTCACAATTTTTGTTAACAACGGATGCGAAAGTTATGTAATCTTCGCTGTCCCTTTTTGTAAGGTTCAAGCATTTCCATCTTTTATGGAATAGTGAAGTATTATGGCTGAAAAGTTCCGTTAGCAGTTTTATGGATTCTTTGAACGTTAACTCGCTTGTTTTTCTGGGAAGGATATAATCTACGAATTTGGTATATTAGCCTGTGCCTAATTTTCTTAGTAATAGGCGTACTTTACGTGCGTCTGACCAATCTTTGCAGTGAAAATCATATTATAGTGGGTCAGCCAATTTGTATTGGTTATAAATAGAAATAAAAAAAACTGACCCTCTACAATTTTTACAATATCAAATGTAACAAAGACAACAAGAGAAATAATCAAGTAGAAGAAATTGTGAATTTGTTCAAAAATAAATACTTTTATAAACACAACAAATACATAATATATAGTGCAAAAGTTGATAAACACAATAGAGTTCTTTGGTGTGTTACTGAAAGAATTTGAGTTACTGTACTGTACGTGCGAAAATGAGATGGTGTAGTTAGCTATATTTGTTTTTATAGGAAAATTAAGCAGTTGTTTCTTTTTTGCATTAAATAGAAAAAAGTATTGTCTTGACTCACTGATTGTTATAGAGTTATCGCTCTTTAACCAGAGATTCTTGTTGTGGAATAGAATATTTTGTGGGGGTGAGCGTTAAGCCAGCAAATGGTTGACAAGGTTTATTGTTATATTGAAGATAAAGTTCGTCTCCTTTGCTGTGTTGATTTCCAATGAAGTCAAGTGAATTGGTTCAATATTTTAAGTGCCCACTGACCAAGTCGCATCGAAGTTTCGTTTTTATTAGTTCTCTTGGTCACGTGGGGAGTCTCGTGAACATGTTTACATTTTATGGAGTCAACTAGAGGTCAAAATTTGGGTCGGTACCTTCGGACGTAGTTGACGACACCTAATTAATATTTTACAACTAATCAAAATGCATCAGTTATTATATTTGGTTGGAAGCCTCTGTGTTTAACTTGCACAAAATTTAAGATTTTTAAAAAAAATGGAGGAATCTGATTCTACAATAGATCTTCGTACCCTCGGAAGTAATTTGCAAAAGTTATCTTCGTCGGGTGCGTACTTGAACTCTTCGATATTACTCTAAATAGCGTCTTGTGAGAGAACTGTTTCGTTCTCGGAATTTTGCTCCTGATTTGTCATTGCACGTAACAATAATTCTTGCAATTCCAGATGTTTCTGTTCGTACCTTTGTTGCTGTTCAAATTGGATTTTGATAAGTTCTATAATGGTTGACTTAAAATCTTCCATGTTAACGGGATTTTTTTTGTGCGTAACCTGACATTCTGTAGCCTGTGCACGCAACAAAGAAAACTTCACTTTGTTGTCAGTGAAAATTTGATATAAAAAAAAAGAAATTTTTTCTTTTCTTTTTTTTTTTTAAATTAGTTTCGTATTACCCTTTTAGGGTTCCCACGTCGCCACTTGTTATGCGCGACGGATAGCAAAAAAAAAAGGTACGTCCTCCACGTAGAGAGTTGGTTTCATCGTCGCCACTTGTTATGGTTCAGTTCCTTGTACCACGGTGATAGTCCAAGGTAGAACTAATAACGAAGCACTCGAACACAGGTATGGAATAACACAGATATATTACAAACAGGAATATATACAGAGAAGTAGAAGTGTTAGTACGAACAATCAGGTTTAGTAGAGAGAACAATGTAGTCTCGACCAGTATCACTATTCTTGCAGAAATTGTCTGAACACGACTCTGTTTCGGACTACCTCGACTTGAACAACTGATGATATTCAGTCACCCCCCCCCCTACACACACACACACACACACACACACACTAGGGCATCATGTGGCACAAGGCCGGATATTTAATGTGGGATCTCCGAGCTCGTGTGCTCGGGCAAAAATATGCCCATTGAACCCGTATAAACGGGTTCAGGGCCGGTTTACCTCCCCGAAAGAGAATCCGCCCTTCGGCGTAGCCTCGTTCGGGTTCCTCCCCGCCCGAAGGCAGGCAGTTCAACAGAACAGTCGGTTCAGAAGTGAACGACTGTCTCCTTTCCTACCCCTGAGGCGCAGTATTTAAGTATGGAATAGTCCATTATTATTATTATGGGTAAGATCCGATAACAGTTCCTTAACATGATTTCAGCCTGAAAAGAACACTCACTCACACAGCAACTCAAGTTTTCCACATTCAATTTGATACACAAATCTTTATCATACACTTTCAAGCTCAACGTTAATTATTGCGATTAACATAAACACAGCTTGTTAAGAATCACTTACTCCAACTAACGAATATTTCTCTTCAAACAAGTGAAAACAAGTCAAAGAGCGACTTCATAAACATTAAAGTAAGTTGTGAACAATACTTCTCTACTTTAATACAAACTTGAACTGTTTACTTTTCCTTAAATTACAATAATACTCAAGCACATTTCTCATTATTGTACAAACCGTTCAACAACTAATAATCTATCAAACCAGAACTTTGATAACAATCCAAACATAAAAGGACATTTGAACTTTTTAAACTACCTCTTTACTCCAATTGTTTGTACCTCTTGGTTATATAAATATTTTATTCATTCTTGTGCAAAAATTGTTGTTTTTCATGTTTGTTCTGTGCAAACTTACTTTCGCACGAACATATACATACAAGCACAAAATCAAATGTACAATGCCAAACGATCATTAGCTAATAAATCACTAATACATTTCTACAGGCAATTTACAAATTGCAGTAATGCGACAATTTTAGACCCGTTGTCACTTCTCAGTCTTAATTTTTCCAAAAGGTGCACAAGTCAGCCAAGAATTTTTTAGTGGCTCCTACTGTATTACTTTTAGATTTAAAAAAAATATGATATCTTAAATCATCTGTAAAGGTCAAAACATACATGTATCCATCCCTGCTAGTCGGTTCTACTCCGCCAGCTAAATCACAATGTACAAGTTCTAAGGGTAATTTTGCTTCTTTTCTTGTGATCCGAATTCAGGCATTTTACTTAAATTACATATTTCACATGGTGACCATGCTGTTTTATATCATTTCTTTCACAGCACTTGGGAGTTACAAAATGTCTGGGATATTACAGTGATCCAATATTTTATGTAGGGATGTCCGTTTCCTCACTCAAAAAACGCATAGCATGAAGAAAAAAGGCCCCAAACTTAATAAAAAACAACATTTTATCGTGAACAAGTTTATGTTATTATTAAGAGGAAAGACCAAGGTATTTTTTAATTATTTTTTTAAAAATTTTATTCCTTTGCAGCATGTTTTAAATTTAGGTTGAAATTCTTGTGTTTTTTTTTAGGTCAGCGATTAGGTAATATTTAGCATTAGTTGGTTTTTCACTGTTTTCAGTTGAAAAACACATTGATTTGGAAAATCTTGCAAAAATCAAGTACTTGTTGGCTTTTAGTGAAACCTTCAGAACTTATTCACAAATGAATGAAATTATTTTAGAAATGTTTGTCTTTTCGAAAGTCATGGTATATATATATATATATTTTTTATATATATATATCTGTTACCACCCACCGAACTTAATTTTATGAAAACTTCAAAAAATTTTTTTGCAACCTTAATTTTTATTTTTTTTAATTAAATGCACAAGACTCTGAAGAATGTAAATCATCGATTTATTTGGTAAAAAAATGCGCAAAATTGCCCAAACTTCTACCTCAATTGTAAAATTACAAAACCCAAAGAAACTAAGACAATATTTAATTAAAAAAGCTTTTAATGGCTTTTCTGAATACTAAGGTAATTTTTATCTGAAAGAAAACAATTTTGACGAAAAATGAATTTTTACAATAATTTTTTCTTTTTTTTCAATTTTACATAATATGACAAAAGTGTGTACTTGTCCATTTACCTTATCACCCCTAACAACAGGAACATTCCATTTTACATGCCTACAAGAATCAACTTGATCAATCAAAATCTTACTGTGCTAAGCAGCGATTTCTATTGGCTCGCAACGTGATAATTCAAAAACTTTATGTGAGGAAGTTAAATTGCGCCAAAACTTATTCGAGCCGAATTGATGACCGCGACGTGCGAAAAGTTAAACAAAATTGGTAAAAAAACAGAATCCACTCCAACACATTGGTCATCCGGCGTGTGAAAAGTCCAACAAATTCATTTCCCGACGTTCTAACATATTTGTGACCGCCAACATTCTGAACAGCGTTCTACTATAATTAAATTGCTAACCCGATGTTTCAAACACTATTACATCCAAAACGTTTTCTCTGCAAACCCAACGAAACTGGTGATCCGCCACATACGAAGCCAACGGGAGCTACCCAATAAATTGATGATCTCAACGCGCGAAAAGAAATGTAAGCCAACACGTGTCTTCGCACCAACAGATTGATGATCAAAAAAAATTTCTACAAGCGTCTCACAAAGTTCTTAGTAAATTAGAACTACTAATCTCCTGAGAAAGCACACCAATACCAGTAAACTGATAATTTTAATATTCGCGCCATAATGGTTACCAGCAACTTTCAAAAAAAAAAGGAAAAGATACGCTGAAAATTTTTCCCTCCAAAACCACGACTACCGAAATGGCAGACCCAGTTCCTCTTACAGAAACAGCAATTAGGCTTGAAATGCCTGCATTCAACCCAAATGTTCAAAATTGGTTTCTACAATTAGATGCGATATTTCAAGCCAGGCATGTAACTTCCCAACAGACAAAGTTTGCGCCCGTAGTGGAGAAATTACCTGTGGAGGTAGCAGCCGAAGTAGCTAACATACTAACTTCTCTACCAACCGATAACCCGTATGAAACTCTTAAACAAACTATTCTTCATAGAACTGGATTTTCAGAAGAGAGGAAAATACGAGATCGCCTAACTAATGTAACGATCGGTGGTTCGAAACCATCCCAGTTGCTACGACGCATGCAGTCACTATTAGGTGATAATAACATATCCGCTACAGTGTTTCACCAAATGTGGCTAGATAAATTACCGTCAGAGATGGTACGCATCTTAGCAGCACTATCAGATGAAGTCGACACCCCAAAATTAGCGATCATAGCCGACAAAGTAGCTGATACTGCCCCAGTACGGATACCATACATGGCCTTGTGCCAGACGTCAATCAACAAATACAAAAATTGTCACTGGAACTCAAAAAATTGTCTTTACAACTTCAAGATTTACAAAAGAAACTACATGAAAGTCGGAGCAATAATTTTGCTCGACACAAACACCATGGTTCACGATCGACATCTCGCCATAATTACCGACAACGCCGTAATTACTACCAACATGCTAATTGCTGGTATCACGAAAATTTTGGCGCGCGCGCGAATAAATGCCGACCACCATGTTCAAAACGGAAAGGTACCTTTGAACAAACAGTCGGGAAACAGAGTCGCTGTCACCCAGTAGAGACACTGGATGCCATATATTTTAAAACAAATCGTCTCTTCTATATTCACGATAGAACAAGCAGTTTGGATTTCCTGATCGACGCTGGTGCACAAATAATTGTTCTGTCCCTGAAACATTGTAATAAACAAGCGCTGGTCAAACATACGTCTTTTAAACTACAGGCGGCTAATGGTACTCCAATCACCACGTATGGTGAGCGAACATTAACGCTGGACATCGGCCTTAAACGAGACTTTACCTGGACATTTACTGTCGCAGATGTGGAAATGCCGATCATAGGAGCAGATTTTCTAACTCACTATAAACTATCTGT
Organism: Acanthosepion lycidas; assembly: GCA_963932145.1. Lineage (NCBI taxonomy): Eukaryota > Metazoa > Mollusca > Cephalopoda > Sepiida > Sepiidae > Acanthosepion > Acanthosepion lycidas. Next base: position 64,360,192 of record OZ010592.1, on the reverse strand, counting down.
CGAGTTAGCGTCATGTAGCTTAACCGACACTAGTACTAACTTACAACGTTGCGGTTTTATTTCTAAATATTCAACAATCGTTCTGACGACTGTTATACCTATAGCCAATGGCTACGTAGAGATAATACATCAGTACCAATCACTGCTTTCACTGTCAACCCATACCGAACCTGTAAAGCACCATGTTACTCATGCTATTAAAACAACAGGACCTCCAGTCCATTCTCAACCTCGCCGACTCCATCCAAGTAAACTACGAATAGCTCGTGATGAATTTGACAACATGCTAAAATTGGGCGTAATTCGACCTTCAGTCAGTCCTTATGCCAGTCCCCTACATATGGTATCTAAAGCCGACTCAGCCAGTTGGCGTCCGTGTGGCGATTATAGATTTTTAAATGTACAGACCGTTCCGGACAAGTACCCAATCCCGCATATTAAAGATTTCGCCCTTTAGTTGGAAGGCGCTAAGGTATTCACTAAGCTTGATTTAAAAAAGGCATATTACCAGATCCCCATAGAGGAAACTGACATTCCGAAAACAGCCATTACGACACCTTTTGGCCTCTTTGAATTCACAAGAATGCCCTTTGGTCTGCGTAACGCGGCGCAGTCCTTTCAAAGGCTGATCGATGAAGTTCTACGTGGAATACCCTACACGTATGCTTATACTGACGACGTGCTGATAGCAAGTAAAACACATGAAGAACATCGTGAGCATTTACATGTCGTTCTCCAAAGGTTACAGCATTACGAATTAAAAATTAACATTGATAAATGTGTTTTCGCAGTCCCGAGTTTGACTTTCCTCGGACATGTTTCAGACCAACATGGATTGACTTCCCTTGATCATAAAATTACTGCGATAGCAAATTATCCTCCACCTTCTACGCTAAAACAATTGCGAAGATGCTTGGGAATGATAAACTATTACCGACAGTTTATCCCAAATTGCGCGTCGATACTATTACCACTAACAAATATTTTATCCCAGCATAAAAAGAAAAATTTGCAGATATCTCTATCACGAGACAAACTTAATTCTTTTCAGAAAGCGAAAGATGCATTTCAGAACTGTACCAAATTGACATATATCATCTCATCAGAGGACACTAAACTCACCTTGACAACGGATGCATCAGCCGATACAATTACGAATGGCATCGAGACACCTTTGTCGTTTTTCTCACTTAAATTGAATTCAGAAGTACAGTACCTTTTCTAGGGAATTACTTACCTGGCGATACGGCATTATAGATACATCCTAGAAGGTCGAGACTTCACTATTTTTACCGATCACAAGCCGCTGACTTACACCCTACACGCGAAGTCTGACAAATTCAATCCTCGAGACATCCGCTATCTTGACTACATCAGTCATTTCACGTCGGACATTCGATTTTTAAAAGGACAGAACAATACTGTTGTGGACGCATTGTCTAGACCTACAGTCGATGCGATACAATCACCTTCACTCGATTTTGACATGTTAGCTGAAGAGCAGTTAAGTGACGAGACATTTACTTCAGTTCAATCAGATACTTCTTTAAAGCTGGAAAAGCGTCCACTTCCGTTCACCGACAAACCCCTTTATTGTGACGTCACAACAGGCAATCCTCGTCCTTACCTTCCACTGTCGATGAGGAAAACAATTTTTAATCATTTCCATTCGCCAGCTCACCCAGGCGCGAAGGCTACGCTCCGAACCATATCTGACCGATTTGTCTGGCCCGGTATGGCTTTCCGACGTGAAACAGTGGTCCCGCACGTGCCAGGCAACAAAAATAAGTCCACAGACAAGAGCACCACCATCAACCTTTACGGCCCCTGACGGCCGTTTCACACATATTCACGTCGACCTAGTGGGTCCGCTTGACCAAGTTAATGGATACGAGTACATTTTGACTATTGTAGATCGCTTCACGCGATGGCTTGTGGCCGTACCGCTATCAACGACAACAGCAGACGTTGTGGCCAGTAACATCTTTAATAATTGGATCTCTATTTTCGGGTGCCCTGCGGTTATTACGACCGACAGAGGCCCACAATTTTAATCTACGTCATTTACCGAATTTGTCAACTTGCTTGGTATAAAGCACATTACACATTACTACCACGGCATATCATCTCTGCAGTCACGGATTGGTAGAACGATTGCATCGACAGCACAAGTACGCATTGACAGCGTCTACCTGTGGTCGTACCTGGGTAGACAAGCTTCCATTTGTGATGCTTGCGCTTAGAAACACAGTCAAGCTAGATTTGAAATGCACTAGCGCAGAATTAGTTTTCGGAAAACCATCAACTCTTCCAGGACAAATCTATCATAACGTTACAGATACTGTCCCTTCTAGTCATTTTGTGTCTGATTCAAAGAGGAAAATGACAAATTATTTATACGCCTATGAGGGCATACAAGAAACCGTACTATATACCGGCGAACTTACATTCCACAGATTATGTTTTCTTGCGTCGTGACGCAGTTCGGAAACCGCTGACGCCAAATTACACCGGTCCTCATTTAGTGATCTCCAGATCGCCCAAGTATTTCGTAATTTCCGGTAGGCAAAATACTGTCAGTGTTGACAGATTGAAAACGGCATACATACAAAGTGATGACGTCATTCCAGCACCACAAAATTCGAAAGTACCAGAGGAACCGAAAACACAAACGCCTGCTACGGACATTTCTCTGTCAACACAGCCTACCCGCACGAAGTCGGGCAGACACGTTCATTGGCCAGCGAAATTTCGCACTTACATAACATATTAATGCCCATTGGGCATGACCATTAACCTGGGGGGAGGTGAGTGTGGACTCGTCCATTTACCTTATCACCCCTAACAACAGGAACATTCCATTTTACACGCCTACGTGAATCAACTTAACCAATCAAAAACCTTACTGTGCTAAGCGGCGATTTCTATTGGCTCGCAACGTGATAATTCAAAAACTTCACGTGAGGAAGTTAAATTAGACCAAAACTTATTCGAGCCGATCCTGACATCGAAAACCATATATAAGGAAGATTTCCAACTGACCAAATCAGTCAGTCAGTCAGTCAGTCAGTCGATGTCGGTCGACCGGCTGATCAGTTGAACTGTCTGCCTTCGGACGGGGAGGAACGCGAACGAGGCTACGCCGAAGGGCGGATTCTCCTTCGGGGAGGTAGACCGGCCCTGAACCCGTTTATACGGGTTCAATGGGCATATTTTTGGCCGATCCCACGGGCTCGGAGTGCCCACGTTAAAAAGGCCTTGTGCCACATGACACCCTCGTGGGCGGGGGTGACTGAATATCGTGAGTCCAGCGAAGAGTCAGATCTTCATTCCTGAGTCAGTCGAACTCACCTAGACCTTTGCTGACTGCTATTTTGACGCCCGTCTGCTTTTTTTATATTGACCCTCGTGTATTGAACGTCATTTTTGTTAAGTTTGGTTTTTTATTACTGTCTTTTGTGTTCTTTATTTTTTTTTAAAGATTTTGATTTTTTCCTTTACCTTTTTTTTTTACCCTCATTTTTTAAATTTTTACCTCCTTAGTTTTTGGTCTTTTTCCTTTATTCTATTTTTCCATTTTTTTTTTGATCTTCATTTTTACTCCCTTTAATTTTTGCTCTTTTTTCTTTTTTTACTTTTTGATTTTCATTTTCTTTAATTTCTCTTTTTAATCTATCTTCGTTTTCTTTATTTTGTAACCCCTGTGTGTGTTTCGCTTTATTTTTTTGATTAATTTTAATTTCTTGTTATTTATTTAATTGTTTCTTTCCTTTCTTTAATTTTGTTTGTATTGTCCAATTTATGTTTATTGGTTTGACTCGCTTTTCTTAGTGTCGGCCATTTTGAATTTTTTGTAACTAGCTTCGGCTATTGTCCAAGTTTCGTATTTTCTTTTGTTTATTGGTTCGACTCGCTTTTCTTAGCGTCGGCCATTTTGAATTTTTTGTTTCGTATATTTTTTGTTTTCCTTTTTCATTGTCTAGCGTTTTCGTTTTATTGTTTATTTTCCTTATCGTGTTTTCTTTTTTGTTTCGCCTTTGGGCGATATTTGTCCTTTATTGTTTTTTCTAATTTTTATTGTAATTTTTTTTTAAATTTGTTATACGTGTAAGTGAACCTTGTTTTATTTGTTCTCTCTCGTCATGCGACTTTTTGTGTGTGTATATTTATTTTATTTGTCCGATGCTGTCTCGCTTTCGGGTGAGACTTGTGATTTTTTTCGCCTATAAGGCGAAACTTGTTTAACTATCCCCCCTTTTTTCGCCCCTCCCCTTCTCATTGAAAAATGGATAAGAAGGAAAAAAAGTACCTTCTTTTTTAATTTTAAAGAAAAATCCTAAAATCGCTTCTTTCCGTAGAACAGTTAAAAAGCACCTATTTAACCCAAAGAAAGATCCACCAGACAAGGATAATAATGAAGAATATCCAGCTCTTCCCACAGTTCCTACAAAGGAACAAATTGTAGAAGTCCTCAAAAAAGCCTCCAAAACTACGGAGGCCGAAAATTGCAAGAATATAGACCAGGCAAATGACAACTCAACTGCTAATGCAGAGGCCGAGGAATCGCTCTCTTGTTGGAAATGCCCGCCTAAACGCATCATCGATATTGCGAAGTTCTTGGAGCTTGCTAAGGGTTACGCACACCTTGTGGTGAAAGGTGAGCTCTTGCAGGATCCAATTGAACTGAAGAAGATCGAAAAAAGAATAGTGTCAGTTTTTCTCGTCGACAAGCGTTCGCGCAAAATTTGTCATTCGACTAAAGACACAGTGTTCAAATCACTGGAGTCCCTGGGGTTTAATCCCCTCCGAATTGTTAAGTGGAAGGGATTTTTCATGCGAGACATGCTGCTACCTACCGCCGAAGACTGCATAAGAGCCACAACCAGGGATCTTATAACGAAGGAATTGATCCTTCATACAGAGTACGAGGGCCGGCGAAGGACGATTGTAGCGGTATATGAGTTCCCTCCTCCTGTTATCGGAGAGCATCTGGCGGCATTCTTGTCCCAATACGGGGAGATTCTGGGTGCTTCTTGTGATAGCTTGACTGGGGGATGGAGCTTTGATATGATGCTCGATCAAAAGGCTTTCGGCTCTATCCCCAACTGTCTTGACGTTGGTGACCTGAGGCTGCCGGTCATTGTGATCGGCCGTAAACCAGTTTGCTGGAAGTGCGGAGTGACTGGTCACCTCTCCTCTTCCTGCCCAGAGAAGAAGGCCTCTGGATCTCAAGTCCCAATCGACCAAACTCCCTCTCTGACCGAGTCTTCAAAAACCGCCACGCCTGTAATGGGCATGCCGGCTACCAGCCCCCATTCCCCGAAGAGCCTTCTTCCACTGCAAGTGTGGATCAAACATCTAAAATACCTGCTATCCATAAAGCAAATTGGCGATAAAGACATCGATGATCTAAATAATTTCCCAAACGCCCAAAGAATATTAACAGTCATAAGATCAAAGAATGGGGCCAAACAGATTTCGTCCATGTTGGACGAGGCAATAATTTCGTTCAATATGACTCCGCCCATTGCCATCGTACAAAAGGAAAAATTAAGAAAAATGAAGCAATTTTGTGCAGGGAGGGTCCGGTTTTCGTTCACCCCTCCTTTTATAGAAGACTAAAATTGTCTTTCCTCTGGGATAACGGCGGAATCTCCCAAGATGGTACCATCAAAACTGACATGGGCCATGGGTCTATGGGAGAAGCTGTCGGTATCTTTACCCTGGCTATGTTCAATTCAGGTAAACAACCCTAATCGGACTTCTCTATGGCGCTCTGGTTAGCTAGTTTAAATGTCCAGAGCCTGAGGTCCGAGTCTCGCAGGGCGAGGCGCTCTCGTGACCTTCAGCGCCTCGGGGTGAATGTTTGTTGTGTGCAAGAGACCAGGTTTTCTTCTCATGACCGTAGGGATATACTGTCTAAGGGGTTGATAGTCGTTCGAGGGGTGTCTCTTGGCTAGTTAGCAGGTTTTTGAAGGCTGCATGTACCCTTGTCTTTGCGGATCCGGCGGGCAGACTTTGCGTGCTGGATGTTACCATAAAGGATAAGGTTCTACGTCTCATTGGGGTTTATGTGCCCAATATCCATGCTGAGCGACCTGCTTTGTTTCGGCAGATCGAGCCGTTCTTGACGACGTCTCGTCGGGTAGTTTTAGCGGGGGATTAGAATGCCGTCCTTGACCCCGATATAGATCGTATAGGGCAAAAACAGGGTACTAACAACTCGGACGTGAAACCATTTCGGGACTTTATCGGTGAGTTTGATCTTGTCGATAAGTTCCGGAATGAGCACCCTCGGGAGGTAGCATGGACTTGGACAAATAGTGGCAACTCGGCTCCTGGGACGCTTGCGAGCTACCTCAACAGTGTCCTAGTTAGGAGAGTCGATGTAGAGCTCTTAGGGTGTCCAAGTTCCCACTATATAGTTTATACGGATCATAGGCTTGTCCGGGTCCGTGTAAACTTAGATAAGCACAAAGTTAGAATGGCTGGTTACTTGAAATTTAACTGTTCATTATTTGGTGAGCAGGGTTTCCGGGACCAGCCGCTACTAATGATTCGGAGGGAATTGACAGGGGATGTTGAGGGGAACACCTGGTGGGATAAATTAAAATCCAAAATTAGAACGTTTGCTGCCGATTTTAGTCGTCGACTCAATCTAGATAGATTAGCGGCGCAAACTGCTTTAGAAGAAAAAGTTGATCGGGCGGTGAAATCCCGTGTTAGTGGGGAAATTGCCTTAGATAAGGCAGAGTTGTCCTCCTTGCTTATCAAGAAGAATCAAGCTCTGGTAGTTAGGGCTAGGCTAAAAAGAATGTCTTCTGAGGCGACGAACATGGCCGCTGAACTGCGTGCAGAGGAAAATCGGAACGCGTCTAGGCGACATATAGCGTGCGCCACATTGCCGGATAAGCGGACCGTGACTAGAAACGCGGGCATATGCGAGGCCTTTCGAGATTACTTTCAGGATCTTTTCACCAGGGAGCCCGGTCTGAGCTGTGCTCAGTTCGACGCCTATTTAGCCGACTTTCCCTTCTTCGAGGCAGCTGAAGCGGCTAGGTGCAAGGGTCCCCCATAACAGAGTCTGGGAAGCGCTGAAGCAGGTTAGCCTGGACAAGTCTCCGGGACTAGATGGTCTGCCCTACGAAGTTTACTTGAGGTTGTCGCCCGTTTTTGTTCCTTTGCTGGAACTGATTTTCAACTACTGGATGAAGCAGGGGTCTATACAGCAACGCTTCACCAGGGGTGTGATCAAGTTGCTGCGTAAGGACAAGAACGGTGGGGATGGGTTAGGGAATTTTTGCCCTTTAACCATGTTAAACACTGAGTTAAAGATTTTGGCGAAGATCTTAGCCAACCGTTTGCAGCTTGTCCTGTCTAGTCTGATTGGCCCTGAACAGACTTGTACTGTGAAGGGCAGGATTATTCAGGATAACTTTCATATGGTACGCTTGATCTTAGAACAAGTCGACAGTGAAGCCGCGCTGATTAATTTAGATCAGTCCAAGGCCTTCAATAGGGTTGACCATCGCTTTCTGGAGGCTGTCCTTTCGGCGGCCGGTTTCGGACCCGACTTTCGCTCCTGGATCCGACTTTTGTATGCGACCTCCGGTGCGCTGGTGGAGGTGAATGGGGTAAGATCGAAGCCTTTCTTATTGTCTCGCTCCATTCGTCAAGGTTGTCCGCTTTCGCCTTTGCTTTACGTTCTTGCGTTGGAACCATTCCTTCGCAAGTTAAAGGCGAATCCGGTCCTGCGCGGAATTTCCCTGCCAGGTATTCTGCCTATGCTGACGACGTTTCGGTTCTTGTGTCGAGCAGAGCTGAGAGTGACGAAGTCAGCAAAGAGATCAGTGGGTATGAGATGGTGACAGGGGCCAAGATCAACCGTGATAAGTCTGTGAGCTTGTGGTTGGGTGCGTGGAAGGGAGTTTCTCTTCCCGGACCTCCCTCTGGACGGATGGGCCGATCAAGATACTCGGCGTCTGGTTCGGTCCTGATCTCCAGTTGGAAATGAATTGGTCGGAGATACAAGGGAAGGCCGAGATCGTAGTTAATCTGTGGTCTCGGGGGAGGCTTTCCTTGAAGGGGATTGCGGAAGTATGTGTTTCACACATCTACCCGATACTCCTTTACCGACTCTCTGTACTTCCACTCCCGTATGCCAGACTAATATTATTAGTAAGGATCTTGTTCTCTTTCTTGTGGAGAGGCAACGCCTCTGTGGTATCTTGCGAGATCTGTTGCCTTCATCCCTCTGAGGGCGGTCTAGGTATGCCTAGCATTGAGATTCGCCAATATATGCTTCGCATCAACTTTCTAGACCGAATGTGTCGCGGATGAGGGCGCCTTCTGGAAGAAGACGTCCGTAAACATTTCCCATCCCTGAGAAGTGTGCGCTCGTGCGAGGAGGGGGCCGGTCGTACAAGCCGAGCTGAATGCTCCTTCTACCGCGAATGTCGTCGTGCACTGAAACTCATCTTACAGGCGTCGGATGGCCTCTCCAACGTCCAGGCGTTGTCTCGTAGGGCATTTTTTCAAGTGTTAGTCAGGGGGCCGTTCAGGATGATCTGATTGACGGGCTTGGTCTTACGAAGCAGGAGGCTCACTCGATATGGCCTTGGGTGCCTGGGTTGAAATGCCTCAATAATGATGAGGCATCACTCACCTGGCTGGTGATTCGTGGGACCCTTTGGATCGCCAAGAGACTTTCTTCAGCAGGCTTGGAGAAATATCCAAACTGTCGTCGCTGTTCTGGGGAATTCGGGACCATTGGTCACGCCTTCTTTCATTGCAGGACGGTAGTGCCGTTGTGCAACTTTGTTGAAGGCCTCATGGTTCGCATGTTGCAGGGAAAGTTTTTTGTCCTTGAAGCCAGTTCTTTTTGTAGGAATGTGGTGCCGCAGATGACGAAGGCTGAACACTATGCGTTCTTTTGCTTACTAGGGTTATGAGAGTCGTGATTTGGACGACGCGTCATAAGGAATTCTGTGAGGGCGAGAAGTTCACCTCTTCCCAACTGATCTTGTACTTTAAGCATCAGCTTAAAGTCAAGATTATGACGGTGTTACGTAGTACAAATAAGAAAGCAAGGATAGAATAACCTTTTCTTAAGGCTTTACTGAACTTAATTCACAGCAGTCAGTAATCAGCAAAGGAAAGAATTCAGGGTATTTATTGTAAAAATTTACAATTGTGGCACGTGGCCGATGAAGGGGAGGGGTAAAGGCTGGTCCAAACTAACTATCCTATACCTAGCTAATCAGATTCACGACCCATTCATACAATACAATTTACCCATTCACCACAAGAACTCATCCATCACCAATCGTTCTCTCATGCACCATAATACCACATTCTTACCAGGGGGTCCTACAAAAAACGCGCCCCACACCATAAAAATTTGATGATGAAATACATGCTATACATTAAAATTCTAATAATGATAGAATGAGAGGGGAGGGGAGATGAACCCAATAATCAAATAAATATAAACACAAAATATAAACTAAACATAACAGATGTTAGTAGGGGACCGTCCTACCCTCAAAATAGAGAGGCCGCTGTATTCTGCCCAGGGGACAGAATCAAGAAGCTCTCTCGCTAAGGGAGTGGGGAAAAAGGATAAAATATTATGCGGGAATGGGGAAATATACAGCTGACCCAGTCGAGATGAAAAGGAGGGTTAAAAACAAACTGGGGAGGTTGGGAATCTCGACTTGGATCATAACCAAAGAGTAGCCGGGTTACAGGCCAGGAACAACACTTACTCACATTAACTAGGTACACTGAAGCTTGTCTAATCCTAACCAAGGGGAGGGTTCCACAGGAAGCCACCCCGATGTGCAATAGGTTGACCTAGAAGAGAAAATCAAGGCTAGCCCCGGTCACACGAACCAAGCTCGCCTCTTTTACCCACCTTTCGCTAAAGACTGTCGAATGCAATCGTTTTCTATCAGATCTAATCTTCATCTTGAGCTGATGCTCAAAGAATAGGATTAGATGCTGATGAGAAAGATGGTTGCCCCGCAAGACTTCCTCCTTTCGCGTCGTCCAAATCACCATTCGAGCCGTGGCCAGCAGCGTCAGAAACACCATTCGTTTCACCCCGGAATACGGGGGCGACACATTGTCACACGCGTATGCGCGATCAATGGACACAAGCTGTTCGGGAGCGAGACGAGCCGTCAGCTCGCCGACATGGTCCCATAAGGGGCGGACCCGGGGGCAATGGTAGAAGGCGTGCGGAGCCGTTTCTTCTAAGCCAAGACCACACCGTTCACAGTCTGGCAAATCCGCCAAACCCCATATGAAAGCCTTGTCGTTGAGAGGCAGCCGATTCCGAGCCAATCGCCAGGTAAGCGAAAACTCAGGGTTACTGAGGTAATCCGCCGCTGGCGCCCAAGACCAGTAGGAGCGATACTCCTCCTCCGACAAGCCGAGCGTATCACGTAGGGAATCCTTCGCGGGCCCCTCCACTAATCCACGATAGAAGACCTTCCTAGGCCTTGAAAGGTCACTGGACCGGGGAATGGCCCTCAAGGCCGACCGACACTCGCGGATGAAATCCGACTCATCCCGGGGTTTACGACGGCGCTCAACCCACGAGATGGGGGGTCTGATGGTAAGGCTAGGGAAGGCGTCCCTAACAATCCCCTCCAGGATCGGATCTCTCCCAGTCAATGCGCGGCGTAGGAAAGCCAACCTAGAGGCACGGACGTGACTCAAGAGGTGCGGCATTCCCAGCCCCCCATGACACGGACGTTTAGTGCAGACTCGTCTGTCGACCCTGTTCACGCGTCCCCTCCATAAAATGGAGGATAGCGATCGCTCGAGCGCCTTCCAATGGGTCTCACAGAGAGGAAGTACAGACAATCGATAAAGAATCAGGGGGAAAATGTATATAGCACACACCTCCGCCCTGCCCTTCACGGACAACCGCCGTCGATTCCAAGTCTTGCCGGCAGAATCGACCTTTGCAAGTACTTCAGACCAATTCTTCTCCAGCTGGAGGTCCGGTCCAAACCACACTCCAAGAATGCGGACAGGTCCATCCGTCCAACCGAAGCGGCCCGGAAGAGCGACCCCCTTCCAGGCACCTAACCGCAAGCCGGAAGACTTGTCGCGGTTTATCTTGGCCCCTGTCACCTTCTCGTACCGGTCAAGCGCCTTCTGTACCGCCTCGATATCGTCCCGGGACGACACGAAAGCAGATACGTCATCGGCGTACGCGGAAACCCTGGCTCGAGCCCCTCCAGGAACGGCGATTCCGCGTAGGGCCGGACTGCCGGTCTCGTCCTTCAGCCGGCGAAGGAGAGGCTCCAACGCCAAAGCATAAAGGAGAGGCGACAGCGGACAACCCTGACGAACCGACCTAGACAGCACGAACGCGTCCGACAACCTTCCGTTCACCTGTACCACAGCACTGGGGGAGCGATACAGGAGGCTAATCCAGCGGCAGAAGTTGGGTGCGAATCCAGCGGCCTGCAGGACAGTAGCAAGGTAGCGATGGTCGACCCTATCAAATGCCTTGGACTGATCCAAATTGATCAGCGCGGCTTGCTCGTCGTCTTTTACACCCTCTATGATCGTGCGGATCAGATGCAGGTTGCTCTGAATTGTTCGGCCCCTCACAGAACAAGTCTGCTCAGGTCCCAACAGAGACTCGGCAACTGACTGCAAACGCTCCTGCAGGATCTTGGCCATAATCTTTAACTCTGTGTTTAGCAGAGTTATGGGCCTGTAGTCATCTAGTTTCCCCCCACCACCTTTGCCCTTTTTCAACAGAGTGATCACGCCCCTGGTGACCCGATTGGGGATGGACCCCGACCGAAACCAGTTGTTGAACACTGCAGTCAAAATCGGAACAAAGATGTGCGACAGCCTCAAGTACAATTCATAGGGCAAACCATCCAGACCGGGCGACTTGCCTCTGCCGACCTTCTTCAAAACCGCGTAGACTTCGCCCTCCGTGATCTCTCCCTCGCAGCTAGCCGCTTCAGTCGGCGAAAGCCGAGGAAAGTCAGCCAAATAGCTACGAAACTCCTCCTCACGGAGACCAGGCTCCTTGGTAAACCGGCTCTCGAAATGGCGCCGAAACGCCTCGCACATGTCGTCAGTGGCCCGAAGAGTACGCCCCTCCGGGGATTCGACTTCACGAATGTAACGATCGCCACCTCGACGGACCTCTTCCCTGCGCAGATCTGCGCCCAAGTTCACCGCTTCGGAAGACATCTTGCTTAACTTATGTCTAATTACCTGGCCCATGTACCGCTCGCTATTCGAACGATCCAGGGCCTCCTTAGCTAAGGCTATCTCTAGGGGATCCCCCCCAGCCACCGCCCGGGAATAACTAGACTTGAGTGTCTTCACCTTATCAGCTCTATCTAGAGCGAGCCGTTTGCCGAAATCAGTGGTGAAGGACCTAATCCTACACTTAAGGCGTTCCCACCACTTATTCCCGATAACCGCCCCCACTAGCTCCCGCTGCACTAGTCTAATTAGCTGTTCCCGAAAGTCCTCCCTGTCCAGTAAGGACAGATTGAACTTCCAGTAGCCAGCCATTCTAGGCCTACCGTCTAACGCCACCCGGGCACAAACGAGTTTGTGGTCCGAATAGCCTACCCAGTGGAACGTAGGGCAATCTAGTAGATCTATGTCGGCTCTTCTAACTAACATTCTGTCAAGGTAGCTGACTACCTTGTCAAAAGGCCAATCAAGAGCCCACGTCCACATTTTCCCCCCGGGATGATCGACCCGGTATCTATCGACGAGACCATAATCGACGATCAGATCAACCAGGCTACGATCGCCCCTTCTCCCGCTAGCTCCCCGCCCCCTGTCTAACTTGGGGTCCAGGATGGCATTCCAGTCCCCCATTAAAACTAGGCGCGTTGAACCCACCAGGAACGGCCCCAACCGCCGAAAAAACGAGACCCGCTCCCCCCGGTCGTTGGGCGCATAAACCGCAACGACTCGGAACGAACCACTTTTCACGGCAATATCGGCCACGATCAACCGGCCCTCGGCATCGGTATGCACAAGGTCCACCTTCGCATCGAGAGTACGCCTAACAAGCAAAGAAACTCCTCTGGCAGAACGGTCCCCATATGCTGAATAGACGACAAAGTCATTGTCCAGCACACACGCATCGGAACTGCAAACAAAGTGGGTCTCCTCGATCGCGGCAACATCCACATCCAGGGACAGAAGGTCCCGGAGCAGGCGGGCAGCCTTACCCCGATCCCTTAAGCCCCTCACATTCAAAGTTGCTATCTTAATAGACATCTTCTAAGCCTGCAAATAGAAAAAAGAGTCAGCGCAAAAACCTACTCACATACGGGACGGAAATCTGCGGGTGAAAGGACCCCGACGGATTGTCCCAGACTTCCTGTACCCAACTCGGTCGTCATACGACCACCCAGGACAATACCGCCGACGTCCGTAGGGTAGGTTAATTTAAGAGCCCTATACAAAGAGGGATGGAGCCGAACAGGGACCCTCCCAGAGCAAAAATTCCTTATTTTTCTTAAGTCTTCCGCGTTCTCTTCGTACACCCTTATTTTAGGGAAGGCAGCTTGTGCCTCATTTATATGGCTCCACACTTTCAAGTGTGCCCCAGTGTCTCTTACCACTGTGATGACCCCCGGGGCGTTCGGGAAGTTGCGTGGGTCCTCCACCGACTTGCCATCTACCTCCTCGAGCTTAAAAAGTCGCCCCAACATTTCTTTTTTATGTTTAGACAGGCCCTTTTGGGCCTCGTCTTTGTCTATCTTGCATATCCCATCGGGACCCGTGAAATACTTTTTCTTTTTCTTCTTCTCCCTTGCACGATGGGGAGGGGAGGAAGGAGACACGAGTGGGGAAGTATCGGGAGAGCTTAGGGGTGTAATGGGGAAAGAAGGGGATGGAAGCCGGGAAGGGGAAGAAGGGACGCTTCTGACTTTGGAGGAGCCAGAAGACCTTGTTGGTGAAGCGGGGAAAGAGTGCCGCCTGACTCTGTCTGTGCTCTGCTCCACCCTGCTACGACCCGAAGGTCTGGATTCTGTTTCTTCCGATTCCTCTTCTTCTCTGCTTCTTTTAAGGGACGCCGTTCGTGGCGGAGGCATTTTATCCACCACCATTGAAGTCTCCTGTTTGTGGAGGTCTTCCTGCTGCAGTTTCTGTTCTTTTTCCTGCTTTTGCTGCTGCTTCGGCTGCTGCTGTTGCTGAGGAGACTGCCGCTGTTGGGGCTTCTGCTTCTGTTGGGGGGGCTTTCCCAGTTGCTGCTGCTGCTGGGGCTTCTGTTGTTGTTGTGACACTGGGGAAGAAGGCGGATTTGTCACTTTTCCCCCTTTCTTCACCTCAGTCCAGGCTCCCGGGGTGGCCTTGTCATTGGTTGGTGCCACTGCTGCTGCTGCTACTACTCCTGCTGGCGTCTCTTTTGTTGGCTGCTGGTTCTTTTTCTTGGGACACTCCTTTGCCATGTGTCCAACCGCACCACACGACCAACAACACGGCCTCCTACCCTCCACCACCACCAGCATTCTCCTATCTCGACAAGTTAAGACGTTTGGGATGTCTCTGAAGTTGTCTCGGTCGAGGATCACTTGGAGCACCAAATCTCCTGTCGCTATCCCCGACTTGCTTCTGACAGCGCTGACTTCTTCCACTTGCCCAAACTTGGCAAAAAACGCCCCCATCCTGTCCTGGGGAATGTCGACGGGAACGCCGTGTACCGTTATTCTGGTCTTTCTTGTCCCCATGTACTCCGTTTGGAGTCGCAAGTTTGCCGTGGACAAGACATTTCCGGCCAGCTGCTTTGCCTCTTGTTCGGACCCCAGTAGTATGTCCCACATGGCATTGCTTTTGCGGGCCAACATCTTGGGGGCAATCTTGAGGGCCTTCAAAGCCTCCTCCACCTTGTCTCTGTTGACTCCAATGAGTCTATGAGTTTTGACGTCCGTTGTCAGCAGGGAAATGACTTTAACCTTGATGGCATTCAGGGCTTCTGGTATTGTGATAAAGTCATTTCCCTTCACGTACTCCTCATATTTCAGTCTTTGTTCTTCATAGTATGAAGAGTCTTTTTTCCTTGGTCCACTTTCGGACCATGTTTTTGCAGGTGACACATTTTGAGTTTGCACCGGCGGTGCTTCCTCCATTGGAGACGAGCATATGTCTGTGTCGTCGGCCATTTTGACCGCGACCGATTATTTCTTTAACGTGAAATTGTTTTTTTTTTTTTTTCCAAAAAGTTATCAACAGAAAAAATAATAATACGGGAAAATAATATAGGTAAAGAGAGAGAAAAACCAAAGATAATTCAAATAAATATAAAACAAAAATTAAGTACAATTAATGCAAAACAAAACCCGTGAGGAGGGTAAAAAATACAAGAATGGAAATAAACAAAAACGAATCAAAAAATGCTCAAATAAAGTCAAAAACTGAAAAGTTCAACGAAGGTTTAGCAAATAAATTCAAAAACTTAACCGTTCAGATTCAAAAAGAATTGTCCAACACGCTCAAACCTCTCCAAAGGAAAGAATTCAGGGTATTTATTGTAAAAATTTACAATTGTGGCACGTGGCCGATGAAGGGGAGGGGTAAAGGCTGGTCCAAACTAACTATCCTATACCTAGCTAATCAGATTCACGACCCACTCATACATTACAATTTACCCATTCACCACAAGAACTCATCCATCACCAATCGTTCTCTCATGCACCATAATACCACATTCTTACCAGGGGGTCCTACAAAAAACGCGCCCCACACCATAAAAATTTGATGATGAAATACATGCTATACATTAAAATTCTAATAATGATAGAATGAGAGGGGAGGGGAGATGAACCCAATAATCAAATAAATATAAACACAAAATATAAACTAAACATAACAGATGTTAGTAGGGGACCGTCCTACCCTCAAAATAGAGAGGCCGCTGTATTCTGCCCAGGGGACAGAATCAAGAAGCTCTCTCGCTAAGGGAGTGGGGAAAAAGGATAAAATATTATGCGGGAATGGGGAAATATACAGCTGACCCAGTCGAGATGAAAAGGAGGGTTAAAAACAAACTGGGGAGGTTGGGAATCTCGACTTGGATCATAACCAAAGAGTAGCCGGGTTACAGGCCAGGAACAACACTTACTCACATTAACTAGGTACACTGAAGCTTGTCTAATCCTAACCAAGGGGAGGGTTCCACAGGAAGCCACCCCGATGTGCAATAGGTTGACCTAGAAGAGAAAATCAAGGCTAGCCCCGGTCACACGAACCAAGCTCGCCTCTTTTACCCACCTTTCGCTAAAGACTGTCGAATGCAATCGTTTTCTATCAGATCTAATCTTCATCTTGAGCTGATGCTCAAAGAATAGGATCAGATGCTGATGAGAAAGATGGTTGCCCCGCAAGACTTCCTCCTTTCGCGTCGTCCAAATCACCATTCGAGCCGTGGCCAGCAGCGTCAGAAACACCATTCGTTTCACCCCGGAATACGGGGGCGACACATTGTCACACGCGTATGCGCGATCAATGGACACAAGCTGTTCGGGAGCGAGACGAGCCGTCAGCTCGCCGACATGGTCCCATAAGGGGCGGACCCGTGGGCAATGGTAGAAGGCGTGCGGAGCCGTTTCTTCTAAGCCAAGACCACACCGTTCACAGTCTGGCAAATCCGCCAAACCCCATATGAAAGCCTTGTCGTTGAGAGGCAGCCGATTCCGAGCCAATCGCCAGGTAAGCGAAAACTCAGGGTTACTGAGGTAATCCGCCGCTGGCGCCCAAGACCAGTAGGAGCGATACTCCTCCTCCGACAAGCCGAGCGTATCACGTAGGGAATCCTTCGCGGGCCCCTCCACTAATCCACGATAGAAGACCTTCCTAGGCCGTGAAAGGTCACTGGACCGGGGAATGGCCCTCAAGGCCGACCGACACTCGCGGATGAAATCCGACTCGTCCCGGGGTTTACGACGGCGCTCAACCCACGAGATGGGGGGTCTGATGGTAAGGCTAGGGAAGGCGTCCCTAACAATCCCCTCCAGGATCGGATCTCTCCCAGTCAATGCGCGGCGTAGGAAAGCCAACCTAGAGGCACGGACGTGACTCAAGAGGTGCGGCATTCCCAGCCCCCCATGACACGGACGTTTAGTGCAGACTCGTCTGTCGACCCTGTTCACGCGTCCCCTCCATAAAATGGAGGATAGCGATCGCTCGAGCGCCTTCCAATGGGTCTCACAGAGAGGAAGTACAGACAATCGATAAAGAATCAGGGGGAAAATGTATATAGCACACACCTCCGCCCTGCCCTTCACGGACAACCGCCGTCGATTCCAAGTCTTGCCGGCAGAATCGACCTTTGCAAGTACTTCAGACCAATTCTTCCCCAGCTGGAGGTCCGGTCCAAACCACACTCCAAGAATGCGGACAGGTCCATCCGTCCAACCGAAGCGGCCCGGAAGAGCGACCCCCTTCCAGGCACCTAACCGCAAGCCGGAAGACTTGTCGCGGTTTATCTTGGCCCCTGTCACCTTCTCGTACCGGTCAAGCGCCTTCTGTACCGCCTCGATATCGTCCCGGGACGACACGAAAGCAGATACGTCATCGGCGTACGCGGAAACCCTGGCTCGAGCCCCTCCAGGAACGGCGATTCCGCGTAGGGCCGGACTGCCGGTCTCGTCCTTCAGCCGGCGAAGGAGAGGCTCCAACGCCAAAGCATAAAGGAGAGGCGACAGCGGACAACCCTGACGAACCGACCTAGACAGCACGAACGCGTCCGACAACCTTCCGTTCACCTGTACCACAGCACTGGGGGAGCGATACAGCAGGCTAATCCAGCGGCAGAAGTTGGGTGCGAATCCAGCGGCCTGCAGGACAGTAGCAAGGTAGCGATGGTCGACCCTATCAAATGCCTTGGACTGATCCAAATTGATCAGCGCGGCTTGCTCGTCGTCTTTTACACCCTCTATGATCGTGCGGATCAGGTGCAGGTTGCTCTGAATTGTTCGGCCCCTCACAGAACAAGTCTGCTCAGGTCCCAACAGAGACTCGGCAACTGACTGCAAACGCTCCTGCAGGATCTTGGCCATAATCTTTAACTCTGTGTTTAGCAGAGTTATGGGCCTGTAGTCATCTAGTTTCCCCCCACCACCTTTGCCCTTTTTCAACAGAGTGATCACGCCCCTGGTGATCCGATTGGGGATGGACCCCGACCGAAACCAGTTGTTGAACACTGCAGTCAAAATCGGAACAAAGATGTGCGACAGCCTCAAGTACAATTCATAGGGCAAACCATCCAGACCGGGCGACTTGCCTCTGCCGACCTTCTTCAAAACCGCGTAGACTTCGCCCTCCGTGATCTCTCCCTCGCAGCTAGCCGCTTCAGTCGGCGAAAGCCGAGGAAAGTCAGCCAAATAGCTACGAAACTCCTCCTCACGGAGACCAGGCTCCTTGGTAAACCGGCTCTCGAAATGGCGCCGAAACGCCTCGCACATGTCGTCAGTGGCCCGAAGAGTACGCCCCTCCGGGGATTCGACTTCACGAATGTAACGATCGCCACCTCGACGGACCTCTTCCCTGCGCAGATCTGCGCCCAAGTTCACCGCTTCGGAAGACATCTTGCTTAACTTATGTCTAATTACCTGGCCCATGTACCGCTCGCTATTCGAACGATCCAGGGCCTCCTTAGCTAAGGCTATCTCTAGGGGATCCCCCCCAGCCACCGCCCGGGAATAACTAGACTTGAGTGTCTTCACCTTATCAGCTCTATCTAGAGCGAGCCGTTTGCCGAAATCAGTGGTGAAGGACCTAATCCTACACTTAAGGCGTTCCCACCACTTATTCCCGATAACCGCCCCCACTAGCTCCCGCTGCACTAGTCTAATTAGCTGTTCCCGAAAGTCCTCCCTGTCCAGTAAGGACAGATTGAACTTCCAGTAGCCAGCCATTCTAGGCCTACCGTCTAACGCCACCCGGGCACAAACGAGTTTGTGGTCCGAATAGCCTACCCAGTGGAACGTAGGGCAATCTAGTAGATCTATGTCGGCTCTTCTAACTAACATTCTGTCAAGGTAGCTGACTACCTTGTCAAAAGGCCAATCAAGAGCCCACGTCCACATTTTCCCCCCGGGATGATCGACCCGGTATCTATCGACGAGACCATAATCGACGATCAGATCAACCAGGCTACGATCGCCCCTTCTCCCGCTAGCTCCCCGCCCCCTGTCTAACTTGGGGTCCAGGATGGCATTCCAGTCCCCCATTAAAACTAGGCGCGTTGAACCAACCAGGAACGGCCCCAACCGCCGAAAAAACGAGACCCGCTCCCCCCGGTCGTTGGGCGCATAAACCGCAACGACTCGGAACGAACCACTTTTCACGGCAATATCGGCCACGATCAACCGGCCCTCGGCATCGGTATGCACAAGGTCCACCTTCGCATCGAGAGTACGCCTAACAAGCAAAGAAACTCCTCTGGCAGAACGGTCCCCATATGCTGAATAGACGACAAAGTCATTGTCCAGCACACACGCATCGGAACTGCAAACAAAGTGGGTCTCCTCGATCGCGGCAACATCCACATCCAGGGACAGAAGGTCCCGGAGCAGGCGGGCAGCCTTACCCCGATCCCTTAAGCCCCTCACATTCAAAGTTGCTATCTTAATAGACATCTTCTAAGCCTGCAAATAGAAAAAAGAGTCAGCGCAAAAACCTACTCACATACGGGCCGGAAATCTGCGGGTGAAAGGACCCCGACGGATTGTCCCAGACTTCCTGTACCCAACTCGGTCGTCATACGACCACCCAGGACAATACCGCCGACGTCCGTAGGGTAGGTTAATTTAAGAGCCCTATACAAAGAGGGATGGAGCCGAACAGGGACCCTCCCAGAGCAAAAATTCCTTATTTTTCTTAAGTCTTCCGCGTTCTCTTCGTACACCCTTATTTTAGGGAAGGCAGCTTGTGCCTCATTTATATGGCTCCACACTTTCAAGTGTGCCCCAGTGTCTCTTACCACTGTGATGACCCCCGGGGCGTTCGGGAAGTTTCGTGGGTCCTCCACCGACTTGCCATCTACGTCCTCGAGCTTAAAAAGTCGCCCCAACATTTCTTTTTTATGTTTAGACAGGCCCTTTTGGGCCTCGTCTTTGTCTATCTTGCATATCCCATCGGGACCCGTGAAATACTTTTTCTTTTTCTTCTTCTCCCTTGCACGATGGGGAGGGGAGGAAGGAGACACGAGCGGGGAAGTATCGGGAGAGCTTAGGGGTGTAATGGGGAAAGAAGGGGATGGAAGCCGGGAAGGGGAAGAAGGGACGCTTCTGACTTTGGAGGAGCCAGAAGACCTTGTTGGTGAAGCGGGGAAAGAGTGCCGCCTGACTCTGTCTGTGCTCTGCTCCACCCTGCTACGACCCGAAGGTCTGGATTCTGTTTCTTCCGATTCCTCTTCTTCTCTGCTTCTTTTAAGGGACGCCGTTCGTGGCGGAGGCATTTTATCCACCACCATTGAAGTCTCCTGTTTGTGGAGGTCTTCCTGCTGCAGTTTCTGTTCTTTTTCCTGCTTTTGCTGCTGCTTCGGCTGCTGCTGTTGCTGAGGAGACTGCCGCTGTTGGGGCTTCTGCTTCTGTTGGGGGGGCTTTCCCAGTTGCTGCTGCTGCTGGGGCTTCTGTTGTTGTTGTTGTTGTTGTTGTTGTTGTTGTGACACTGGGGAAGAAGGCGGATTTGTCACTTTTCCCCCTTTCTTCACCTCAGTCCAGGCTCCCGGGGTGGCCTTGTCATTGGATGGTGCCACTGCTGCTGCTGCTGCTGCTACTACTCCTGCTGGCGTCTCTTTTGTTGGCTGCTGGTTCTTTTTCTTGGGACACTCCTTTGCCATGTGTCCAACCGCACCACACGACCAACAACACGGCCTCCTACCCTCCACCACCACCAGCATTCTCCTATCTCGACAAGTTAAGACGTTTGGGATGTCTCTGAAGTTGTCTCGGTCGAGGATCACTTGGAGCACCAAATCTCCTGTCGCTATCCCCGACTTGCTTCTGACAGCGCTGACTTCTTCCACTTGCCCAAACTTGGCAAAAAACGCCCCCATCCTGTCCTGGGGAATGTCGACGGGAACGCCGTGTACAGTTATTCTGGTCTTTCTTGTCCCCATGTACTCCGTTTGGAGTCGCAAGTTTGCCGTGGACAAGACATTTCCGGCCAGCTGTTTTGCCTCTTGTTCGGACCCCAGTAGTATGTCCCACATGGCATTGCTTTTGCGGGCCAACATCTTGGGAGCAATCTTGAGGGTCTTCAAAGTCTCCTCTACTTTGTCTCTGTTGACTCCAATGAGTCTATGAGTTTTGACGTCCGTTGTCAGCAGGGAAATGACTTTAACCTTGATGGCATTCAGGGCTTCTGGTATTGTGATAAAGTCATTTCCCTTCACGAACTCCTCATATTTCAGTCTTTGTTCTTCATAGTATGAAGAGTCTTTTTTCCTTGGTCCACTTACGGACCATGTTTTTGCAGGTGACACATTTTGAGTTTGCACCGGCGGTGCTTCCTCCATTGGAGACGAGCATATGTCTGTGTCGTCGGCCATTTTGACCGCGACCGATTATTTCTTTAACGTGAAATTGTTTTTTTGTTTTTTTTTCCAAAAAGTTATCAACAGAAAAAATAATAATACGGGAAAATAATATAGGTAAAGAGAGAGAAAAACCAAAGATAATTCAAATAAATATAAAACAAAAATTAAGTACAATTAATGCAAAACAAAACCCGTGAGGAGGGTAAAAAATACAAGAATGGAAATAAACAAAAACGAATCAAAAAATGCTCAAATAAAGTCAAAAACTGAAAAGTTCAACGAAGGTTTAGCAAATAAATTCAAAAACTTAACCGTTCAGATTCAAAAAGAATTGTCCAACACGCTCAAACCTCTCCAAAGGAAAGAATTCAGGGTATTTATTGTAAAAATTTACAATTGTGGCACGTGGCCGATGAAGGGGAGGGGTAAAGGCTGGTCCAAACTAACTATCCTATACCTAGCTAATCAGATTCACGACCCATTCATACAATACAATTTACCCATTCACCACAAGAACTCATCCATCACCAATCGTTCTCTCATGCACCATAATACCACATTCTTACCAGGGGGTCCTACAAAAAACGCGCCCCACACCATAAAAATTTGATGATGAAATACATGCTATACATTAAAATTCTAATAATGATAGAATGAGAGGGGAGGGGAGATGAACCCAATAATCAAATAAATATAAACACAAAATATAAACTAAACATAACAGATGTTAGTAGGGGACCGTCCAACCCTCAAAATAGAGAGGCCGCTGTATTCTGCCCAGGGGACAGAATCAAGAAGCTCTCTCGCTAAGGGAGTGGGGAAAAAGGATAAAATATTATGCGGGAATGGGGAAATATACAGCTGACCCAGTCGAGATGAAAAGGAGGGTTAAAAACAAACTGGGGAGGTTGGGAATCTCGACTTGGATCATAACCAAAGAGTAGCCGGGTTACAGGCCAGGAACAACACTTACTCACATTAACTAGGTACACTGAAGCTTGTCTAATCCTAACCAAGGGGAGGGTTCCACAGGAAGCCACCCCGATGTGCAATAGGTTGACCTAGAAGAGAAAATCAAGGCTAGCCCCGGTCACACGAACCAAGCTCGCCTCTTTTACCCACCTTTCGCTAAAGACTGTCGAATGCAATCGTTTTCTATCAGATCTAATCTTCATCTTGAGCTGATGCTCAAAGAATAGGATTAGATGCTGATGAGAAAGATGGTTGCCCCGCAAGACTTCCTCCTTTCGCGTCGTCCAAATCACCATTCGAGCCGTGGCCAGCAGCGTCAGAAACACCATTCGTTTCACCCCGGAATACGGGGGCGACACATTGTCACACGCGTATGCGCGATCAATGGACACAAGCTGTTCGGGAGCGAGACGAGCCGTCAGCTCGCCGACATGGTCCCATAAGGGGCGGACCCGGGGGCAATGGTAGAAGGCGTGCGGAGCCGTTTCTTCTAAGCCAAGACCACACCGTTCACAGTCTGGCAAATCCGCCAAACCCCATATGAAAGCCTTGTCGTTGAGAGGCAGCCGATTCCGAGCCAATCGCCAGGTAAGCGAAAACTCAGGGTTACTGAGGTAATCCGCCGCTGGCGCCCAAGACCAGTAGGAGCGACACTCCTCCTCCGACAAGCCGAGCGTATCACGTAGGGAATCCTTCGCGGGCCCCTCCACTAATCCACGATAGAAGACCTTCCTAGGCCGTGAAAGGTCACTGGACCGGGGAATGGCCCTCAAGGCCGACCGACACTCGCGGATGAAATCCGACTCGTCCCGGGGTTTACGACGGCGCTCAACCCACGAGATGGGGGGTCTGATGGTAAGGCTAGGGAAGGCGTCCCTAACAATCCCCTCCAGGATCGGATCTCTCCCAGTCAATGCGCGGCGTAGGAAAGCCAACCTAGAGGCACGGACGTGACTCAAGAGGTGCGGCATTCCCAGCCCCCCATGACACGGACGTTTAGTGCAGACTCGTCTGTCGACCCTGTTCACGCGTCCCCTCCATAAAATGGAGGATAGCGATCGCTCGAGCGCCTTCCAATGGGTCTCACAGAGAGGAAGTACAGACAATCGATAAAGAATCAGGGGGAAAATGTATATAGCACACACCTCCGCCCTGCCCTTCACGGACAACCGCCGTCGATTCCAAGTCTTGCCGGCAGAATCGACCTTTGCAAGTACTTCAGACCAATTCTTCTCCAGCTGGAGGTCCGGTCCAAACCACACTCCAAGAATGCGGACAGGTCCATCCGTCCAACCGAAGCGGCCCGGAAGAGCGAGCCCCTTCCAGGCACCTAACCGCAAGCCGGAAGACTTGTCGCGGTTTATCTTGGCCCCTGTCACCTTCTCGTACCGGTCAAGCGCCTTCTGTACCGCCTCGATATCGTCCCGGGACGACACGAAAGCAGATACGTCATCGGCGTACGCGGAAACCCTGGCTCGAGCCCCTCCAGGAACGGCGATTCCGCGTAGGGCCGGACTGCCGGTCTCGTCCTTCAGCCGGCGAAGGAGAGGCTCCAACGCCAAAGCATAAAGGAGAGGCGACAGCGGACAACCCTGACGAACCGACCTAGACAGCACGAACGCGTCCGACAACCTTCCGTTCACCTGTACCACAGCACTGGGGGAGCGATACAGGAGGCTAATCCAGCGGCAGAAGTTGGGTGCGAATCCAGCGGCCTGCAGGACAGTAGCAAGGTAGCGATGGTCGACCCTATCAAATGCCTTGGACTGATCCAAATTGATCAGCGCGGCTTGCTCGTCGTCTTTTACACCCTCTATGATCGTGCGGATCAGATGCAGGTTGCTCTGAATTGTTCGGCCCCTCACAGAACAAGTCTGCTCAGGTCCCAACAGAGACTCGGCAACTGACTGCAAACGCTCCTGCAGGATCTTGGCCATAATCTTTAACTCTGTGTTTAGCAGAGTTATGGGCCTGTAGTCATCTAGTTTCCCCCCACCACCTTTGCCCTTTTTCAACAGAGTGATCACGCCCCTGGTGATCCGATTGGGGATGGACCCCGACCGAAACCAGTTGTTGAACACTGCAGTCAAAATCGGAACAAAGATGTGCGACAGCCTCAAGTACAATTCATAGGGCAAACCATCCAGACCGGGCGACTTGCCTCTGCCGACCTTCTTCAAAACCGCGTAGACTTCGCCCTCCGTGATCTCTCCCTCGCAGCTAGCCGCTTCAGTCGGCGAAAGCCGAGGAAAGTCAGCCAAATAGCTACGAAACTCCTCCTCACGGAGACCAGGCTCCTTGGTAAACCGGCTCTCGAAATGGCGCCGAAACGCCTCGCACATGTCGTCAGTGGCCCGAAGAGTACGCCCCTCCGGGGATTCGACTTCACGAATGTAACGATCGCCACCTCGACGGACCTCTTCCCTGCGCAGATCTGCGCCCAAGTTCACCGCTTCGGAAGACATCTTGCTTAACTTATGTCTAATTACCTGGCCCATGTACCGCTCGCTATTCGAACGATCCAGGGCCTCCTTAGCTAAGGCTATCTCTAGGGGATCCCCCCCAGCCACCGCCCGGGAATAACTAGACTTGAGTGTCTTCACCTTATCAGCTCTATCTAGAGCGAGCCGTTTGCCGAAATCAGTGGTGAAGGACCTAATCCTACACTTAAGGCGTTCCCACCACTTATTCCCGATAACCGCCCCCACTAGCTCCCGCTGCACTAGTCTAATTAGCTGTTCCCGAAAGTCCTCCCTGTCCAGTAAGGACAGATTGAACTTCCAGTAGCCAGCCATTCTAGGCCTACCGTCTAACGCCACCCGGGCACAAACGAGTTTGTGGTCCGAATAGCCTACCCAGTGGAACGTAGGGCAATCTAGTAGATCTATGTCGGCTCTTCTAACTAACATTCTGTCAAGGTAGCTGACTACCTTGTCAAAAGGCCAATCAAGAGCCCACGTCCACATTTTCCCCCCGGGATGATCGACCCGGTATCTATCGACGAGACCATAATCGACGATCAGATCAACCAGGCTACGATCGCCCCTTCTCCCGCTAGCTCCCCGCCCCCTGTCTAACTTGGGGTCCAGGATGGCATTCCAGTCCCCCATTAAAACTAGGCGCGTTGAACCCACCAGGAACGGCCCCAACCGCCGAAAAAACGAGACCCGCTCCCCCCGGTCGTTGGGCGCATAAACCGCAACGACTCGGAACGAACCACTTTTCACGGCAATATCGGCCACGATCAACCGGCCCTCGGCATCGGTATGCACAAGGTCCACCTTCGCATCGAGAGTACGCCTAACAAGCAAAGAAACTCCTCTGGCAGAACGGTCCCCATATGCTGAATAGACGACAAAGTCATCGTCCAGCACACACGCATCGGAACTGCAAACAAAGTGGGTCTCCTCGATCGCGGCAACATCCACATCCAGGGACAGAAGGTCCCGGAGCAGGCGGGCAGCCTTACCCCGATCCCTTAAGCCCCTCACATTCAAAGTTGCTATCTTAATAGACATCTTCTAAGCCTGCAAATAGAAAAAAGAGTCAGCGCAAAAACCTACTCACATACGGGACGGAAATCTGCGGGTGAAAGGACCCCGACGGATTGTCCCAGACTTCCTGTACCCAACTCGGTCGTCATACGACCACCCAGGACAATACCGCCGACGTCCGTAGGGTAGGTTAATTTAAGAGCTCTATACAAAGAGGGATGGAGCCGAACAGGGACCCTCCCAGAGCAAAAATTCCTTATTTTTCTTAAGTCTTCCGCGTTCTCTTCGTACACCCTTATTTTAGGGAAGGCAGCTTGTGCCTCATTTATATGGCTCCACACTTTCAAGTGTGCCCCAGTGTCTCTTACCACTGTGATGACCCCCGGGGCGTTCGGGAAGTTTCGTGGGTCCTCCACCGACTTGCCATCTACGTCCTCGAGCTTAAAAAGTCGCCC
This sequence comes from Acanthosepion lycidas, assembly GCA_963932145.1. NCBI lineage: Eukaryota > Metazoa > Mollusca > Cephalopoda > Sepiida > Sepiidae > Acanthosepion > Acanthosepion lycidas. The sequence goes on along the minus strand of OZ010592.1, from coordinate 64,333,718 downwards.
CAACATTTCTTTTTTATGTTTAGACAGGCCCTTTTGGGCCTCGTCTTTGTCTATCTTGCATATCCCATCGGGACCCGTGAAATACTTTTTCTTTTTCTTCTTCTCCCTTGCACGATGGGGAGGGGAGGAAGGAGACACGAGCGGGGAAGTATCGGGAGAGCTTAGGGGTGTAATGGGGAAAGAAGGGGATGGAAGCCGGGAAGGGGAAGAAGGGACGCTTCTGACTTTGGAGGAGCCAGAAGACCTTGTTGGTGAAGCGGGGAAAGAGTGCCGCCTGACTCTGTCTGTGCTCTGCTCCACCCTGCTACGACCCGAAGGTCTGGATTCTGTTTCTTCCGATTCCTCTTCTTCTCTGCTTCTTTTAAGGGACGCCGTTCGTGGCGGAGGCATTTTATCCACCACCATTGAAGTCTCCTGTTTGTGGAGGTCTTCCTGCTGCAGTTTCTGTTCTTTTTCCTGCTTTTGCTGCTGCTTCGGCTGCTGCTGTTGCTGAGGAGACTGCCGCTGTTGGGGCTTCTGCTTCTGTTGGGGGGGCTTTCCCAGTTGCTGCTGCTGCTGGGGCTTCTGTTGTTGTTGTTGTTGTTGTTGTTGTTGTTGTTGTGACACTGGGGAAGAAGGCGGATTTGTCACTTTTCCCCCTTTCTTCACCTCAGTCCAGGCTCCCGGGGTGGCCTTGTCATTGGATGGTGCCACTGCTGCTGCTGCTGCTGCTACTACTCCTGCTGGCGTCTCTTTTGTTGGCTGCTGGTTCTTTTTCTTGGGACACTCCTTTGCCATGTGTCCAACCGCACCACACGACCAACAACACGGCCTCCTACCCTCCACCACCACCAGCATTCTCCTATCTCGACAAGTTAAGACGTTTGGGATGTCTCTGAAGTTGTCTCGGTCGAGGATCACTTGGAGCACCAAATCTCCTGTCGCTATCCCCGACTTGCTTCTGACAGCGCTGACTTCTTCCACTTGCCCAAACTTGGCAAAAAACGCCCCCATCCTGTCCTGGGGAATGTCGACGGGAACGCCGTGTACAGTTATTCTGGTCTTTCTTGTCCCCATGTACTCCGTTTGGAGTCGCAAGTTTGCCGTGGACAAGACATTTCCGGCCAGCTGTTTTGCCTCTTGTTCGGACCCCAGTAGTATGTCCCACATGGCATTGCTTTTGCGGGCCAACATCTTGGGAGCAATCTTGAGGGTCTTCAAAGTCTCCTCTACTTTGTCTCTGTTGACTCCAATGAGTCTATGAGTTTTGACGTCCGTTGTCAGCAGGGAAATGACTTTAACCTTGATGGCATTCAGGGCTTCTGGTATTGTGATAAAGTCATTTCCCTTCACGAACTCCTCATATTTCAGTCTTTGTTCTTCATAGTATGAAGAGTCTTTTTTCCTTGGTCCACTTACGGACCATGTTTTTGCAGGTGACACATTTTGAGTTTGCACCGGCGGTGCTTCCTCCATTGGAGACGAGCATATGTCTGTGTCGTCGGCCATTTTGACCGCGACCGATTATTTCTTTAACGTGAAATTGTTTTTTTGTTTTTTTTTCCAAAAAGTTATCAACAGAAAAAATAATAATACGGGAAAATAATATAGGTAAAGAGAGAGAAAAACCAAAGATAATTCAAATAAATATAAAACAAAAATTAAGTACAATTAATGCAAAACAAAACCCGTGAGGAGGGTAAAAAATACAAGAATGGAAATAAACAAAAACGAATCAAAAAATGCTCAAATAAAGTCAAAAACTGAAAAGTTCAACGAAGGTTTAGCAAATAAATTCAAAAACTTAACCGTTCAGATTCAAAAAGAATTGTCCAACACGCTCAAACCTCTCCAAAGGAAAGAATTCAGGGTATTTATTGTAAAAATTTACAATTGTGGCACGTGGCCGATGAAGGGGAGGGGTAAAGGCTGGTCCAAACTAACTATCCTATACCTAGCTAATCAGATTCACGACCCATTCATACAATACAATTTACCCATTCACCACAAGAACTCATCCATCACCAATCGTTCTCTCATGCACCATAATACCACATTCTTACCAGGGGGTCCTACAAAAAACGCGCCCCACACCATAAAAATTTGATGATGAAATACATGCTATACATTAAAATTCTAATAATGATAGAATGAGAGGGGAGGGGAGATGAACCCAATAATCAAATAAATATAAACACAAAATATAAACTAAACATAACAGATGTTAGTAGGGGACCGTCCAACCCTCAAAATAGAGAGGCCGCTGTATTCTGCCCAGGGGACAGAATCAAGAAGCTCTCTCGCTAAGGGAGTGGGGAAAAAGGATAAAATATTATGCGGGAATGGGGAAATATACAGCTGACCCAGTCGAGATGAAAAGGAGGGTTAAAAACAAACTGGGGAGGTTGGGAATCTCGACTTGGATCATAACCAAAGAGTAGCCGGGTTACAGGCCAGGAACAACACTTACTCACATTAACTAGGTACACTGAAGCTTGTCTAATCCTAACCAAGGGGAGGGTTCCACAGGAAGCCACCCCGATGTGCAATAGGTTGACCTAGAAGAGAAAATCAAGGCTAGCCCCGGTCACACGAACCAAGCTCGCCTCTTTTACCCACCTTTCGCTAAAGACTGTCGAATGCAATCGTTTTCTATCAGATCTAATCTTCATCTTGAGCTGATGCTCAAAGAATAGGATTAGATGCTGATGAGAAAGATGGTTGCCCCGCAAGACTTCCTCCTTTCGCGTCGTCCAAATCACCATTCGAGCCGTGGCCAGCAGCGTCAGAAACACCATTCGTTTCACCCCGGAATACGGGGGCGACACATTGTCACACGCGTATGCGCGATCAATGGACACAAGCTGTTCGGGAGCGAGACGAGCCGTCAGCTCGCCGACATGGTCCCATAAGGGGCGGACCCGGGGGCAATGGTAGAAGGCGTGCGGAGCCGTTTCTTCTAAGCCAAGACCACACCGTTCACAGTCTGGCAAATCCGCCAAACCCCATATGAAAGCCTTGTCGTTGAGAGGCAGCCGATTCCGAGCCAATCGCCAGGTAAGCGAAAACTCAGGGTTACTGAGGTAATCCGCCGCTGGCGCCCAAGACCAGTAGGAGCGATACTCCTCCTCCGACAAGCCGAGCGTATCACGTAGGGAATCCTTCGCGGGCCCCTCCACTAATCCACGGTAGAAGACCTTCCTAGGCCGTGAAAGGTCACTGGACCGGGGAATGGCCCTCAAGGCCGACCGACACTCGCGGATGAAATCCGACTCGTCCCGGGGTTTACGACGGCGCTCAACCCACGAGATGGGGGGTCTGATGGTAAGGCTAGGGAAGGCGTCCCTAACAATCCCCTCCAGGATCGGATCTCTCCCAGTCAATGCGCGGCGTAGGAAAGCCAACCTAGAGGCACGGACGTGACTCAAGAGGTGCGGCATTCCCAGCCCCCCATGACACGGACGTTTAGTGCAGACTCGTCTGTCGACCCTGTTCACGCGTCCCCTCCATAAAATGGAGGATAGCGATCGCTCGAGCGCCTTCCAATGGGCCTCACAGAGAGGAAGTACAGACAATCGATAAAGAATCAGGGGGAAAATGTATATAGCACACACCTCCGCCCTGCCCTTCACGGACAACCGCCGTCGATTCCAAGTCTTGCCGGCAGAATCGACCTTTGCAAGTACTTCAGACCAATTCTTCTCCAGCTGGAGGTCCGGTCCAAACCACACTCCAAGAATGCGGACAGGTCCATCCGTCCAACCGAAGCGGCCCGGAAGAGCGACCCCCTTCCAGGCACCTAACCGCAAGCCGGAAGACTTGTCGCGGTTTATCTTGGCCCCTGTCACCTTCTCGTACCGGTCAAGCGCCTTCTGTACCGCCTCGATATCGTCCCGGGACGACACGAAAGCAGATACGTCATCGGCGTACGCGGAAACCCTGGCTCGAGCCCCTCCAGGAACGGCGATTCCGCGTAGGGCCGGACTGCCGGTCTCGTCCTTCAGCCGGCGAAGGAGAGGCTCCAACGCCAAAGCATAAAGGAGAGGCGACAGCGGACAACCCTGACGAACCGACCTAGACAGCACGAACGCGTCCGACAACCTTCCGTTCACCTGTACCACAGCACTGGGGGAGCGATACAGGAGGCTAATCCAGCGGCAGAAGTTGGGTGCGAATCCAGCGGCCTGCAGGACAGTAGCAAGGTAGCGATGGTCGACCCTATCAAATGCCTTGGACTGATCCAAATTGATCAGCGCGGCTTGCTCGTCGTCTTTTACACCCTCTATGATCGTGCGGATCAGATGCAGGTTGCTCTGAATTGTTCGGCCCCTCACAGAACAAGTCTGCTCAGGTCCCAACAGAGACTCGGCAACTGACTGCAAACGCTCCTGCAGGATCTTGGCCATAATCTTTAACTCTGTGTTTAGCAGAGTTATGGGCCTGTAGTCATCTAGTTTCCCCCCACCACCTTTGCCCTTTTTCAACAGAGTGATCACGCCCCTGGTGATCCGATTGGGGATGGACCCCGACCGAAACCAGTTGTTGAACACTGCAGTCAAAATCGGAACAAAGATGTGCGACAGCCTCAAGTACAATTCATAGGGCAAACCATCCAGACCGGGCGACTTGCCTCTGCCGACCTTCTTCAAAACCGCGTAGACTTCGCCCTCCGTGATCTCTCCCTCGCAGCTAGCCGCTTCAGTCGGCGAAAGCCGAGGAAAGTCAGCCAAATAGCTACGAAACTCCTCCTCACGGAGACCAGGCTCCTTGGTAAACCGGCTCTCGAAATGGCGCCGAAACGCCTCGCACATGTCGTCAGTGGCCCGAAGAGTACGCCCCTCCGGGGATTCGACTTCACGAATGTAACGATCGCCACCTCGACGGACCTCTTCCCTGCGCAGATCTGCGCCCAAGTTCACCGCTTCGGAAGACATCTTGCTTAACTTATGTCTAATTACCTGGCCCATGTACCGCTCGCTATTCGAACGATCCAGGGCCTCCTTAGCTAAGGCTATCTCTAGGGGATCCCCCCCAGCCACCGCCCGGGAATAACTAGACTTGAGTGTCTTCACCTTATCAGCTCTATCTAGAGCGAGCCGTTTGCCGAAATCAGTGGTGAAGGACCTAATCCTACACTTAAGGCGTTCCCACCACTTATTCCCGATAACCGCCCCCACTAGCTCCCGCTGCACTAGTCTAATTAGCTGTTCCCGAAAGTCCTCCCTGTCCAGTAAGGACAGATTGAACTTCCAGTAGCCAGCCATTCTAGGCCTACCGTCTAACGCCACCCGGGCACAAACGAGTTTGTGGTCCGAATAGCCTACCCAGTGGAACGTAGGGCAATCTAGTAGATCTATGTCGGCTCTTCTAACTAACATTCTGTCAAGGTAGCTGACTACCTTGTCAAAAGGCCAATCAAGAGCCCACGTCCACATTTTCCCCCCGGGATGATCGACCCGGTATCTATCGACGAGACCATAATCGACGATCAGATCAACCAGGCTACGATCGCCCCTTCTCCCGCTAGCTCCCCGCCCCCTGTCTAACTTGGGGTCCAGGATGGCATTCCAGTCCCCCATTAAAACTAGGCGCGTTGAACCCACCAGGAACGGCCCCAACCGCCGAAAAAACGAGACCCGCTCCCCCCGGTCGTTGGGCGCATAAACCGCAACGACTCGGAACGAACCACTTTTCACGGCAATATCGGCCACGATCAACCGGCCCTCGGCATCGGTATGCACAAGGTCCACCTTCGCATCGAGAGTACGCCTAACAAGCAAAGAAACTCCTCTGGCAGAACGGTCCCCATATGCTGAATAGACGACAAAGTCATCGTCCAGCACACACGCATCGGAACTGCAAACAAAGTGGGTCTCCTCGATCGCGGCAACATCCACATCCAGGGACAGAAGGTCCCGGAGCAGGCGGGCAGCCTTACCCCGATCCCTTAAGCCCCTCACATTCAAAGTTGCTATCTTAATAGACATCTTCTAAGCCTGCAAATAGAAAAAAGAGTCAGCGCAAAAACCTACTCACATACGGGACGGAAATCTGCGGGTGAAAGGACCCCGACGGATTGTCCCAGACTTCCTGTACCCAACTCGGTCGTCATACGACCACCCAGGACAATACCGCCGACGTCCGTAGGGTAGGTTAATTTAAGAGCTCTATACAAAGAGGGATGGAGCCGAACAGGGACCCTCCCAGAGCAAAAATTCCTTATTTTTCTTAAGTCTTCCGCGTTCTCTTCGTACACCCTTATTTTAGGGAAGGCAGCTTGTGCCTCATTTATATGGCTCCACACTTTCAAGTGTGCCCCAGTGTCTCTTACCACTGTGATGACCCCCGGGGCGTTCGGGAAGTTTCGTGGGTCCTCCACCGACTTGCCATCTACGTCCTCGAGCTTAAAAAGTCGCCCCAACATTTCTTTTTTATGTTTAGACAGGCCCTTTTGGGCCTCGTCTTTGTCTATCTTGCATATCCCATCGGGACCCGTGAAATACTTTTTCTTTTTCTTCTTCTCCCTTGCACGATGGGGAGGGGAGGAAGGAGACACGAGCGGGGAAGTATCGGGAGAGCTTAGGGGTGTAATGGGGAAAGAAGGGGATGGAAGCCGGGAAGGGGAAGAAGGGACGCTTCTGACTTTGGAGGAGCCAGAAGACCTTGTTGGTGAAGCGGGGAAAGAGTGCCGCCTGACTCTGTCTGTGCTCTGCTCCACCCTGCTACGACCCGAAGGTCTGGATTCTGTTTCTTCCGATTCCTCTTCTTCTCTGCTTCTTTTAAGGGACGCCGTTCGTGGCGGAGGCATTTTATCCACCACCATTGAAGTCTCCTGTTTGTGGAGGTCTTCCTGCTGCAGTTTCTGTTCTTTTTCCTGCTTTTGCTGCTGCTTCGGCTGCTGCTGTTGCTGAGGAGACTGCCGCTGTTGGGGCTTCTGCTTCTGTTGGGGGGGCTTTCCCAGTTGCTGCTGCTGCTGGGGCTTCTGTTGTTGTTGTTGTTGTTGTTGTTGTTGTTGTTGTGACACTGGGGAAGAAGGCGGATTTGTCACTTTTCCCCCTTTCTTCACCTCAGTCCAGGCTCCCGGGGTGGCCTTGTCATTGGATGGTGCCACTGCTGCTGCTGCTGCTGCTACTACTCCTGCTGGCGTCTCTTTTGTTGGCTGCTGGTTCTTTTTCTTGGGACACTCCTTTGCCATGTGTCCAACCGCACCACACGACCAACAACACGGCCTCCTACCCTCCACCACCACCAGCATTCTCCTATCTCGACAAGTTAAGACGTTTGGGATGTCTCTGAAGTTGTCTCGGTCGAGGATCACTTGGAGCACCAAATCTCCTGTCGCTATCCCCGACTTGCTTCTGACAGCGCTGACTTCTTCCACTTGCCCAAACTTGGCAAAAAACGCCCCCATCCTGTCCTGGGGAATGTCGACGGGAACGCCGTGTACAGTTATTCTGGTCTTTCTTGTCCCCATGTACTCCGTTTGGAGTCGCAAGTTTGCCGTGGACAAGACATTTCCGGCCAGCTGTTTTGCCTCTTGTTCGGACCCCAGTAGTATGTCCCACATGGCATTGCTTTTGCGGGCCAACATCTTGGGAGCAATCTTGAGGGTCTTCAAAGTCTCCTCTACTTTGTCTCTGTTGACTCCAATGAGTCTATGAGTTTTGACGTCCGTTGTCAGCAGGGAAATGACTTTAACCTTGATGGCATTCAGGGCTTCTGGTATTGTGATAAAGTCATTTCCCTTCACGAACTCCTCATATTTCAGTCTTTGTTCTTCATAGTATGAAGAGTCTTTTTTCCTTGGTCCACTTACGGACCATGTTTTTGCAGGTGACACATTTTGAGTTTGCACCGGCGGTGCTTCCTCCATTGGAGACGAGCATATGTCTGTGTCGTCGGCCATTTTGACCGCGACCGATTATTTCTTTAACGTGAAATTGTTTTTTTGTTTTTTTTTCCAAAAAGTTATCAACAGAAAAAATAATAATACGGGAAAATAATATAGGTAAAGAGAGAGAAAAACCAAAGATAATTCAAATAAATATAAAACAAAAATTAAGTACAATTAATGCAAAACAAAACCCGTGAGGAGGGTAAAAAATACAAGAATGGAAATAAACAAAAACGAATCAAAAAATGCTCAAATAAAGTCAAAAACTGAAAAGTTCAACGAAGGTTTAGCAAATAAATTCAAAAACTTAACCGTTCAGATTCAAAAAGAATTGTCCAACACGCTCAAACCTCTCCAAAGGAAAGAATTCAGAATGAAAAGGAAGAAGAACGCAGCTTTTAAAGAGGAAAGGGAACGTATGAAAAGTCACGTGGACAAGAAAGCTAGTTTCCTTTTTCTTTTTTCACGAAAATATAACATTCTCCCCCACTTGCAAAAGAGATTGAAAAAGTTTTATAAATCCAGTCGTTGGATTGGTCTACGAATCCTGCTAGACCGGCGTGGAGGTAGTTCACCACTGGAAGAGCCAGACCTCTGAGAAGGCTGACTTTCAGGATTCTGGCTATTATTCACAGATTCATTTTCTGTATAAGGTGAAGAAATATTAACGGGTCCTGTATCAGGCAAAAGGGTTGAATCTGCATGGTCCACGTCGGGTTGAGTATTTTCAGGCCCATTTTGAGGTCCATCCGGGCGTGGAAAACGTGCCAACCGTCTCAGCGGCACCGAATCTTCCCGGCCATCATTGTGACGTATTTTGGCATGCGTTGGGTTGGCCTCAAGGAGTTCCACCACTTCAACAATAGGGTCATATTTGCCACCGAATCGTTTTAATAATACCTCCCCAGGCTCACAGAGCCAAACAGGCAACGCAGTACCGGAGGAGGACCGCCTTTCAAAATTGAACATTCGTTCGTGGTGGGGTTGCATTCGTAGTGGTGCATAGCAGGGAGCGGATAGCATTTAACACATCATGTAGAACATCCTGCCAAGCACTAATTGGTAACTGTTTCGATTCCAGGGCCAATAATATGGTATTCCAAATTATGCCGTTGTAACGTTCGCATTGGCTATTGCCTCTAGGGTTATAAGCAGTAGTATTACTGCATCCAATTCCAAGTCGTGTTAGAAATTGTTTAAATTCTCCCGACATAAACGAAGTTCCTCGATCGGAGTGAATGAACGAGGGAATCCCGAAAATGGAGAAAATACTTGTCAGGCATTGAATAGCAGTTTGCGAAGAGCAATCGCGGCAAGGAAAGGCAAAGGGAAATCGACTATATTCGTCGATAACAGTAAATATATATCGGTAACCTGTCGGAGATACCGGGACAGGCCCTTTGTAGTCTATGGAAAGACGCTGAAATGGTGCAGTAGAACGGATCAAAACATTACTAGCAGGATCGAAGAATTGGGGTTTTATTTTGGCACAGGTCGTACATTCAGAAGTCACACGTCGGACTTCATCAAGCGAATACGGCATATTCTGAGACCTTAAAAAATGCCAAAAGCGCTGTACCCCAGGATGTATTAAGGAATCGTGTATCGATTTAAGTTCCTTCAAGGAAGAAGAAGCAGCACCACATACTCTGGATAAGGTATCCGCAACTGTGTTTTCATTTCCAGGACGGTGTTTTATGTCGTATGAAAAGGGAAGAAGTTCCATTTTCCACCGTATAATTTTATCGTTTTTAATTTTTCCGTGATTAGCAGGTTTAAACATAAAAGATACGGCTTGTTGATCAGTAATAATAGTAAAATGTTTCCCGGCAAGGAGGTCTCTCCATTTACGAACGCATTCGACTATGGCATATGCTTCTTTTTCGACTATATGAAGTCGTATTTCAGAGGGGTTTAGCGACCGAGAAAAGAATGCTACAGGTCGCTCAGCTTGTAAAAGAGTGCCTCCAATAGCCTTTTCTGAAGCATCGGTTTCAATATTAAATGGCAATCCATCATCAATAACTTTTACAGATGACTCGGCAATGTCTTAAGTTTTTCGAAATAATTTATAACTATAGGAGGCATAGGGAATTGTTTATTTTCGACCAGTGGACGAATTTTGTGTGAATATTTAGGTATCCATTTCGCATAGTAAGCAAACATACCAAGACACCTTTTTAACGAATTTGAGTCGGAAGGAGGAGGCATTTGGAAAAGTGGCTTCAAACGCTCAGGATCGGGTTGGATAGTTCCGTTACAAATTTGATATCCAAGGACGTTAATAGAACGAAGTGAAAACTGATTTTTCCCGGTTTATTTCGAGGTTGTATGTCGAGGCAGCCTTTAAGAAACATTCCAAATTGACGTCGTGCTCCTCCTGGGTTTTACCGCAAACAGTTATATCATCTATATACGAAAAGGTTCCAGATAATTTGCTATCAGAAATGAAAGAATTCATAAATCGCTGAAAGGCAGAAACCCCGTTAGTAACACCCATGGGTATTCGTTTAAATTGGAACAGACGATTTCCAGCTTGAAAGGCCGTATAGGGGCGATCTTCGGGGAAAATTTCAATCTGATAGTACGCTTTGGACAAGTCAATTATACTATAGATACGATACTGGGCTATTTGGTTTACGAGATCTTCAATTCGAGGCAAGGGGTAGGCATCAAGTAAGGTGAACCGATTAATAGTCTGGGAGAAATCGACTACCAATCGTTTCTTTTTATTAGGTGACGAAGTTACAACAATTTGAGCACGCCACGGAGAGTAACTCGTTTCAATTATATCATCCTCTAGCAGTTGTAGAATTTCTTTTTCAATGAACCGAGCATCCTCCGCACGGTAATTTCGGGGTTTAGTAGCAATAGGTTTGCAGTCAGGGGTCAAGTTTCGGAACAACTTAACAGGAGCACAACTGATCTTGGTTAAAGCGCAGATTTTTAGAATATCCTGAGATCCACCAAAAGAAATAGTGATACTCTGGTGTAGTTTTAAGAAGGGCACTCCGAGTATAATATCCATACAGGAATCAGGAAGTACTGTAAAGTCAATTTGTTTATATTCGTAACCATTGAAGATAATATCCTCAGTACAATATTCAGATAGTTTGAGGGAAATGGCAGATGATGTCATGGAAATTACAGAATTCCGTTTAGAAGTAGACAGTTTCATTGTTTTAACAGTAAGGGCACTGATAAAGTTATCAGAACTACCGATGTCTATGATGGCAGTTAATCTCTTTCCTTTTAATTCTAAAGTTTTAGTAACTGGAGGAGACCTATCATCGTCTTTAGCACGGGCTACTATAATAGCTGAGGTAGAACGTGAAGGCGCCGGCATGGTAGAACGGCAAACTTTAGAAAAATGACCGAGTTTGCCACAGTTTCGACATCTCTTATCACGGGCAGGACAATAGCGACGATTATCCTTAAAGTGACGTTTCCCTCCACAGTTGTAGCACTTGCCACGAGCAAGGGCAGCAGACAATTGTACAGAGTCACACTCCGTCAGAAAGCATATTTTTAGTAATAGTAGTGGAAGTGGCCTCCTCGGCAGAATCAGTAAACACATTTTTAGTCCTAGTGGTAGTAGCAGCGGCTGATCCAATCTGAGAAGCGTATGATTCAGCACGAAAGTGAGCCTGTTCTAAGGCTCTAGCACATTGAGTAGCCTCCTTGAAAGTTAGCGTATCATTTTCAAGCAGTCTGGCACGTATTACGAGGGACCGGAGACCACGTATAAATGCATCACGGACAGATTCATCCCTGTAAGTAGTAGCAGTAACATCTTGGAAGCAACAGTCAGCAGCAAGTCGATTCAAGGCCAGAAGGTATTGGTCTACAGACTAATTTTCCTGCTGCAGATGTGTAGACAACAAATGTCTAGCATGAATAACACTTGGAGACTTGTCATAAACACTTTTCAGCAATTCAACAGCATGTTCAAATCCAGAACAACCCTCTATAACATCAGCAACAGTAGCACCGATGTTTAAATAAAGGACTTCGAGTTTGTCCGGGTTTAAAGAAGCAATAGTTGATAAGTAATAATTAAAATTACGGTACCATAGTCTCCAGAGCTTGCTAGCCTGAGGGTCTGTAGAAGATATATCAAACTTGTCCAGACGAATAATCTTGTCCATGAGGAATTAAGTTCAGTAAATTGTTACGTAGTACAAATAAGAAAGCAAGGATAGAATAACCTTTTCTTAAGGCTTTACTGAACTTAATTCACAGCAGTCAGTAATCAGCAAAGGAAAGAATTCAATTATTTATTTGTATGATAAATACAAAATGCGGCACAAGGCCTAAAAGGGGGATGGGGAAGGACGGTCTTCATCTGTCTTAATTCTAAACTTAGCTAATCGCAGACACTGACCCAATCAAGCCAACAATATTCCAATCACCAAAACAGCACATTCACTCCTACCTTTCTTACTACGTCCACCATAATACCTCAAATTCTCTATGATGTCCTAAATAGACCCCTTATGTACAATTATTGTTCGTGGGGGGGTCAAAATTAACAACTTTTAAAAATGATCCCCAAATGAATATTTACAATGTGCTTTAAATATTTACATTAAACTAAACAAAACTGTGTTAGTAATAAAAAACCCCACAAACCATGAATGTGTCAGAAACATCAGTTCACCGGACGAAATCAATGCGGGACTATGAAGAAAGGAAAAAAGCATTCATACCTCCAAACATTCACGCAGGCACACACACATTCATACACAACAGCAAATACGAAAAATCACACTCACGAAACGAAAGGCGTCCCGCATCCACCAGAGAACTGACATCACTGACCACCTAACGAGGGATGGGATGGGGAATTAAACAAAAGGAAAGAAAAAAAGGGGACAGAAATAAAAGGGACCAATGAGCAGGCACACCCTAGCTAAGTTAACCAAAAAACGAAAACTAAAGGATCAAATTCAAAAACTAAACTAACCTAATATCTGGATGGGTTGCCTATGTTCAACCCTGTTAGGACAAAATTCTGTACCTAACCGACATCCAAATGCCACTCTAGGTCAGCCCCTTTCACTCTACACATTCGCGCAAGATTCACCCACCTTTTGCCAAATTCCGATGAGGTGAGCCGCCGCCTTTCCGTCCTAATCTTGACTTTAAGCTGATGCTTAAAGAACAAGATCAGTTGGGAAGAGGTGAACTTTTCGCCCTCATGGAATCCCTTCTGACGCGTCGTCCAAATCACGACTCTCATAATCCCTAGTAAGCAACAGAACACGTAGTGTTCAGCCTTCGTCAATTGCGGCACCACATTGCTACAAACAGAACTGGCTTCCAGGACAAAGAACTTTCCCTGCAGCATGCGAACCATGAGGCCTTCAACAAACCTGCACAACGGCACTACAGTCTTGCACTGAAAAAAGGCGTGACCAATGGTCTCGACCTCCCCAGTACAGCGACGACAGTTTGGATATTTCTCCAAGCCTGCTGAACAAAGTCTCTTGCGGACCCAGAGGGCCCCACGAATCATCAGCCAGGTGAGTGATGCCTCATCATTATCGAGACATTTCAACCCAGGCGCCCAAGGCCATATCGAGCGAGCCTCCTGCTTCGTAAGACCGAGCTCGTCGATCAGATCATCTTGAACGGACCCCCTAACTAACAATTGATATAATGCCTTACGAGACAACGCCTGGGCGTCGGAGAGGCCATCAGTCGTCCGTAAGAGGAGCTTCAAAGCACTACGACATTTGCGGTAGAAAGAGCACTCGGCACGAGGTCTACGGCCGGCCTCCTCCTCGCACGAGTGCACACTTCTCAGGGATGGGAAATGTTTTCGGACATCTTCTTTCCAAAAGGTGCCCACCTCATCCAATCCGCGACACATTCGGTCTAGAAAGGTAATGCGAAGCATATATTGACGAATCTCAATGCTAGGCATACCCAGACCGCCCTCAGAGGGATGAAGGCAACAGATCTCGCGAGATACCAAAGGGGCCTTGTCTCTCCACAAGAAAGAGAACAAGATCCTTACTAATAATATTAGTCTGGCATACGGGAGTGGAAGTACAGAGAGTCGGTAAAGGAGTATCGGGTAGATGTGTGAAACACATACTTCCGCAATCCCCTTCAAGGAAAGCCTCCCCCGAGACCACAGATTAACTACGATCTCGGCCTTCCCTTGTATCTCCGACCAATTCATTTCCAACTGGAGATCAGGACCGAACCAGACGCCGAGTATCTTGATCGGCCCATCCGTCCAGAGGAAAGGTCCGGGAAGAGAAACTCCCTTCCACGCACCCAACCGCAAGCTCACAGACTTATCACGGTTGATCTTGGCCCCTGTCACCATATCATACCCACTGATCTCTTTGCTGACTTCGTCAATCTCGGCTCTGCTCGACACAAGAACCAAAACGTCGTCAGCATAGACAGAATACCTGGCTGAGGTGGAAGCCCCAGGCAGGGAAATTCCGCGCAGGACCGGATTCACCTCTAACTTGCGAAGGAAAGGCTCCAACGCAAGAACGTAAAGCAGAGGCGAGAGCGGACAACCTTGACGAATGGAGCGAGACAATACGAAAGGCTTCGATCTTAGCCTATTCACTTCCAAAAGCGCACCGGGGGTCGCATACAAAAGTCGGATCCAGGAGCGAAAGTCGGCTCCGAAACCGGCCGCCGAAAGGACAGCCTCCAGAAAGCGATGGTCAACCCTATTGAAGGCCTTGGACTGATCTAAATTAATCAGCGCGGCTTCACTGTCGACTTGTTCTAAGATCAAGCGTACCATATGAAGGTTATCCTGAATAGTCCTGCCCTTCACAGCACAAGTCTGTTCAGGGCCAATCAGTCTAGACAAGGACAAGCTGGAATCGGTTGGCTAAGATCTTCGCCAAAATCTTTAAGTCCGTATTTAACATCGTTAAAGGGCGAAAGGGCGAAACCCATCCCCACCGTTCTTGTCCTTACGCAGCAACTTGATCACACCCCTGGTGAAGCGTTGAGGTAAAGACCCCTGCCTCGTCCAGTGGTTGTAAATCAGTTCCAACAAAGGAACAAAAATGTGCGACAACCTAAAGTAAACTTCGTAGGGAAGACCATCTAATCCAGGAGACTTATCCAGGCCAACCTGCTTCAGCGCTTCCCAGATCTCCGACTCTCTAATGGGACCCTCGCACCTAGCCGCTTCAGCTGCCGAGAGGCATGGAAAGTCAGCTAAATAGGCGTCGAACTGAGCACAGCTCAGACCGGGCTCCCTGGTGAAAAGATCCTGAAAGTAGTCCCGAAAGACCTCACATATGCCCGCGTTTGTAGTCACGGTCCGCTTATCCGGCAACGTGACGCATGCAATATGTCGCCTAGACGCGCTTCTATTCTCCTCTGCACGCAGTTCAGCGGCCATATTCGTTGCCTCAGAAGACATTCTTTTTAACCTAGCCCTAACTACCAGAGCTTGATCCTTCTTGATAAGCAAGGAGGACAACTCTGCCTTAGCTAAAGCTATGTCCCCACTAACACGGGATTTCACAGCCCGATCGACTTTATCTTCTAAAGCAGTTTGCGCCGCTAATCTATCTAGATTGAGTCGACGACTAAAATCGGCAGCAAACGTTCGAATTTTAGATTTTAAATTGCCCCACCAGGCATTTCCCACAACCGCTCCCGTCAATTCCCTTTGGATCGTTAGTAACAGCTGGTCCCGGAAACCCTGATCACCAAAAAGTGAACAGTTCAATTTCCAGTAACCAGCCAATCTAACCTTAGGCTTATCTAAGTTTACACGGACAAGCCTATGATCCGTATAAACTATATAATGGAAACTTGGACACCCTAAGAGCCCTACATCGACTCTCCTAACTAAGACTCAGTTCAGGTAGCTCGCAAGCATCCCAGGAGCCGAGTTGCCACTAGTTGTCCAAGTCCATGCTACCTCCCGAGGGTGTTCATTCCGGAACTTATCGACAAGATCAAACCTATCGATAAAGTCCCGAAATGGTTTCACATCCGGGTTGTTAGTACCTTGTTTATGCCCTATACGATCTATATCGGGGTCAAGGACGGCATTCCAATCCCCCGCTAAAACTACCCGACGAGACGTCGTCAAGAACGGCGCGATCTGCCGAAACAAAGCAGGCCGCTCGGAATGGATATTGGGCGCATAAACCCCAATGAGATGTAGAACCTTATCCTTTATGGTAACATCCAGCACGCAAAGTCTGCCCGCCGGATCCGCGAAGACAAGGGTACAAGCAGCCTTCAAAGACTTGCTCACTAGCCAAGAGACACCCCTCGAACGACCATCAAAACAGGCTGAATAAAGGGCTAACCCCTTAGACAGTATGTCCTCACGATCATGAGAAGAAAACCGGGTCTCTTGTATGCAACATACATTCACCCCGAGGCGCTGAAGGTCACGAGTGAGCCTCGCCCTGCGAGACTCGGACCTCAGGCCCCGGACATTTAAACTGGCTAACCAGAGAGCCATTGTGAAGCCGATTAGGGTTGTCCTTCAGGATAGAACATAGCTGGGGTGAGGACACCGACAGCTTGTCCCATCGAACCAGATATCATTTCATTATCAAGTGTATCATCCTGGGACAAGCCACCGATGTGCGCAGGATAGGTTAGTTTAAGGGCTCTATAAAGGGACGGGTGAACAAAAAGACGGACCCTCCCTTTACACTGCTTGGATTCATCTAGGTTCTCTTCAAGAAGGACTGCTGCTGGGGGCACCACTTTCAAGGAGGTCTTTGCCTCCTCTATCATGCCCCAAATCTCCCGCGTACCCGGGCCAGTTCTGACTACAGTCAGCAGAGATCGGGCCTTCGTGAAATTTTCCGGCACTTCTACATCAACGCCATTGATGTGCCGGAAATTCCATAGGACTTTTTAATGGCTTCGGATTTTTCGTTTGCACGAAGACCCTTTCTGTCTGTTCACGGGATACGCGGCAGACGTCTTCCCCTGAGAGGTATGGTGGTTTGATTTTCTTTTTCTTCGTTGCAGCTTGTGATTCCGGGCTTCTAACCCTTTTCTTATTTGGAGACTGGATGGGAGTTGCAATGGGAGTTGTAATAGGTGTAGAGGAGGGTGTCATGCCCGAAGGCGTCCTCACAGGAGAAGGTTTTGAAGATAGAGTTTTTGACGGAGAATTTGACAGCAATTTCGGAGGAGGTGGTTTTGTGAAAGTGTCTTTTTTTGATGAAGGGGAAGACGGGGCAGAGGATAGGGAGCCCGGTGCCCCCAGCGATTTTCGACTTTTACCCCGCTTAGCCTCCAATTTATCCTTTAATTTTTTTAGATCTAATTTTTTTTCCCAGCTGGACTCGTTTAATTTCTGGGCTGCTGTAGCTGTTTTGGCATAAGACGCCGAGGCGTCGCCCTCAGAGCTGGTAGAGGGAATGGGGCTGTAGGTGACATTATCCCCGGGGTCATGTTGGGGCTGAGGAACCGCTGTTTGGGTCTTCCCCTTGCCCCTAACTACGAGGCGCCATTCCCCCTCATCCTTCACCACACTTGTGGCAGGCGTTAGTGTCGGGGGTAATGTGGGTCTGGGCCCAACCGGGGGATTTTCCTCACCGGTCCGCCTCGCAGCCAGGCCCATTACAGGCGCCGCGGATTTTAACTTCTCGGCCAAGGGGGGATTTTGGTCGCCAGCGACCGGAACTCCAGGGGCCTTCTTTCCTGGGCAGGAGGAGGAAAGGTGACCAGTCTCTCCACACCTCCAGCAAGTTGGTCTTCTACCGGTCACTATGACCGGCATTTTCCGGTCGCCATACTCCAAACAGTTGGGGACGGACTTGAAGGCCTTCTGGTCGAGCATAATATCAAAAGTCCATCCCCCGTTCAAATTGTCGGAGAGAGCCCCTAAAATTTGGCCGAACTGCATAAAAAATGCAGCCAGAAGCTCTCCCGAAATTTGAGGAGGAACCGCGAACACGGCCACCGTGGCCCCGCCTTCTGCCTTCATATTCCGTTCTTAAAATGCTCTCGATATTCTAATACTGGCCGCACTTTATTTTTGTTTTTCTGCACCACCGCCATCAACGGAATTAAACCTTTTGGAGGACCGAGTTCCTTTTCAGGATAAGGCTGCAACCAACCGTTATCAAGCCAGGTCTGCAGCTCTTGGTCGTATTCCTTGACTTTGGTATTGGGTACTCGGGCATCCGATTTCGCAAACTCTCCGGTGATTGACCATTAGACCACTTCCATGATGCGACCCATATCTTTTGGCTTGGGTCGAATTCGGTACAGAAATCAGGTTCTTCTATTTTAATGGCGGCACAACAGACTATTCCACGCTTGGGAAACCGTATATCGCCACTCTGTTATTTGGATTCCACCCAAATTTTTAATGGCGTCAAACCCGAGCAACAAGTCGAAACCCAATAGCTCTCCATCCACTACCAAGGCTTCGATCTTAAGGGGGTTTGCGTTATCCACGTCAAGCTTGATACTTCCAACTCCGCAACATTTGAGAGTATTTCCGGTTACGGTGAGTACGTCAACCTCCGTCTCCCGCCAGGATTGACAGGCTGACTTACTCACGAGTGTCTGAGCAGCCAATGTCCACCAGTGCCATTCTCTTAATTCCGTCCACGTAAATACCCAAGACAGGTAGCGCCTCATTCATAACTCGCTTAGGGAAGAGACCGGCGCTGACGTCTTTTCCCGGACACGATGAAGCAATGTGGCCTATCTCTCGACACCGGAAGCAACGCATTGTTGCACGTGACCTGCGTGGCTGGCGGGCGTCTTCCCGTCGAACCGGGCAGTCCCTGGAAAAGTGACTCCACCCAGAGCATAGATAGCATCGCATACCCTCCCGACGTTTAACATATGGTGGTTTATCAGCTCCGCCTGGTAAAATGGTAGCTGCAACCATTTTCTCAGTTGCATTTTGATTTTTCGGTCCAACAGTTGGTTTGTATTCATGTCTTCCATCCTGGAAGACGCGCGCAGTAGTTGCTTGACGTGCGCTGGTAACCCGGCTATGAACGCACATGCTAGTCCTTGCTCGGATATCCCACCAAAAAGACCTGCTAGCTTCTTCAAGTCGGCTAGGAACACATCGACGGATTCGTCCGGTCGCAGTCAGCGTTCCACGAACTGTTCGTAAGTCAAGAAACGATCCGGCGCAAAGGCAATCCGCAAGGCTCGTTTTATCTGCTCGACATCAGATTTTTGCTCCGAGTTTAACTGTTGGTAAACAGAAAATGCTCCGCCCGTCAACCTCAGAGGAAGAACACGTTCAACCTTTTTAATCCCACACAGGTCACAAACAAGTTCTGCCTTCTCAATCCATTCAGTAACTGCTTGTCCGGCCACTGATCCATCAAACTCTGGTATTAACTTGTCGTCAAATGTCTTATCCGTCATACTGCCGAAATAGCTTGTAAGCGTTCTGAAAGCAAAGGAAGTATTTGTCGCAGATTACTTCCACAAGACAAAGAAGAATCACTGTAAGTCCAGACTCGAATATCGTGGGCAGAAAGAAATGCTGAAAACTCGATTCGCCGGTACTATTTCAAATCACAATGCGTGTAACCAGTCAGAAAAATAACTCGCTCACTAACAAACGCCGAAACCAAAAATGCCCGAATTTTTCTCCTCGAATTGAGAAAACCAACTGCTTTTATCGGCAGAACCTATTTCTTCCATTCATCGACAGTGGGATTGGATTTTCCGTAATTTGCATATCAAAATACTTTTATACTATAGCGACTTCTGCGACTGACTTGTTTTTTTCTTTAATAAAATTATTCCATTTTCAGTATGTTATGCGGAATACGTGCCCCTCTGTTTGGTAAGTAGTTATCTTTTTCGCCACTTTTTCTGTCGCAGAATACACGCGACACGCTGTCGCTTGGTTTGACGAGGTAAGTCGCCGTTTTCTTCGCTATATTTTTTTAACGAAAATATAACAGACGGAAAGGCGGCGGCTCCCCTCATCAGAATTTGGCAAAAGGTGGGTGAATCTTGCGCGCTTGTGCCGAGTAAAAGGGGCTGAGCTGGAGCGGCATTTTGATGCCGGTTAGGCATCAGGATATTGTTTTCCTGGGTTGAACTTGGGCAACCCATCCCACATTAGGTTAGTGTAGGTTTTGTTTTTTGATTTTTAGTTTTTCTTTTCAGTAGACTTAGCTAGGGTGTGTTTGCTCATTGGCCCCTTTTATTTCTGGCCCTATTTTCTTTTCTTCAGTTTAATTCCCCATCCCATCCCTCGTTAGGTGGTCAGTGATGTCAGTTCTCTGGTGGATGCAGGGCCACTTTCTTTTCGCGTGTATGTTTTTTGTATTTGTTGTTGTGTCTTAATGTGTGCATGTGTGCTTGGTTTTTATGAATGTTTTCCTATATTCTTATAGTCCCGCATCGATTTTGTCCAGTGAACTGATGTTTCTGTCACATTTAAGTATTGTGGTGGGTTTTATTACTAACAATGATTTTGTTTAGTTTCTTGCAAATAGATTAATTCATATTGAATATACTCATTGGAGATCTTTTTAATTTGTTTTATTTCCCCCCACCACATACGATGATTTGTACATATGGGGAGTATATAGGATAGGCAACGCGGTATTATGGTGGATATAGTAATAAAGGTTAGTAAGAATGTGTTGCTTTGGTGTTCTGCTAGGAATATTGTTTGTATGCTTGTGGCTAGCTAAGTTTAATATTAAATTATTAAGACAGTTGAAGACCATTCTTTTCCCAATCTCCTTTTTAGGCCTTGTGCCACATTTTCTGTTTTTTTTTTTTTTTTTTTTTTTTTTTTTTACAAAAATAAATATTGCCAGTTCAACGCTAATCTAATCCACTTAATTTGCGATTATAATTTTCCCGCGCGAAAAAACCACAACTGACTCGACCTGAAGATTATTCCGTGAATACATTGAACTTCAACTCGCAAGACTTTACTTATCCAAAGTGAATTATTAACACTCACTACAATACTATTGAACATATTTATACTTACAGTTAAGGGTAGACTACTTCTGAATGACACAATTCTAAACAATACAAAAAGAAAACACGAACATAACTGTGTTTAAACACTAATTATACATTCTTAGTCTATAAGAATATAATATAGACTAATAATACAAATACACCAAAAAAAAAAAAAAAAAAAACAATCTTCATCCACGAACAAACATAACACAATAATATCTTGTAATAATATTTATTTTTGTATATATTTGTATTGTAAATGCATTTTGTTTGTTTGAATTACAATACATGTTTACCTTGTTTTATATTAAGTATTATTTATTGTTATGGCTGCAAGAGAAGATCACGCAACCTGACAAAAATACCTTAACACCATAGCAAAAAATTAAAAAAATCTTTGTTCATTCTGCACATCCCCAACAAAAGGTTGTTATATATTTAAAAATTTTCTTTATGAAACCTTATGGAAATAATATATTATGTTCTCTACTTTTTGAAGATCATAAATTTGAAAGCTTATTAAAATCCCACAACCGTTGATATTTTTAAAATAATTTTTTAATATTCCAAAATTGTATTTAAATCGTTTCAACGAAAGTATGGATGCACAGCATTGCAATGTCACGCGAGTGGTTTCCCTTGATAGAAGCAAGTTTTTCAGAAATTGCTTTGCATTCGTTGTTCTGTTAGCAACACAACGCTTGTCAAGTTTTCTAACTGAATATCGTCGCATTTTCAAAATTTTTTTCAATTTTCAAATATAAACAATTTTTCCTTTTTCTTTCAGTGTGAGACAAACTGCAAATATTATTTCCTTTTTTTATTATCTTATTCAATTTTAGGCACGAAAACAGCGCAATGGCTTTGATTCTCAGAAAAATATTTTGTTTAAAACGCTCGTTTTATTTTTGTCATATGAAACTTACATGCGGCGAAAAAAAAAA
This sequence comes from Acanthosepion lycidas, assembly GCA_963932145.1. Taxonomy (NCBI): domain Eukaryota; kingdom Metazoa; phylum Mollusca; class Cephalopoda; order Sepiida; family Sepiidae; genus Acanthosepion; species Acanthosepion lycidas. Next base: position 64,311,959 of record OZ010592.1, on the reverse strand, counting down.
AAAAAAAAAAAAAAACAACAATGTTATTTGCCAAGTGTTGTTGTCATCACCCCAGGTCTTAAAAAAACAAAACACAACATCAAGCCATTTTTCAAACGTTAGTTTGAAAAAAAAAAAAAAATATTGTTGATCCCCACCAACTCCCCGCGTTTGTTCTTATCTGAGTGGTGGGTTTTTTACAAAATGTTTATATTGCTCGCTGGCTGGCCTTTAACCCAAATAAATCAAAGTCAATTTGGCTTAATTTTTCCTTGTCGCTGCTATTTTTTTTAAGAAAAAAATGACACTAAATGTTTTCTGGTGGTTAGGAATTGCAGATAAAAACTTACGACTTTTACTAAAGATTGCCGTGGCCGGGTGTCATTTTTTTTAACCCACCGCGGCCATATAATTGAAGTTACCAATGAACTGTGTTGCATTTTGACCCCCTAGGAAAGTTGTTTCTTTTCAAAAATCAATTTTAATGCCTGATATATAGTTTGATTTGCTTTCTGATTTTCCAAAAATAAAAATGATTAATAACCCTCTCCCTCAAACCGCAAACGTAAGGAAAAAAAAAATTTTGGAAGCGTATTTTATACACTAACCAGGTTCACTTAAAACTAGAACAAAATATATCAGTTCTGCACTACCGTCCGATAAATTCTCCTGACGTAAGTTGTAGATATATTGACGTACATTACATCAGTTAACACCGCTCAAACACGCGCAAAAAAGCAAGCACCACGGTAGGAAATGTTTCTTTTAAAAAAATTTTCTGATAAAAAAAGTAAGTAATGTTTCTTTCAAGTTACATTAAGTGTACATTAAATTCTCATTTTCCTAAAATAAAAGAAAAAGGCGTAACTGAATTTTACAGGATTTTTAAACTAACTTTGATTTTGTTTACAAAGTCAGACAAAAAGGCCGAATTTACAAATTTTTTTGAATCAAGAAAAAATTATTTTAAATTATAGGAAGGAGTAAAAAATCTGAAAAAATATTAAGAAAATACTTTGGTCTTTCATCTTAATAGTAACATAAACATTTATTTAGACGTTAATTTTTTTTATCAAGTTAAGAGCTTTTTTTTCTTCCTGCTATGCTTATTTTTTTGCGAAGTGGTGGAAGTCCCTAAATGCCACGTTTTCAGATTGTTTCGTTTGTCTTATGTGTCCCATCACACATTTATTTAAAAATAATATAGTCGATCATGTTTCTTCCATTTCCGGTAGTTAGTGAAGCTGAATTTTGTGAAAATTTTATAAGAGCTCTCTTTTCAGAGGCAGCTTGTACAGAAAAGATATTCTGATTAAAGCTTGGGACATAGAGAATGTTATTTAAATACATGCAGTGTTCAAAACCTTACACATCACGTTAAAAACAGTTCCTTTTTTCAGAGCAATATTATTTCTTGATCCATCTGCTAATTCAATAAAATGTTCATTTGGATCCAAACTGTCTTCAAATTTTATAAATTTGACTTTCATCGTTTATAATATGTGCTGTGTGGTCGCTCCACTTGGTTGGTTGTCCTTTTGCGTTATTAGTTTTTAATTTAAATGTATTGAAAAATGCTGGAAGGCCTTTGAGTAGCATCACTATCAACAGTGAATCCGAAATTACTTCGCCGGAATTTCTTAAGGCTGCTGCTTTTTCAGCGCAAAGTACGTAGTAAGTAGTGAGTCTGTTAAATCTTGATCTTTTTCTTTTATTAGTGTCGATAATTCGGTATTTAACGCGATTATTTTAGGTTTTCATTGGCCCAGGTAGTGTTCTTTTAAAAATTGTACCGCTTTTTTGTTCGTTGTCTTTTGCATCTCTCATCACTCGTGCTAAACTTCTGTCATCGAATCAACTCGGCAAAAAAAATGTCTTCATTCTTTCCTTGGTCAATGTCCTTTCTTTTTCTTGAGTTCATCTTTTTTTAATTTCAACGTGTGGAAGTACCCCATAATTTTACTTCCCACAGTTCGTAGTTCTTTTCATTTCCGTCGAATATGTTCCGTGTCCTGGTCCCATAACCTGTTGGAGTTGCGTGGTAATGGGACACAAGAAGTAGGAATCGAATGGAAGAGATGTATAACGTAACAGGTTTATTCACCAGCTGATTCAAGAAATATAAAATTAACCCCTTTTTAGAGGGTTCCTTAAAAAGGGAGATAACTGCATCTCACAGTAACAACCGTAAGTTAAAATATTTTTTTAGATTCTTCAATTTTAAAATGTTCTTTATAATCCGATATCTTCATGTTTAATTACCGAAGTTGTTTTCCTTTGTTTAACTCGACACTTTTTAGTTTTAGGTTTTTTACTGCATGGTGATTGAGGTATTTCGACAATGAAACACTTTCTCTAAGCTTTTTTTTTTTTTTTTTTTTTTTTTAACATCACAACGAAAATCCCGTTACGTGTTTAGTATTTTCGTAAATAAATTGATTGTAGTTTCTGTTTATTTTACTTTTTTCGATTTCCAAATTGAATGTATTTCTTCGGGACTCTAAAATAAAACTGTCTGACCACACACATAGATTTAATTTAAGGCTTGTTGGTTACTAGCTTTATTCAAAGAAAAAAAATGTTGGTTACTTAGCTTTAAATTATTGAAAGAAATGACGTAAGGTATCGGTAAGTTGTATTCATTTCAATATTTAAAAAAAAAAAATTTTCTCACTTAAAGAACGTTTATAAAATCTTTGAAAAATGAATAGTTATATTCTAGAATCTAATATAACTAATAAAGTTAAATAATCCTTTCCGCTTTTTGATTTTATTTTTATGTATTCTTTCGCAGAAAATTGAAATACGCATGAAAGTGTTAAATGAACTTTTCGTACCTAGAAATAAAATTACAATATTGTGAAAATTTGAACTTTTCTTTTCGCTTTATTAAAATTTACAATGTATTGTTATTGTTAAATACTATAAAAATTGTGATTCCTCCTGCAATGCGTGAAAGTTCAAATATTTTTTGCAAATAAGGGAAAAAAATATATTTCAGCAGGGAATCGGAAAGATTAGGATTCCTTTTTTTTTTAGTCCTTCCTCGAGGCGCGACATTTGTCAAAATCGAAAAACATTAATTTTCTTTATTGATTTAAGGCGGGTGTCTTGTTCATAAAATCGACCCATGACTTTAAGTAGTGCCAAATTTCTATTTTTAATAAAAATTGATGAGAGTAAAATCAGTAAATAAACTCAACTTAAGAAGGGTACACAGCAAATTTAAAATTGTTCAGACTAAATTTTTTACTTAGTACTTTTAAAATTTAAGTGTACAGTACACTTATTTTTAAACAATCTGTTTGAAAAGAAAGTATACTTTTCATTTTTGTTTTTAAAGTAAATGTCTGACTGCACTTTATCAGTAGGAAGTGGTGACTGAAAAGTAAAACATAGCAAAATAATCCATGAATTGCAAATATAATTAAAAATGCTATCATCCAAAAATGAAAACAGATTAATGATTATGTACTGAATACAGATGCCTTTATTTTTTTATCTTGTCTCTAACATTAAAGAAATTTATTAATGAGTAAGAGCAATGACATTCAAGAAATATTGTTGACTGTGAAAAAGGTCATTTGCTTCCACCACCACTTGAATTCTTCTTACATTTTTCAGTTCTTCGATCACCTCCTTTAATGCAAAAAAAAAAAAAAAAAAAAAAAACTTGTTAAACAGCAATTGGATGAATTTCAAGATTGCACTGAAAAATTTCTGGCACTTTTTTTTTTATAAATATTGGATGGACATTTTTTTTTTCCTGAGGAAAATGTTTTGGTAAATTTTGTTTTTTTTTTGTTTCCCGAGCGCTAATATCCCTTAAATTTTTTCCAAAATCTTCATAACTCCATGCAAATGTACATGCTGAACTCGAATTAACGATTAAATTATGAAGAAACCTTACCGTTTTGGAGTTATCGACAAGAAAAAAAATCGGACTTTTTGTTGATCATTCGTCCACCATTACTACCGTCATGTTTAATCGACTGCGTAGTACCTACGCAGGCGTAATCAGAAAATTTGGCCTATTTACTTTTAGTTTTCTGAGACTTTCCTCGCAGAAAATCACTACGCACCACCGTAAAGAAATGTAATTTTTGTTTTGGTAAGTGTAGTTTTATTTATAACAAAGACAAATTAAATAATACAACAAAACCTTTTTTCAGTTTTGAATAGCAAAAAAAAAAAAATTGCATGATGTAATACGTAAGTGATTTTCTGCAAGGAAAGTCTGTAAAAGAAGTAAATAGGCCAATTTTTCTGATTACGCCTGCGTAGGTACTACGCAGTAAATTAAAAACATGATGGCAGTAATGAGGGATGAATGACCAACAAGAAGTCCGATTTTTTTTCTTGTCGAAAACTCCAAAATTATGAAGGTTTCTTAATTGTTAATTCGATTTCAGCATGTATATTTGGACGGAATTATGACTATTTTGGAAAAATTTTAAGGTATATTAGCACTCGGGAAACAAAACCAAAATTTACCAGGCTCTCAACAAAAATTATATTTTGAGTTTTCTTGAATTATTTCTTAATGTAACGTAGGTAACTCCATGAGATCGCTAAAAAAAAAAAAAGGGGCATCATGAAAAAGACATCAAACTGTTTTTTTTTTGTATGACACACATTAATTTGGAAAATCTTGCAAAAATAAAAATAATTGTCGGATGTTAATGAAACTTTCAGAAAGTACTCATAGATGATGGAAATTGTTTTTTCTTTTTTTTTTTTTTTTTAGTTTTTGTTTTTTTTTTTTATTTAAAGTCATGGCAGAATTTTTATATATATTTATTACCCCCACCCCCATAACTAATTTTATGAAAACTCTAGAAATTCGATACAGTTTTAGTGATTACAATAGTTAAAAGCACATGGCTTTCAGGAATGCAAATCATGTTTTGTTTTTTTTTTGTTGTTGTTTTTTTTTAAACCCCCACCTCCACCTGAAAATCAGCTCTAAATTATAACAATTGTAACTCAATAAAACAAAGATATTACTTAATTTCAAATGCTTTTATTTGCTTTTATGAATATGGACAATATTTTCTTAAAGCAAAACATTTTTTCAATGAAAAATGAATTTTTAATACAATTATTTGTTATTTCTTTAACTATAATTGATTTTTACATTTAAGTAGTTAAAATATTATCAAATTAGTTAAAAGCCGCATTGGGTTTCCTAAGTGTCCTTATGAGATAGATCTTTTTTTAGCATGTTGTAAATTGTATCATTTTTACTAATCAGAAGACCTGCAGTAACTAAGAAATGTAATTTTGTGTTTATAATCGGGCTGTAATTATAAAGTACAGAAGACCAACCAGAATACAATTAAGTTGCGTTATCTGAGTTAAGCATTGTTCTCCACTGTTAAGGCCTTTACTTTTGCGAAACACATGTGGAGAAGTTAATTTGATTTTTCAATTTCAACTGAGAAGAGTACCCACAAGTATCATCTTATGAAATTTATATGATCTTATTTTTATATTAATCTCAGTTATGACATTTTTCCATAAATGAAATATCAAAATTAATAATAAAATGAACGGAAATACAAATAACACAGTAAAATGTAATAAATGTACATAAAATTATAGTATTTTATGTACACTTCTGATAAAATTTCATAAGAAAGGTACCTATAAATTACATACATTTCTTATGAAATTTAATCTCACTCTTAAGTCTTATTTTAATTTCTTTATAATATTTTTCATAAAGCATTATACATGTAAAGGTGAAAGCTAAGTACAAAAAGAAATTAGAGCGCTGAAAGTTTTCCTTAAAAATAACAAAGTAAATAATTTGTTCACTTAAATCTAAATAATTTCACTTCTCTCCATCCGTAGAATAAATTATCTTCACGTAATTCATCACCTTGACAGGTGATGAATTACGTGACGCAAAAGGCTATGACCTGCATTGTTTTATTTTCAAATTACATCTTTTCGTCACAGAAACTAAGTTAAGCTTGGTTCAAAATATTTTAAATAAACATTAAAATTTCTAATTTTCTTAAAATAAGTTTTGAAAAAATAATTGATTTTTAAAAGAATTTCAAACTGAGATTTCATTTTTATTTTTTTATAAAATGGAAAAAAGTCGTTGCCATGATTGATTATCTGTCAATTTTGCTGACTCAAAAAAAAAAGATTTTTAACAAAAATTTCAGACATGCTAGGAATGATTAAAAAAAAATGCCTCAAATACTTTGATCTTTTCTCTTAATAATAACATCAACATTTACATGATATAATTTTGTTTTCATCATTTTGCTATGCTCTTTTTTAGTGATCTCATGGAGGTACCTAATGTAATGTCACACCTGCTGATTGGCACACTTTTCTACCATTTTTAAACAACTATTAGTACAATCTTCAGAATGACCACATGCTGAATGGGTCATCTCTACACCCTTATCACCACAGAATCCATAGATGGCAAGAATATCGACTCAGGCTTAGCAGATAAGTTTGTTTGTAGACACCATTAAGTTTGCAAGGACTCATTTGTATAATGTTGACTAATATAATTTGTATAAATCATAAGTTATTTGCATTTTGCACTGGGCCCACTCTATTTCCCCATATTTTGCAGCTTAATGCAAATTTACCTTAATATTGTATGCTTATTGTAATTTAAATACAGATTGTGGCATACTTAACCAAAATTTTGCAAATTTACCTTAATATTTCACAATTTAAATAAATGTTCAGATTTACATTTTACAGTTTAAAGATTGTAATTCAAATTTTTACAACTTATTTGATATTTGCTCACTTAATGCAAATTAAGTATAGTTTGTGATCTTAACTTTGATATTGGTTTTCAACATTATTTTACAATCTAAAAATTGTAATTCAACTTTTGTTACCTGTTGCATATTTGAACTTTGACTCTTTAACTGAAAAAAATAAATTTTTACTGAGCAAGAAATGGTTTACCTATACAAAAAAGAACAAATTCCAGGAAATATAATCAATATTTGAATTGATAAATATAAATGTTTTTCTTTTTTTTTTTTTTAAATAAGAAGCAGATCTATTGTTTCAATATTTAATATTGTATTTTTATTTGAATTGTAATTTAATAAGTGACTTTGTTACATTATTTTAAAAAAAGTAAATATGGGAAGCATGTATAAAGAAGTAAAGGCTTTTAAAGCTCTATTAAAAACTAAGTGCTGCTAAAATTGATATATTAGGTTGGTGCAAAAATAATGACGTAATAATGTAGTTTTTTGATGTTAAAAAATAGGTCAAAAAACGACATTATTACATCATTATTTTTGCACCAACCTAATAAATATTAAGTTAAAAACTTTAGAAATGAGAGGTTTAATAAGATGTATTTTTTTGGACAGTAAGTCAGCGAATGGGAAGCTACTTTCTAAGATTTTAGAAACTAACAATAAAATTACCAAACATTTCATGGATACAGAAAAAAAGTATTCAGCAAATGAGATTAATAGTAGATTTAAGGGACGATAGCACATAAGGGTAACGGGGTTCCCACACATTTTCCGAGAAAAATGGGTGTGTGTGGTTTTTCTTTTTTTTTTTTTTTTTTTTCTTTTCTCAAAAAATTTTTGAAAATGTTTGTATTTTGTCCTGGAAAATTTAAATTATGTGGGAACCTCCCTTTCAAATAACAAAATGAATGTTATTGTTACAGTTAAACAAATATACTCTGGGCTATTTTAAACATAACTTGGGTTTGATATTTTACATTCTAAACTGGATATTTTTTAAATATTATTTAAATACAAACTGTTTCAAATTTCAGAGTGAATATAAGATTATCCCTTGGATTTCATACTTCAGTTTCTTTTAATAACCAAAACCCGTGTCTGAAGAATATGAATACAAATTATTGTTCATTTATTATTTTTTTTTTTTTTTTTTTTTTTTTTTTTTTGTTAGTTTACAAAATGACTTGCCTGATGAATAAAATAGTCAATTTTGGCTGAAAATATTATTAGTTGAAAATATTATTAGTTGAATTAAGTGTAAATGTAAGTATGAAACTTTTAATAGAACATTTTCATTTAAAATTTTGCTCTTACAAGTACCAAAAAAAAAAACAAATCAGTCATTTGCAGTTTACTGCCTTGACCTACTATAGCCTTGTGTCCCTGTCCTTTGGCAGGACAATGGCAGACAAGCCCATGTTGTTAATATCAAATGATTTTTGGCAAATCTTGCAATATGTACAGTGAACATCACCAGCCACATGTCTTATCCAGATCTTGAACTCAGGATTTTCATTCCATTCCTCCTCGACATTTCTGTCCTGACTACTACTTCCATAAATTAAGTTGAAATAAATTATCATAATTAATAATTATGCTATTATATCTGACAACATCATTCAACATTAGTACTATTCAACAAGTTGATAAAAAGGTTTAACAACTATTTTTAGTTATAAATATCTGAGAAAAAAAATCATAAGTTTCATTTAATGACTGATTTCTTCAATCGACCTTCCACCCAGAATTCTGAAGCTGGTAAGCAGGCAACAATGGCAGAGAGTAGAGAAGCCCGACCATCAACTTCTGAAAATGTAGCTCCATCCCAAGTTACACCCAAAATTAATATATATTTTTCAAATGAAGCTGTTTTGGAAGCAGAGATCTGCTGGGTGCTAAAAAAAGACCCTGTCTCATTTTTCTTTCAACTCCTGTTCAAATATGGACATGTTGTTTGCTCAGATGTTTCCTCACAATAACATTACTAAAAAGTTTGCATGTAGTGCAAGCAAAGCAGCATACCTGATTTGTTTTGGCTTAGTACCCTTTTTCAGAGAGGAACTTATAAAAGGTAGCAGACAATCAAATTGCTGCATCATTTCATTTGACAAATTCTGGAACAAGGTTTCTCAGACTAAGCAAATGGACTTAATTGTTTGGTACTGGAGAGTGAAGAAAAGGTAGTAGTAAATTATTGGGACTCTCGGGACATACCCAAGCAGAGGTGCTCCATGAGAGAATGAAGAATTCTCTATCTCCACTTGATCCAAACAAGCTCCTACAAACATTTATAGATGGCCCACAAGTAAACTGGAAGTTTATGAGAATATTTGAGTAGGTCATAAGTAAGGAGGACCTGAATGCTCAAAGATTAGTAAACCATGAGAGCTGTGGTCTCCATACAGTTCATGGGACTTTCCAACAGGATGAGGAGACCAGATGGAAGATTGATGAAAGCCTAGTAGTCCTTTGGCAGATTTTTCATGATACACTAGCTGGGCCGGATGATTTCATTGAAATTAAAAAAAAAAAATTAAAATACCTCCTCAAATTTTGTGCCCACAGGTGGATAGAAGATTTGTCAGTCGCAGTGTGGGCCATCTGTACACAAATTTATGAACCACTACAAAAAAATTCAGCAAGGTGGAACCAACAGTATTGTCCTATCTCATAGTATAAATGGCTGTTAGTGATCCCCTTTTTGAAGCCAAGCTACAGTTTTTATCTATATGACAAGGCTGCTCAGACCCTTCATTGAAGGTTTTCAAAAGGATGCCCTCATGGTGCCTTTTTTTGGCAAAAGAACTTAAATCCATTCTGGTTAATTTTCTTTCATGCTTCATAAACAGATGTAACAAGGCCAACAGTACACCCTTACAATTGCTCAAAATTAATGTGTTGATCAAAGAGCTTCATGTATCATTAAAAGAGGTCGACAATGGCAATGCCACCAAACATGTTATCAGATCTTCTGAGAATCTTCCTGGCAACCAATTGCTGGGCAGTTCAGGAAAAAATGTCTAACCTTCCTCTCTACAAAGGAATCTGCAAAGAATTTGCTGGAAAATATCTACCGAATTATGTGGCAGTAAGGCATTTAAGATCTCTTGATCCTTTGTTCATGTTTAGTGAACAGAGGAGTGTCATATTAACATTTGAAAAGCTCCTCCAACTGTCTTTGAATGCCAAATGGCATACTGCACAGCAATACGGCCAAATTCTCACCGAGATCTGAAATACCTCCCAAAAATAAACGAGTTCCTAGAATTTAACTACAGAAGTAGCTCCTGTCAAGCAGACACATTTCTTGAAAATTTTTTAAGAGTTAAAATAGAATACACAAATCTGTGGAAGTTGCTGAAAAACCTTTTCACATTGTCACATGGACAAGCAGCATTTGAAAGCAGATACTCTGTAAACATGGACATTTTGGTACAAAACCTGAAAGAGAAGACACTGATTTCTCTAAGGCTTATACAAGATTCATTGTCAGATGGCCCATTAAAAATAATACCCAAGTCCCTATACATCATTGCAAATCTTCAAGAATGATGTATGTTAGTTATTTGGAGGAGAAAAAGAAAAAAAGAATCTGCAGATGACATTAAAAAGAAAGACCTTGGCTCTGAAATCACAAAAGTGATCACAAGGAGACAAAATATTATTGCCAGCATCAAAGTATTGCAGCAAGGGGCAGATGCAATGGCAGAGAAGACTGAAAAAACCAGGACTTTACACTGCTTGCAAAATCCAATGCCTATCACAAAAGTATTACAGAAAAAAATAGATGTGACTATTCTAGATACCACTTTGTTTGAATTAAAAGATTACAAAGCTATAAGTAGACTGACCTCAGTATTCTTGTTAGAGCTTCATGTGTAGCACTTTATTTTCAGTAAATCAAAGTCTTTGTGTTCTATTTTTGTTTGTTTTTTTTTTGTTTTTTTTGCATAGTGTACAACCTGATAGAGCTAACTATTTTAAAAAGTTGTTTAATAGGCTATGCTCAGTTATTAATGTCTCATTTAACTTTAGAAGACAAAAAACTTTAGCATTGCAATAGAATTATTAACCAAAGAATTTTTAGACACACCATACATAGTTAATGAGATATTTAAACAGCCTAAATACAATGCTGAATTTGTGAATGTAAAATAATATTTGGCAGAAGTTCATGCCAGTTTGTCCAAACTTAAAACTTCCTATGGATTGAATTTTTTTGAAAGTGACACAAGGCATTTGAAACTGGTCAGCCATATTGTATTTGGGTGGCTTCCTCACAATTTTAGTGTGGAGTGGAGATATACATCAGGCAGAAACTAGTTACCCAACTCTTAATGACATATTTGAACATGAAGCTATCAGAACTATTTCTAAAACAAAATGAATTAATCATAGTGAAATCTCAAAATATAAACAATACTATGGAGAAGATAAATTCTGTAGAAATGCCACAGTTCTACAGAATTTATCCATAAGGTCCAATGGCATGCATTGTACATGATGTGCTAATGAGGGACATTGAATGACTAAATGTACCAAGTTCTCTACTGTTGAAACTTGCAAAGAGCAATGTAAGTTAATGTATCTATGTGCTAAGTGCTCAAGTTCAAAGCATATAAGAAATAACTGCCCCGGACATAAAGCTAAATTGTCTTATCCATGCAAAAATTGTTCTTCTAAGTAACATATAACAGCATTATGTGAAAAATTAAAAGTATATCTCTGTATACACATGTGTTCTAACACCTGTGATAAGAATAAATTCTTATTACCCATAGTAAAATTACCCATCTGGTGGGAGAAAAAAGGGCGGTAGTCAATTGCTCATTAGATACCAGTAATCAGCATTTGTACTTTTAAAATAAAATAATTAAATGGCTAAATTGTCCTGATAGTGTTAAGAAAAGTGGATTTTCAAGTCAAACAAGCTAACAGGTGATTTAATCAGATTGTACCAGATATTGAGACAGAAGGGGATGGAACTACCTTTGCCTGTATTAATTTATAGTGAATTTGATATTATCTTAAAAATTGATGAATTAGATTCAACTGAGAAAAATCTAATCGGTTTCAACAAAAGATTATTCTTTTCAAGAAATAAACATGGCCAGGTTGATACCTTAGGATTAATAGGTGTCAACATATTTCAATTCATGCATTCTACCAAACTCATTAAATGTATGAGAGGCTTAGCATGGGAATTACTGAGTGGTATAGCGCCATTTGGAGAGATTAATCATTTTCTATATGATCATCAGATAAAACCAGTAAATTTCAAGACTACAGTTAGTCAAAACTATACTTTACTATCATAAAGGAATTACCCAAATATCCTGAGCAAGAAGTAAATTTTGTATTAAATGCAAGAGACACCTACCCTGATAACATACCTGATATCTTTAATATGTCTCTAGTAGAAAGAAATGTAGATCCTATATTAGAGGTAGCTATTTTGGAAATAGATATAACTTCATATGACAGAAAAAAAATTAGAAGAATTCAAGGAATCCATTGAATTCAAAAACCATGAATATTATGTTGATCTACCATGGTATGAGGACAATCATTTTGGTTCCATCTAATTATAAAGTAGCCCTAGCTGTACTTTAAAGAACATTGCAGTCTCTTGAATGTAAAATATCTGAATAAAGATTATAATGAAGTATTCTTTCAGCAAGAAAAAGAATACACATGCCATCAGAAGAGTATGAAAAATGTGTTTGGATTCCACATAGACCTGTGTTCAAAATGGAGTCTCAAGCTACAATAAAGGTAGACAGTTTTTCAACTGTTCACTGAAAATGTAGGGCAAGTGCTCCTTAAACAAGGATGCCTATTCAGGAATAAACATGATCAATGATATGATTAAGTTAGTAAAATTCAAAATGAACAAGTATGTTATGTTAAGCGACATAAAGCCTTTCTAATGATTAAACTTGAAAGGGAGGTAGATAAGAACAAAATTCTGTTTCTTCATGAAAAATGGCAACAAACTGTTGTCCTTTAGATATAACCCTTTGATTTTGGGGTTTGCCACAAGCCCATTTATTCTTAACTACATTTTAAAATATAATTTGGAGCAGTACCAGCTTGAATGTACTGAAATCTCAAAAATAACTTTTATATAGGTAATCTACAACAAACTAGCAATCAGCCTGATAAACTTATTGACTTGTATAAAAAGGCAGTTGATAGACTTGAGAAAGGCAGTTTCAACCTAACTCTTGCAATATTAATAGTAAGAAGCTTAAATCAAAAGGATTTTGAAGGAAAATACCATCTAACAATATGAAGATGATTATGAAAAGATATTAGGATATAACTATTGTCCTAACAATGATACAATGACAGTGACAAAGATCACAATAAACAGAAATGTGAGGACTCAGAGACAGATCTTAGCCCAGTCAGACAGGATTTTTGACCCATTGTTATATGTACCTGTTACTATATGATTGAAGTTAATCTTAAGGAAACTTTGACTTATAAAATCAAACTGGGATGAGGAAGTTCCCGAGAATATATTTGAAACATGGTCTGCCTTAGCAGAGGACTTGTCTACATTATCCGACATGTCTCTCATGTCAAGCTATTGTAGGGAGACGGGAGTTGTTTCTCTTGGGTTGAGGGCATGGGAGTTCACCTTCTTTAGAGAGAAGAATTCTACTCTCCTTTTTTCTTTACTTCCATTTGAGGAACGGTTAGTACCTTCCTAACCACCAGGGCATCCACACGTGTTAAATGAACAAATGTGCACAGCCTAACTTGGAGAAAAACGTAATTTTGATTCACTTAGCTACGGACAGTCAAAGGCTGGTATGTTATTTCTTTGTTCATTGTTCTGTTAAACATTCTTGTTCTTTGGACAGTATGAACAATCATTTGTTTTGGGACATGTGTAAATCTTTTTAACGTGTATGTAAGTTGTTTGCCTCACAAAATGTTTTGTTTGTTTACGGGTTTGCATATCGTCTTTCTATATTCACATTCAGTGTTAATGTATCAATGGCTACACTAATGCTAATATTAGTATTTGTTGTACAGGATAAAGCAAAAGCATTATTCTTCCTGGCACTAAATAGCTAGTAAATTATGGCTGGCTTATAAAAAATACTAATAAGTAGTGACACCGACGTGATCAGGCAAATTGGTTGGAGCATCTGCCTTTGGTTCTTCTGGGACTCCACACTGCAATTAAAGATAACCTAAATTGTTCATCTGCTGAGATGGTGTGTGGCACCACACTCATACTCCAGGGCAAGTTTTCCAGCAACCCCCACAAAATGTTTTAAACAGGACCTCATTCGTTGATCAGCGTAGTGCAAGAATGGTGAACTTAGTATATAATTCTTCTGCACAGGTTCAAAGGCTGATATGTGCATAAACTCCTGCTGACATGCACACATGTTTTTGTGCAGGACTTGGCTGAGTCCCGTACTATTAATACAGAGGAGGCCTTGAAGCTTTATACATGTTTTGTGATCACTGGATGCTTATGGTTTTGCTGTTTATGCAATGCAAAATGAGAATTCACATATACTTTTTGCCAGGAAAAGTGTCTCCATTAAAAACAAAATCTATTCCTACCATGGAATTATTTGTAGTGTATATAACCTTTAAAGCATTGTCTACAATTTTGAAATCATATTCAAATGTTATTGAAAATGTGTGCATTATGGTGGATGCACATGTACTATCATAATTACTTGTACACCTAAAACTAAAAACCTATTTGTAAGAAACCAGCTTAAGGATATACAAGCCATGAAAAATCAAATTGAGAATGATCATAAAAAAGGATAAAATTTAAATACATACCTTCAGAGAATCCTGCTAACATAAGTTAACGTTGACCAATTCGTGACTAAATTGGAGTTCTGGAAACATGGTCTGTCATGGCTAACAAAAGACTCTTTTTACTGGCCTAAAGATGTGTGGTCAGTTATATTTTGGCACTACTACCAAGGTGGATTCAACCTCAATAATAAACATACAGAGATTCTCTACACTTACATAATTATGCAATGCAAAAGCCATGGTGCGTGAATTCATACATATATGCAGAAAACGAACCAGCTTGAGAACTAATAAACTGGATGCAAGGTTCTCCTGTTCAATGCAGGAAGAAGTGTTTAAAAGAGAAAGTATTTGAGAGATCCTCATAATGGGGAAATCCTAAATTAGTGGAAAATTTAAACATTTTCTTGGATAAGGACGGAATACTATGAGTAGATAGGATAGCAAATGTAACCAGGTTCAAACTGGAAATAAAATATCCCATATTATTGGCTTAGTATCATTACATAACGAGACAAATTATTGAAGAAGCTCATCATCGATGTAAACACTTGGGAGTTGGTGCAGCCATTAGAAAGATAAGATTATCTGGATGTTGGTAACCCAAGCAAGACAGGTAGTCAAATCGATGACATCTGGATGTTATGAGTGAACTTAATAAACCTGTTTTAACATACAGGAGCAGATTACACTGGCCACATATGGGTAGAAAAAGAAAAAGCAACAAAGTCTATTTGTTGATATTTATGTATTTAAATGCATGAGCTGTACATATTGAAATTGTACCAGATATGGGCACTGTCCTTCATTCAAACCTTAACATGTTTTACCAGTCTTTATGGTGAACCAAGCTACATATACAGTGATAATGCTAAATCATCTAACACTGCCCTGGGCAAGAATATTGTTAGTATTCACATAAATAATAAATTGTTTGCTGACACTTTTTTGCAGGTACAACAATAAAACACGTAAAATTTCCTCTTTATTCCCCATGGGTAGGAAGTGTCTGAGAGCACATGATTAAAACAATAAAAATCAGTCTCTTCAAAACAACTGGAAGATCGAAAATTCATTACTTATTACTTATGAATTATTGACAATATTATCAGATAATACAGAGGTCAGTTAATCCAAGACCCTTGACGTATAGATCCTTTAGACAATGGGCTCATCACATTATCACCAAATTCAAGGTTCCTAATCTTTTTATATTTTTCTTACTAACCTTTCTTATATCTGAATAATTAATGCAGTTATCATTGTAAATTGAATATCATACTAACAAAGTGATTAACTGTGAACTCTGGTGACTTATTTATTGAACTTAACATGTTGACTAAATGGTTGCATATGAAGGTGCAACATACACTGATGCTTAGTGCAGGGAATATATGGGAAATAAGGTATTATACGATTAGCTGCCCTTGGCAGTTTAAGGTTAATGAAATGGAAAGATTATATTGAATCAATTGCTATTAGGTTGGTGCAATAATAATGACGTAATAATGTCGTTTTTTGACGCATTTTTTAACATCAAAAAACGACATTACGTCATTATTTTTGCACCAACCTAATATATCTGCTGTTGGGAAAGTAGGTTTGCTGCGTCGTGCTAGATATTTTTTCTTGCCAGAATCTATATTAACACATAAGTCTGCATTGAATATTTCTGTCACATCTGGTCTGGTGCTTCTGCTGTGTTTTTAAAAATTCTTGATAAAATATAAAGAATCTATGTTATTAATCCTGACCTGGCATCTCAGCTTCAGTCACTTTCTCACTACTATACTGTAGCTTCCCTGTGCATTTTGTATAAATATTTTCATGTAATTGTTCTGATCAGCTTTCTTCCTTGATACCTAGAGTTTATAAATTTAAGTGCAGTACTAGATTGGTAGCAAGGTCTCATCATTTTACAATTGAAATGGCTAGATGTAACTGTAAGTTCTGTTCTAACCATTTCTTCTCTCTCACTTCAATTGTGAAACTGTTCCAGCATCTTGCTTTCCAGTCAAGTTTGAGCTTCAAAAGTTTTAAATGCAATGTCAACTGTTTTCTTCTGTCTTAATTCCTGTTCTTTTATACTCTCTCTTTAATAATGTTTTCTTTTTCTTGTATTCTCTCTCTCAGTAATTTCTTGCACCTTAGTGGCTTTATTGCCTTGCTTGGTGTAAAATGATTAAGAAATGGTACAACTTCAGGAATTTAAGCACAGTACTTGATTGGTATCTAGGTCTCATAATTTTACTGTCAAAATTGCTAGATATAATCATAACTTATATGCTATCAGTTTCTTTTCTCACACCACTTGCTTCACAAACTTTCTTCCAGTTTCTTGCTTTCCTGTCAAATACGATCTTCAAAGATTTTAATGCCATGTCATTCATCATCTGTCTCCTTAAATTCTGTTTTTGTTCTCTCTCCTCAAAGTTTTGAGATTCTTTCACACTCAGTAAACCGTTGTATCTTAGTGGCTTTATTGCCTTGCTTAGGGAGAAATGATAAAAAAATTGTCTTATGCAGGTTGTTTTTATTTTTTCTAGATATGTTAAGTATTTTAGAAAGTCGTTATTATTTAAACTTTGAAGAAACCTATTTACTTAGGTTATATTTATTACATAGCTTCTGAAAGATTTTTCTTTTCTTTTTCAGAATTTTAATATTTACATTCAGAAGATTTTTCATAATGACACACACTTCTTCATCCAATGAAAATTCAAGTTCATCTGAAAGTTTACCGGAAAGAAAACAGGTTAAAAGGAGAAAAAGTCCCAAGGAGAATTCATCTAGTTCTGGCTCCCTCTCAAGATTAAGTTCATGTTCTCATTCAGACTCTAGTTCTGGAATTTGTTCAAAATCATCAAGAAGCAAAAGAGGACGACAGCCAAATAGATCAAGGTCAAAGTTTCAGAGGCAATTTAGAAATTCAGCTATCCATGACCAAACTTTTGAGAGACATGGCAACTATTACCAAAATACATCTAGAACTTTTCCATCATCTCGTTCTAGATCACGATCTCCAGCTGCAAAGTATTTGCCTAGATCAAATTCAATGACTACACCATCCATTTCAAAGAACCCATCCTCCACAAGATCAAAATCTCCAACTAAAAGATTATCAGAATTAAAATCTTCAATTCAAGGAAGATCTGATATATTATCAATGAAGACAGGCTCAGGGCACAAAAGAAGGCAACAGTCACCTTCAACAAGAAAATCTCGATCAATCAATCAATGTGATCGAAAGGGATCGTGCTCATCTGATTTGAGAAAATCACAATCCCAAGCAAGAAGAATGTCACGGTCACAAACCAGAAAACGATCAAGGTCATCTGAAAAACAATCACGATCACCTTTAACAAGGAGGAATTATAAGTCCCCCATTAATGAAAGAAATTCCAGATCACCATCATCTAACAGAATAAGACATCACACAAGGTATGAAAAACTGTCCAGAGAGTTTAGGAAATCCAAATCTGCTTCTTTGTCCCCAGGGAAGTCAAAAGATAAAGAAGCCTCATATAAAGATTGGAATCCAACTTTATCTCGTTCACCATCTACTAATCAACAATGGAATCTTCTTGTTGGAAATCAATTTCCTAAAGGAAAATTCAAAGTGCCTAGAGATGTATCACCTAATGCAAAAATTACTGACAACAGGAATACTGATTCTTCAAGAAATGGCAATTTTGGCCAATCAATAACAAAAAGGTTAGTAACTGAATACATTGTAAATAGGTGGGTGCTGAAAAGTTCTTTGGCTGACCTATTTCTCCAAAATGACCAAACATCACATTTGGTTTTTAGGGCTTCTTAGTCTAAGAACTTTTCAGTAGCTCCTGAAATGTTGGCATTTTATATCTTGTTTATTCGGTGAATGACTACATAAAAAAAATTCTTCTGAGTTTCTGAGGACATTTAATTTTTTCTTATTTATCTTATTTATTTCAGCAAATGTTATTTACTGTCAAATTTTGAAAAATAATCTTAAAATTTTCTAAAGCTTAGGTTGGATAATAATTCTAATGAGTAATATTTTCCTTTTATGTATTTTAAGTACATCTTCTTGGAGAATTGTTACTTATATATGCATGTAGTTGTAAACTAATTTGAAGTTATCCATTTTAAAACCAGAATTTAAGTTTAACATTGGAGCAAGTAACTGACAATATAGTGATTTTTGTATTAAATACCATGGAACTAAATATGAGAAGATAAACACAAATGGAGCTTTTATTCAATACTTTGTTCTTCTGATAAACACACTGCTACATTAAATCTAGGTTTATATACATACTTGTATGTACACAGCATTGCTTGGGACAAATATAATTAAGACTTAAAGTTTGAATAAATTTTACCAACAGGATAACAATTAGTATTCTGACAAAATGCAAAAAGTTTTATGTTGATAATACTTTTAGATGAACAGCGTGAGAATTCTTTCCTGAGACAAGAATGAACAAGTTGTTTTTTTGGTTTTTTTTTTTTTTTGTCCTAAGCAGTTCCTATAATTCCTATAAGCATATCGGGTTTTAAAATGGATAACTTCAAATCTGATTAATAGTTTCTATAGCTGTCTATATATTCAGCATAAAAACATCTCGAGAGTGATCACCCTAGATATCTTGAAGACAAGATGTGGCACAGGAGGATTACTACACAAACTTGCTATCTATGGTATCTCTGGGAGAGTCCTATCCTTTATCAAGTCTATGAAGTTCATCATTTATGACCAGTCACCTGAGATCAATGCGGATGCATCGCCAAGGCTCTCTCCTCGGTCATATCCTTTATTTGCTTTATATTAATGATCTGCCTAAGAATATTCTCAGATCCTTAGTGAATATATATATATATATATATATATATATATATGCAGTTGATACCACAGTGTATATCTCCAAATTTATAGATGACTAGTATCTGGCAGCTGATCTCTCTTCTGACCTAACTTTCACAGTTCAACAGGTGGGCAACATAATTTAATACCTCCAAAACAAAAGTAGTAACATTTCATCATCACCAAACAGATCCTAAACGTGCATCAATCCTGATGAGTGTTTATACCCTCAAAAAGGCTCCTTGACTTGAAATCCTACTAGGTCCCAGAATCACTCGTGACCTCCAATGAAACATGTATCCTGTCATTAGTTCCTTGTATTGCTCTAGAAAATACCTAACTCTGCTGCTATGCTCTATCTTTATAAGAGTTGAATTAGACCAAGAATGGAGTACTGCTACCATATATAGGCCAGCCTCAATACAGTTCAAAAGCAATTATGTGTACTTGTGGGCAATGATTTATTCTCCACTTTGCAACCCTTATTCCACAGACAAAATGTAACTAGCCTTACACTACTTTATCATTATTATTATGACAGATGTTCCAACTAGTTACATTTTTTAATTCCACCAGCTTGGACTTCCACATCCATGTTCACAATGGCCAATCAACCCCATTCCCTTCATGTTCCTTTGATAAAGAGTAAGTTCCACTCAGAAAACTTCTTTCTCAGAACTGTTATTTTGTGGAACAAACTCTAGAGAGGATGCTTCCCTCACAACTACAATCTTGTTTTCTTCAAGTACAGAGTCAACCGATATCTATCCTCCATGTCCTCATAACATGCACTTTTAATCCTTCCTTCTCCCTCCCTTGCTCAGTAATCCCCTCTACCTTGAGTAGCTCTTGGTCCTTGTAAACTAACAGTATTAAAAAAATAAATAACAATTTTAATTGACCACTGGCAACCTCTACTGACTTTGGAGGTCAGCACTAACTGTTCCATATTCATCTTCATATATTTATCATCAGCACCATAGGTCTCACTGTTTGGTTCACTATATATAATACATGCAAGCAAACAATTTCTGACTTTATAGTCATAGATTATTTCAGAAATGTGCTATAATTGTTTTGTTTTTCTATTCACTATATATTATGTTAGCTAAAAAACAATGTTTTTGAAGATTATTATTTCTAATAGATGAAATGAATGATAAATATAGTTTATAAAGAATATTTAAAAAAATTAGAATTTTTTTCTAAATACTGAAAATTTTGTTTCTTTTTTTCTTAATTGTTATTAATAGCCTTTTCTAACTTAGAACAGGCATACTTTAAAATGAGAAAAATCTTGTTCAAAACTGTCTTGTTAAAATGTAATAAAAATTCAAAGGGTGTTAAATTTTTTTTTTTTTTTTTTTTTTTTTTTCATTTTAAATGAGTTTAACACATCTGTATTTGAAAGAAATAATAATTAAGTAAATCATAGTAATAATTTTGTCTTTTTGTAAATGCCAACATCCCTTCAGGATGTAGGGGATCATGGTTCTCTGCAGCTTAGGAAAGACAGTGGAGTGATTTCCTGTTGCCTTCTCCATATTTTTGAATTCCAAATAATCCATCTATTACACCAGCTGACACCTAAGGCCAGAGAGCCTAGTTTACCAAGCAAATTTAACCCATAATTGAGTGAATAAAAAAAAATGAATTCATACCTTT
Organism: Acanthosepion lycidas; assembly: GCA_963932145.1. Lineage (NCBI taxonomy): Eukaryota > Metazoa > Mollusca > Cephalopoda > Sepiida > Sepiidae > Acanthosepion > Acanthosepion lycidas. The sequence continues at coordinate 64,290,911 of OZ010592.1, read as the reverse complement.
CCTGTGAAGGCATTTACACAAAAATAAAGATAACAGTAAGCTAGAATTTGAACTCAATTTGCTGGTTCCGTGTTCTGTGCTGATAACTATTACTCTATTCACACATCTATAAAAATAGAAATAATTATAACTGCTAAAAGAATAAATTAAAAAAAAAAAGCTAGAAAACTTATTTCAAAGAAAATTTGACCTAAATATTTCGGCAATAGTACACTGGTATATTAATGTCCTTTTACTTTTACTCTTTCATGAAAGATTTGAATTAGTGTAGGGCTCATTTAACTTTATGTATTTTCTTGCTTTAGCAATAGCAAAACCAACCAGCAAACAAAGGTGACATTTAATAAAATATTTGGTGCTTCAAACCAGGCAATACTAAAATTTTAATTTTCATCAGAATTTTTGGGATGAGAAAATATCATTATAATAAAGCATTTGGTTTGAAATTCTACAAAGATAATATACCTGAAAAATCCAGAGGATGGATACAATGATCAAAATGTTGTGAGTATAATAACAAAAATGTGCATGTTGGTCTGAATAGCAAAGTGTATACTGAAATTTTCAATTCAATTAGACACTTGATTTATTTATTGTATAATTAAATTACATTATTTTCAATGATAGTTATCACAAATCATCCTGGGGAAGTGAACCATCAGAAAGAAACCGACCTGGACTAGCACCAGATTTTTTTGAAAGGTAAAATTTTCAAAGATGATCATTTTTTTTTTTTTTTTTTTTGCAAAATTTTTGTCTCTTGCATTTAATAAGTATACTAAACAACTTTTCCTCACTTTCTTTCTATTTCCAATAATGCTTTTCAGAAAATCCATATTCTGATTTCTTTATAAAATAATTTTTTATTATAGTAATAATTGCATATTTGCTCCTCCTTTCAAGGATTCACGTCATAGCTATTATATTTTGAATAAGTTTTGAATCCCATTTATTATCAGTGATGAAAATGTTTTTTTATTTCAGTAAACAAATTAACTGATTAACCAAATCAGAAAAAAAATGAAAATTGAAAGATTTTGCAAAGCACAAATATATTAAATTTTTTTGAAAATTTTGAGTTACTGAAGCAAATTTCATTTAAAATCTTTATGCCCTGTTTTTTAAAAAGAAATTTCTTTCAATCAAATGGTATATGCACAATAATTTTGTAATTGTAGACGACGTTATGAACGGGAGCGTATCGGTGAACTTGGAGCACCTGAAGTGTGGGGACAATCACCCCCCAAACAGTTGGATAGGTATGTTTCATTACTTTTTCTGAAAAGAAAAGTTTGATTTAATTACTTTAACTAATTTTCTGTAACCCTTATTGCTATGAAATGTACACTTTTTTTACAAAATGAAAATATTTATAAATTTTATTAATCAACATGCCATATTTGTTCTTTTCCTTACTTTTGTTTTTCAAAATTTATATATTTTGTTCAAGTGAACCTAATTACGTATTTTCAGTTCTGATGATGATGATGCAATCCCAGTTACAAATAAAACAAGCAGTGACAGTCAGAGCAGCAGCTCCTCCTCTCAACATTTTAAAGGTCAGTCAACTCATCATATTTAAATTATTTTTTTAATTTCTTTCTATTTAAGAAATTTAGCTTTATTTCTGAAGTTGTTGCACTTGATTTCTGTTAAATATTCTTTAGATTGTATCTCAATGAAATGAGTTTAATTTGTTTTATTTAATGAAAAATCATAACATTTAGAAAGGGCAGAAGAAAAACTTACAATAAAATTTAAACTTTCACTCCAACAACAACTACTACTCAAAGTTATGACACCAAATACAGAACAAGGAGTTTGTCAGCTATTAATACACCTATATTTTTCAAGAATATCAGGAAAAATGGCTTGACAGAAGAACAAATGGTAAAGAGTGTTAGGCTGGCTTCACGCACAAATCAACTCTAAAAGTATTTTCAACATAGTGTGTCCTTGCACAGTGTCTAGTCATGAAGACCATAGACATGGGCAGTGACAGGGCTAACAAAAAGTGAAATTGGGACTTAATTAAAGCCCAAAGAAACCAATAACATTCATGCATATGATAGCTGCTGAACTAAAACTTGAGGAATATTAGAATGGCTGTACATGATGACCTGGGTCTCAGGTCATATACCAAGTCACTATTTCATAATACCCATGAAGTAATTTTTGCTAAAGAGATGCACAGATTTTTAAGGTTGTAATTCAAAATAATGGAAGCTACATTGACTAAATTACTAATTTAGATAGTGTCTGAGTTTTATTAAAGTTATTAATATACTGATTTATTAATAGTCATATTTATGCATAAGTGAGTTTTCTTCCCTACTCTTATAAAGTAAAAATAGCTGACATGAAAATAATTTTGATCTATTTATGAAAAAGAAATTTCAAGATAGATACACTTACCACAGCCTTATAAGGGTTCTTATAGCCCAGGTACCGCCATGAGATCGCTAAAAAAAGAGCATAGCATGATGAAAAAGACGCCAAATTTGACGAAACCAAAATGTTATCTAAATGTTTGTATTATGATTAGGAGGGAAGATCAAAGTTAATTTTAATTATTTTTAAAAAAATTTCCTTTTTAGAACATTCTAAATTTTGATTAAAAAAACCTTGTTACTTTTTGTATCACTGGAACTAGTAAAATAACAATTTTTAGCACTTTTTTTTTTTTTTTTTTTTTTTTTTTTTGTGTGTGTGTGACACGCATTAATTTGGAAAATCTTGCAAAAATAAAAATAATTGTCGGATGTTAATGAAACTTACAGAAACTATTCACAGATGATCAAAATTATTATAAATATGTTTGTTTTTTTTTTAATTATTATTATTAAAGTCATTGCAGAAACATTTGTTTTATATTTAACTAATTTTATGAAAACACTAGAAATTCAATCATGTCAGGTTTAGTAATTACAATGGTTAAAAGCACAAGGCATTGAGGAATGCAAATCATGTTTTTTTTTGTTTTTTTTTTAATTGGACACCCCACACCTGAAAATCAGCTCTGAATTGTAACATACAAAACTCAATAAAACGAAGATTTGATTTCAAATGCTTTTATTTGCTTTTAGTTGTTTTTATGAATATGGACATTTTCTGAAAGCAAAACATTTTCTGTATGAAAAATGAATTTTTAATAAAATTATTTGTTATTTTTTAGTTATAATAGATTTTTACATTTAAGTTGTTAAAATATAAAATTAGTTAAAAGCCGCATCGGGTTTCCTAAGTGTTCTTATGAGATAGATCTTTTTTAGCGCATGGTAAATTGTATCATTTTTACTAATCAGAAGACCTACAGTAATTAAGAAATGTAATTTTGTGTTTATAATCGGGCTGTAATTATAAAGTACGGAAAACCAACCAGAATACAATTAAGTTGCGTTATTTGTTAAACATTGTTCTCTGCTGAGAAGGGTACCTACAAGTATCAGTATCATCTTATGAAATTTATATGATCTTATTTTTATATTAATGTCAGTTATGACATTTTTCCATAAATGAAATATCAAAATTAATAATAAAATGAATGGAAATATAAATAACACAGTAAAATGTAATAAATGTACATAAAATTATAGTATTTTACGTACACTTCTGATAAAATTTCATAAGAAAGGTACCTATAAATTAATTAGATACCCTTCTTATGAAATTTAATCTCACTCTTAACAGACGTATTTTAATTTCTTTATAATATATTTTCCATAAAGCATCGTAAACATAAAGTACAAAAAAAAAAAATTAGAGCACTGAAAGTTTTCCTTAAAAATAACGAGGTAAATAATTTGTTCTCTTAAATGTAAATAATTTTACTTTTCTCCTTCCGTAGAACAAATTATCCTCACAAAATCTGTCAATATGTCATTCATCACCTGTCAAGTGACATGAAAGTTTATGACCTGCTTTTATTTTCAAATTAAATCTTTTCGGCGCAGAAGCTAAGTTAAGCTTGGTTCAAATTATTTTAAATAAACATTAAAATTTCTGATTTTCTTAAAATAAGTTTTGAAAAAATGATGATTGATATTTGAAAGGGAGATTTTCAGTTTTTTTTATAAAATGGAAAAAAATTATCAATTTTGCTGACTCAAAAACAAGATTTTTAACGAAAATTTCGGATGTGCTAGGAACAATTAAAAATGTAAAAAAATACCCTCAAAATACTTTGATCTTTACTCTTAATAATAGCATAAACATTTAGACGATCAAATTTTGTTTTCATCAAGTTTGGCGTCTTTTTCTTCATGCTATGTTTTTTTTTTGTTTTTTTTGCGATCTCGTGGAGGTACCTACTATAGCCCTGCCAAACTTAAATAAATTCAGGTTTGTTATGGTAAAAAAGTAAAAATCATCACAAAAATGGCAAGTCATTTTGTCACAGCTTATTTTTTCTGAAAAAAATGGACTTTTATATTTTTATAGGTAAAATATTGAAAAATGACTGTTTTTGTCATCATCTGAATGAAATATCGAAGAAACTTTTGATCTGAACCTCATGAAACTAGGTATTTTCTGAAAGCAAAAAATATTTAAAAGTAAGATTGCTTGGTGTAAATGACTCAAAAAAATTTTTTCAGTGAGTAAAATGTGAAAAAATAGTGAAAAAAATTTTTTTTAAAATCAGAAAGCCTCAATCATAATCAAACTCAGGCATAAATAAGTTTAAAGGAAAACAACACTCCTAGCAGGTCAAAATGCAGAAAAATTGACATCCAGCCACAGAAATCTTTAATAAAAGGCAAAAGATTTATCCACAATTCCTGACCACCAGAAACCAAGTTTTTTTTTTTTTTTTTTTTTTTTTTTTTTCTCAAAAAAATAGCAGTGATAAGGAAAATTAAGCCAAATTGACTTTGATATGTCTGGGTCAAAGGCCAGTGAGCCAGCAATAAACATTAGTACAAGCTGTCCCACTACTTACAAGATAAGAGCAAAGAGTAAAAGAAAAAAAAAAAGAAAAGGGGAACATTGGAAAAAAGTGCTTGATACGGGGGAGGGGGTCAAACCTATGTTTGAATAATGGCTTGATGTTTTTTGTTTTTTTTTTTGTTTTTTTTTTTAACACCCCGTGACCAGGGTGATGACAGCAATACTTAGCAGACAACATTGTTTTGTTTTTTTGTTTTTTTTTCACTGCATGTCTTTTGTATTTCCCATCGTTCGGCCATATAGTGGTTCCTTTTATTCAAAGATATTCACACCAACTTAAAGAGAAAGGATTGAAGTTTGAAAAAAAATTGATTTGAACTATAAAAATATTTTTTCATAAAAAATGTGATATTTCTCAGAAAATTGGCCATGGCTTCTTAATGCTAACCCCCAAGTAACATTTTTCACATATTTTCTTTGCATTCTATGAGGTGTTTAAATGTTACTGACGAATGGGATTTTATTCTGAATATTTCATTCATGTGCACATGTTGGATTTTCCCAAAAAATAGCAGCGATAAGGAAAATTAAGCCAAATTGACTTTGACATCTCTAGGTCAAAGGTCAGCCAGCCAGCAATAAATGTTTAGAACAAGTTGTCAGCTTGTAATAAAACCCACCACTCCCAGATAAGAGCAAAGAGTGAAGAAAAAAAAAAAAAAAAAGTCAATATTAGTAAGGCTTGATATAACCTATATTCGAACAATGGCTTGATGTGTTTTGTTTAGTTTTTAACACCCCACGACCCGGGTGATGACAACAATACTTAGCGGATGACATTGTTTTTTTTTTTTTCGCTGTATGTCTTTCGTAGTTCCCATTGCCAGACCATTTTAGCCATTCCTTTTATTCAATGATGTTCACACCAAATTAAGGAGAAAGGGATGACCTTTGAATGATATTATTTTGAAGTGAAAATAAATATTTTTTCATAAAAAAAATTTCTCAGAAAATTGGGCATAATTTCTTAATGCTAACCACCAAGTGACATTTTCCACAGCCAATTTGAAGATTAAATTCCACTGAATAATTCCATGTGCAAACAATAACTGTCTGGATCCTATAACATCGCCTGAAAAGGTCCAGAAGTTTACTGATTGATCAAAAACTTGTTGCGCATAATTGTTTTTCACAGTCAGTTTCCATTATTTCATCTTGATGTTGTCATTTTCGGACATCCAGGTCATCAAGGATACAGTTTGGCACAGGTTTGCTTTAAGAACTTTACATTCTATGAGGTGTTTAAAATATTACTGACAAATGGGATTTTTTGCCGAATATTTCATTTACACGCCATGTTGAATGACAAAAACAAGCCGTGAATTGCTTCTTTCTTTTTTTTTTTTTTTTTTTTTTTGTCTTTAATTTGTACAAAATAGCAGCACCGAATCTATAGTCACTAGCATCTGATGCAACACTGTCTAACTTGGGGTTGAAATGTGTCGGTGATAAATTGGAAGTTAAAATATTTATTTAATTTTTTTTTTTTTTTTTCAAAAGACTGTTGGCATTCTGAAGCCCAATTTCAACCTGTGTCTTTTTTAATGGATTCTGCAATTCATGCTTGTTAGGTATATAAGAACTGTAGTAATTTACAAGGCCCCAGAAGATTGTAGTCTTAAACATTCATCAGAGAAAGCATATTTTTGACAGCACTGAATCTTCAGGGATTCTGGTTTCCATTCATTCAAATTGGTAATTTATCTTAAATATTTTATACTAGTCATTAAAAATCATATTTTCTTGTCACTCAATCTGAATCCAAAATCTTGAATTCATTTGAAAACTTTCTGTATATGTTCAAAATGTGGTTGGTTAGCTTGTCTTACTTTTTATTAAAATATAAGCAAATCTATTAAATGTATACACTCCCTTATTGGTATTTATACTTAATGAGTCGGAACTTTTCTTCTACTTCAATCTGTAGATCACCTCTGAAAACTCAAATTTTATTTTTATTTTTTTAACGTAAACTGCTGGGGCCACCCACTCTGCATTCAGATGTGGGTAATGACTCCTAGTGTTTCTAGTCTATCTAGTTCATGCTTTAAACCTCCAAAACAATATTTTTTTTTTTTTTTTTTTTGCGACTTTTACCATCTTCACAAGATAATTTAGTTGGGAGTTGAACTGAGCCACAAATAGAATTTATGAATTCATTCCATAAATTAAACATTTTTAGCCAGTCAACCTCCAAAAACATTCAAGAGTATTCCTTTCACAACATGGGGCATAGTTTTTGAGTTCTACCCTCAGAAGGAAACATTACAATTTAGTGTTTCCATTATATTTAAATTTGCTCCTGACACACTTCGATAATTTTTTTCAATTCTTGGGACATAAATATCCTTCCATATTTTTTCATTTATAACCATTACATTAGAGCCTGTGTCTAATTGTAGTTTTACAAGTCCTCCATTCATTTTTACTTTGCTATATTTTTGATTAAACGTGGGTTCTCCTTGTGTTGTCAGAATAACCTTAACATAATTTACTTATTTTTTTTTTTTCTCTGCACATCTTTTGAATGTGTCCTGTCTTCTGACAACGAAATGTTTGGAATTTTTAAATGGGTATTTGTCCTTAAAATGTTTGGTCCCACAACTATGACATGGGTCAGGTCTTTTATATTTTGACTTTTTTCTTTCTCATTTAACTATCTGAATGTCTACCTCTTTGCATTCAATTTTGTCAGTATCATGCTTAAGATTTAATCTGCTGGCATTCTTCCACAGTGCTTTGCAACATTTACTTTTGGTCTTGTTCTAGCGTTGAAAGAATACATGAATGTATTTCAGAGTCCTTGTTAGAAGTCAACCTTTTTACAAAAATTAGATATTTAAACTGGTCAGGGGGGATATTTCATGTAATTTAAATTTTCTACATTCCCTGTTGACTACTCCTGCATATGTTATGAAATCATGTCATTTTTTCTTTAACTTTAAACACTGCTAATATAGAAGTGAACTTTTCTCTCCAAAGATTTTAGAAATCATAGCTACCATCTGGTGAAAATTGTCTACCAGGTTTTTAGGTAAAATGTAATTACAGTACTTTTCATCCTTTGCAGGTCCCAGTTTCCTTAAAAGCAGTTGTACCTTTTTCTCGTCTGACCCAGGCTTAACAGTTTTTCTTGAAGATTCCTTTATATCTTCTGAAGTATGCCTCGAAAATTTAACCTTCTTCAGGCCTATACGTGAATTCTCCTATTGAATTTGCTAGTGTCAGTTTCTATCTATATTTCTGAGATGATATATTATGTACACTATTTACATTGTTCAGACTATCATCCTCATCTTTGTTGCCATATTTATCATAACATTTTGGCCATGGTATGCTCTGGCCTTCTTCAGGTGGTTGAAATGTCGAACTGAACCCTTTATTTCGCTTGACTGTTCTAGTTCTATGTGCCATGTCTAATGGATGTCAGTTATTTCCTGTTAATTCCCCGCCTTAACCAGGTATTGAACTCCAACCACCTGAAGAAGGCCGGAGCGTACAACAGCCAAAATGTTGTGATAAATATGACAACAAAGATGAGGATGATAGTCCGAACAATGTAAATAGTGTGTCAGTTTCTGTTTCATTTATCTTTTGTATGAGTAACGATATCATTTGTGCTTGTTACTCTTGCAGTTGTTGTTACTGCAGAATTACTGTCTTTAAATCTTCCATTTTGGTGTGAATTTGAAGAATTTTTTGCCACTTGTAATGTTGTCTTTGTTCAAAATAACTACAAATTAGGAAGGCCTGGTTGGTCTTTTGTTCCTTCGATACTCTCTAAGTAGAAGAAACAAAGAAGAAAAGGTTTATTATCCACTCATACATAGAACAGAAATACTACTCAAATCTTCCTTTAATGTGGCTACTTGCCATATTTATAAGTAGGAGCCGTCCATTGTCGCAGCAGTAGGGAAGACCAGGAAGTACACCGAGTCCTACTATGCAACATTTACTAACATAATGACTATAATTGTGAAGAATTTATCAATCTTATAAAATTGACAACTATTTCAAAAACAAAGGTAATTAATCAATACAAAACATTAAACTTGAAGCATGAGTATACAAAATAGATTGCAAAAACTTTCCCATTAAGTACTTTGATGGGATATCTAGAAATTTAAATATGAACATAAGAAACGCTTACAAAACTAAATACTGTGCATTATTTGTTCATAATTTTGACTTAATGTGTTTTTTATTAATAGATTAGCAATAATTTTCATAAATTTTGTGTTTTCTGTCACTTCTACAGATGTATGCCTTTTTTATAGATGAAGTAATTACTTAATTCACTATAATACAATAATATATATTAAAAATCAATTTACAGGAACACAAAATTTATAGGATAATTTGATGAATCAACAAATTCGCATGTAAACAGCAAGAAAATTAAAAATAAAAATTACCATGTAAATTCCCCTAAATGGATAAATATGTCTTTTTTTTTTTCTTCTTTTTTTTTTTTTTTTTTTTTAATGTAGCTTCTTGAAAAAAAATTTCAGTATTTTTTGTGCTAGTTCTTGAGTTGTCTTAGGTGAATGAAATGGATAATTTTTGAAAAATAAATTTGACAAATTAATCTCATACTTTCTTTTAATATCAAAATGATACATTTTGGAAACTAGTACAAATTTCAAAGAATTTCTTAGTTTTCAATTTAACAATGCCAAACAAAAAACAGAAAAACATCAACTGGAACTGTGGTATCCAGTAGAATTTTAGATTACCACAATCTATACATTTCTAAATAAAAATTTGTATTAAATATTTCCTCTTTTGTAGAACAATCTTGTTGCATAGCCTGCTATATACAAATATGACATTTTAATATCTTTAGAGATCCTAGTTTCAAGGTCTGGTAAATTATCAAATGCTTGGCAGGACATTTTGTTCAGCAAATATTCATGTTTTGAGCAATTATCACCTGGATTAAACTTATATTCTTTAATATCAATATTCAGTTAAGGAAATATGAAGTTTTTCAGTAACATTTTACACTGTTATAAAATATGCACTGCCAGAATGTTGTCTTAATTTTTCAAATTCATTTTCTAAATAGTCTTTGGTAAATTCACCAAGTATAGCAAAATTAAATCTACTATTTATCTACCAACATCAATTAAATAATTCCTTGTGTTCAGTGTCTAAACTATTGTTCTTGTAATGATTTAACTTTTTCCCTGCATTTCTAATTTTTCAAAAATTTAAAATAATGTCAAATGTTAGTCATCTAAATCTGATATCACTTTTTCAGTGGGTTATTTTTTTTAATATCACCAGGTACTTCTTTGACACTGACAATTTTCTGAAATTGTAACACTTTTTCAATAAAATGAACTGTTTCTGCAGGAGACCTGTGAGAGAGAGTTTTAATGATAGCTACAGTTTGATCACAAAAAACTTAATGAGAAACTTTGTTTTCTTAACATGTTTTGGATAAACTGCTATATCAGTTAGTTTTGACAGTTTAACAAATTGAGTTTTTTCATACTCAAAAACAGCTTTTACAATTTCCCATTTTGCTATCATTTTTTTTACCCTCAGAGTAAAAAATTAATTTGGAACAGTAATCCAATCATTTTGAATATTTTTAAATAAGGGAAAAATTAGGTTTAAACCATTTTAGTTATCCAAGGCTTATTGGAAAAAGTATCAAATTTTTTTGAAAAAAGAACAGTGATTGTTTCTGTCATTGTAATATACAATTAATTGATCAATATACAATATATAAAATTTATTCATATAAAAATTACCTCTAATTTAGCAACTGGGATCATTATAAGTATAAATTTTGGTCTCCCATTTGAACATGATGCCTAATATAATTTCCTCCATGATAATGTACAGCAACTTTGACAAACTTCATCAGCTAAAAGAACGCATTTTTCTGATTCTTAGAGATTTTATTGAATATATCACCAAGAAAATTAAAATTTGAAACATTTGATGAAAGTATTCACATACTTAGTAACTTAAAATTATCCTGAAATCTGTTATATAATGACCACAATGTAACAAAATATTCAAATGCCCCAATAAGAATATCAGAATCAAAGGTTTTTTTCCAATGCTTTGCAGTGATGTAAAATTGATGTTTTTTTAAAAAAATTTTATCAATTTTTAAGTTACTGTGGTAATGAATGAATTACTGTGACCAGTACTGAAACATTCATATTTGATTCTTTTGAATTTCTTCTGATTCTGATGTTGAGGAAGACAAAATACATGAACTTTATTTTGTTCATCGTAGTTACCATGGTAACCAGTTACACAGTACTTTTCCCCGTTTTTATAAAGATTTTTCTTTTTTTTTTAAAAAGAACAATATTAACTAAACAGTTATTTTGTAAGAATTACTGTAATTCTAAAAAGTTTACAAACATTAGATTCTAAATTTTGAAAGGCTTAGACTTTTCAAAATTAAAATTGAGAATTTATGGTTCATGTGAGTATGGGAATTTATCATCTTAGAGGCTAATATATGGATTAAGACTCCCGGACAGAAATTTATGATTCAAAATGTACCAGTACTGGTTAATGCAGCTTTAAAGTCATTTAAATTTATATATTAATTTCTTTACCTCTTAATAGAAATCTTTTAGGGTATATTTTTAAGAACAGTGGTAACATTAAATTTACTGAATTTAATTAAGACATTAACTTCGTGGCAAAACTTTTAATAAATTTCATTTCAGTATCTGTCTATATTTCTGAGATGAGGTATTATGTACACTCCATATTTTAATGTAGTGTTTACACTATTTACATTAAAATATGGAATGTCATTTCTCATTAGTTTTCCAAAGGGAAAAACTTACATATTTTGTCTATTGTAAAAAAATTGTACATATAAAGTAAATTTTCTAATCCATATGTTCATTCTTATGGAATAAATTTTTTATAATTTTTGTTCATTCATATCATTATTCATTCACTATGATTTTTGTTCATTCATCCATATGTTCATTCTTATTGATATTAGCATTATTTTTTTTAGAGTTCCATCATTTAAAATAGTTCAATTATGAACTATTTTAAATGTCGGGGAAAATGTAAAAGATGATGATGCATTTTTGCAGCAATTATGCTGCAAAAATGCATTATCTCTTTTACATTTTTTCACTATTTTTTAAAGAACTGTTATAAACTATTAAATTTACTAAATTTATGACATTAAATATCTATCTGTCTATATCTCTGAGATGAGGTATTATGACTATTTGCATTATTTACATTACCCAGACTGTTATCTTCATTGCCATATTCACAACATTTTGGACATGTCCTCGAGGACACATAACCCAGTGGATAAAGACATTGGTTAGATCCAGGCCACCACAGCAGTGGTGAACCAAAACTTGTAGAGTTGATGTAAAGGGAAATAACTGAGACATCCGGAAGAGGCATGGCACATGGAACTAGAACAATATATCCTGGTGGACGAAATAAAGGGTTCCATTCAAAATTCCAATCACCTGAAGAAGACTGGAATGTACAATGGCCAAAACGTTGTGAATATGGCAATGAAGATGAGGATAACAGTTGGAGTAATGTATATAATGCAAGTAATTAAATATCTGGGATAAAATTCTTAAATATTTTTCTTTAATGTAGTGCAAAACATTGCTTTTTTTGTTTTGTATTTACAAAATGCAGTAAAATTAAAATTCAACATGCTTTTTTAAAATACCTGTTAGAAAAACAAATTGTTCATATTTTTTCTCATGAAATTACAATTATTATAGTGTGAGGCAATTTAAAAAAAAATAAATAAATAAATAAATAATAAATCATAAAAAGATTATTTTGTGCAAAGGATGAAATGTTTCAGTACAGTTTTCCATCTTGCTATTTATGAACTTAAATAATAATACTATTATGTATTTTTTAGTCCAGTTATTTGATATTTATAAACTTAGGATTCAGTGACATAAAGTAAAAGTTTAATCTGATGTTTGTTTTCTTTTTCAGAAAAGCAAAAAGAAAAGAAGAAAAAAGCCTCTAAGAAGGTATATAAAACTAAAAATAAATCAAAAAAACATAAAAAGTGAGTACATTATTACTAAGTAAATAATTCTTACTTCAGCCTCATTAATAAATATTTCCCTGCTTGTGCAATTTAGAATTTATCATATATACTCACATATCATGCAAACTTTGAAGCCCTAATTTTGAAACTGGTTTTACTACAGTAAATGGATGAATATTTTGGTCAATGATGTAGCTAGGACCAGTAGTACATATGCTAATTTTATATCTTGTGTATGATACAACCCCCTTAAAATTAGCTTCAAAATTAGACCTTCAAAAGTCACATAAGTGAGTAAATATAGTAAATGCTTTCTTTTTAATTTTGTTTGTCTACTTTATATTACATGTTAATATTGTTATGCAGTGATGTTAATAGAAAATTTTTACCATAAGTTAAATTATCTGAAAAGAACTAAGAAAGTTATAAACTTGCTATTTTTTAATTAAAATTTAACTAAGGTTTTTAATGTTTAATATGGAAAAAAAATAATATATTTTTCCAAATTAATTATCAATTAAGCAGCTATGTTGAGTGAATTTGAAGAACAAATTTTGTTCTTTATTTTATGCTAATGATTTTGTTTTCACTATTGTTAAATTAAAAAAAAAAAAGCAGGTTCAAATGATTATACTGTTTGTGATTAAAATGGGATGCAAAGCAACAAAAACTCAATATAAAGCAGGCATTTGGTTAGATGTCTTTCAATAAATTCTTACTTCAATAGTAATCATAATATTCCATAATGGAAACAGGATCCTTGAAGGATGTCCTTGTGCAATTGATGACGACCAAAAACCATTACTGAAGCAAACCTATGTAAAAAAAAAAAAAAAAAATGAAAACTATGTGCTTTTTGCTCCAAATTGGAAAATAAGTGAAGCTAAATGAAAATGAAAATTTACATAGTGAAAACATAGTGTTGTAAACTATAAATTTCAAATCTAGTAGCTACAGTTGGTGAAAATAATATTAAGTAGAATATCTGCATGAAACTGCAATATAGTTTTACTCTAATCAGTTATACCGTTTGGAGATAATTTCTAGTTTTTGATTCTGCCAACAAATTTATAGAATAATGTAATAAACTTATAAACCTTATCAGCAATTATCTTATATATAAAGTACAGTGTGTGTGTGTGTTTGTGCATGTGTGTGTCCAAGCAACTCCTCTGCTCCCACTGGTCCAATTTCAATGATTCATAGCTCATTCAAAAGCCCTAGAAAAGTTAGGTGCCAGGAACGATTTTCATTGTGAGTTGAGGGTTGCCAGATTATGCAAGGATAAAAATATATATTAATATACTAGCCATTATCATCCTTTTTATGATTCAAGGGGCGTAACCCTTATTTTCCTTTTGTATCCAAAATTGCTGCGTTATTGGGCGGCATTTGAGCTAGTTCCTGTGAAGGACTCTTAGTTTGGCCATCATCACAATAGCTAGGGAAGAGTAGATGCAATAGGCATCAAACTACCGAAGAACTCAAAATTAATCCCTGCATTTACGTATTACATTAATGCTTTAAAAGTTCAACGATAATTCTTCTGCTGCTACTTAATTTAAAGATGATTTGATGTATGTAGATCCTTATTTTCTGTACAAACAATTATTTTTATTTCATGAGTGACAGAACAGGAGACAATTTATAAGATGAAATTAATATAGTGTAATGATGGGAAAACAGAAATTAGAATTAGTTATACATTCAACAATTGAAGAGTTAGAGAAAAATAATAGCTAATTAAGTAAAACCTATATTATGGAATCTATATGAATAAATGTGAAATTGAAGCACAATTATCCAACAAATTCTGGGGTTAAAAATCCCCAACTCTTTATAATAGGTATTTACTTGACACCAGCTTCCCTTAACCCCCGCTCCCTAAGTCAGGTTGTGACACAATGTCGGTTTAATGTGGGCAACCTGAGTGTGTACACTCGGACTAAGGACAAAAATTCACCAATCCCCGCAATCATTGGTTGCAAAGGTCTAGGTGTGAGCACCGATCCCTCTCTCTGGTGCAATGAGAAGATAGAGACTAGTAACCATTAATATCATGTTTTGTTAAATTGTTTATCTACCTCATTTTGATATATAAAAATTATTTCCCTTTGACTGTAAAACCTTGTAAATGTACTTTATAGATTGTTCAAAAAGTAATATTGTAAAACCTGCATATAACGAACAGACCTTATCTAATATAATGCAGTAATTTAAAAAAAGAAAAAATAAACTTAATAATATTTATAAATTAAACTATAAAATATCAAGAGCAAGAATTTAGAATTAAACTTAAAACCTATTCAATTTAACATTTTCTCAATATATCAAAATACTGGATTTTTTTATCTACCATTTTGGAGAAGTGAAATAATAAATTATAAAACATTAAAGAAGCCATTTATCTTTTTAACTTGCCCTAAATGCTTTTCTAAGTAGAATAAGTTATCTAAAGATAATTTAATCCAGATTTAATTTTAATGAGTTGCTTTAAGCTGAATGCAAACTTTTAAATTTTCAGTATTTTATTTAATCAACCATATTTTAAAATTTTCCAGGATAAAATTGTGTATTTTTCAAAGTTCTATTTATTTTCATTTATGACTATTTATTAAGCTTAGTTTAACTTTTCAAATGAATGGTTTGTGAGATTACCTTGTTAGCCAATGAAAGCACCTCTGTTTGTGATAGTATATAGTGGTACTCTGTTTTTGTTGACTTAAGTATGGTATTCAATTTTGTTCACTTCAGAATGTTAACTTTTCTTGTCTAAACTAATAATTGCATGGCATTTTATCAAAAAGTAAAAGATAGGAAATTACTTTGATTCATTTAGTTTTCTCTTCACTTTTCATTCATCTCAATTGTAGAGTTTTTTGGGGTTTTTTTGCAGCATGAAAAGTGAATTTCTTTCAACTCACAAGATGGCCTAATTTGTATTCCTGCTTGTTTTCTTATTTGATATGTGGCATGACTATCTCAGCCATATAACAATTGACACATCATTCGACATGCATTGTCTTTGTGATGTTATGACTTTGACGATATTTTTTAATAGGAATAAAATAAAAAAGAAGAAAAAATCAAAGAGATCGGAAAGCATTTCTGAAAGCAATGAAGAAACAGAAGTTTGGATTGAAAAAGATGGTAAATTTATTTATTTCTTTACTTCATTTTGTAATTTTACATATGATAAACATTGGCTAGATATTCAATCAGTTATTCTACTTTTCTTTATTTATCTAAAGTACAAATGTTTTAATGTCAGCAATGTTATGTTGGTTTTAAATTATGCAATTTTTGTACATTTATTATTAATATAGATTTATCTTGATTTTCTGTTCCCAATATGAAACCTCATAGAATTTCATATTGAAAATATTAGTTTCAACTATAATTTCTATCGCTTTAAAATTGTATTATTGCTGATCCTTAATTTTTAAGCACAAAATCCTGACTGTTTTCGTTAGTTTTCATTCATAAATGATTGAAGAAGTGAAAAGGTAAAAATCAGACCTCATCATAATTGTCTATAATCTACATTCAAATGTTTACACAGTTATAGATTGTTCTTGCTTTTACTATTAAAATTTTATTTGTATAAGTGTTTAGATTTAATTTGCTGAAAGTTCTGATAGCCCTCAATGATATATATTGCAAATCTCTAGTTTTATATAACATTTTTGCCATTAACAAATTTCCATGTTTACATTCTCAGATTTTTTTTTTTTCTTACCTTGAAGAGATTTTATATAAGTCTATATATACATATCATATGAAATCTAACTTGGTAATACTGGAAATATAGAACTCAAACAATAGATGTTAATATAATCTTTGTTATTGCTGCAACAAATCTTAATATTGTTTAATTTCTTACAGAGTTAGAAAAGGAGGAAGAACTTGAAGAAGATCCTGTTGGCCCTACACCATTTGTACAGCAGACTGAAATGCAAAGCAAAATTAAGTAAGCAATCTCAGCGAAACATTTTATGATGAATATCTGACCATATGAAATATTAACATTAAAATGTGTTGAAAATGATTAAAGATTTGAATTAATATCAAGGATGTCAGTTGCTTTTAACAGATCTATAAAACAAATAACATTTGAAAATCACCATTTTCAGATTTTTCTTTCTTACATCATTTAAATAGCTTATAAAGGTAAAGAAAATGACTGAAAATTTTATATTCTTGTTTTGAATCTCCAATGAACATTATTTTATTATCTTTTGAAATTTCTTTTTTGATATGCAATCATCATTTTTACTAGAGTACAACATATATTTTACTGTATCTCAAAGTTACTGTTGATTCTACTAAACTTTTACAACTGCAGTTACGGTAAGGCTTTGCTTCCTGGTGAAGGTGCTGCAATGGCTGCTTACATTGCTGAGGGGAAGCGAATTCCTCGTCGAGGAGAAATTGGTTTGACTAGTGAAGAAATTCAAGCCTTTGAAGAAGTTGGTTATGTAATGAGTGGAAGCAGGTATGTAACATGACCAATTCAGAAGATAATTTTCAACAAACTAAAAACTTTTTTTCCTCTGAGTTTGTTCAAACTTCATGTTATTTATAAAGAATAATCAACTTAATTAAAATGTGTATATTTTATTGCTTTAATGAAAACATTTGGTTTACAAAACTTATTTTTGGGTTTAAATTTTAGCAACATTGAAGTGCTTAATGTTTTTTATTTCAATTACTTCATTGTTAAGGCTTATTTGTACACTTTTTCTATTGCAGACATCGACGTATGGAGGCTGTTCGACTGAGAAAAGAAAACCAGATTTACAGTGCTGATGAAAAAAGAGCTTTGGCAAAATTCAATCATGAAGAACGAGCAAAACGGGAAACAAAGATACTTTCTCAATTTCGAGAAATGGTGCATAAGAAGATTCAAGAAAAGCAATAGCTGATATTACCTAAAAATCTTGAAACTGATTACAAATTTTCCCTTTTTTTATTCCTGTCATTTTTTCATCTTCATTTCTTATTTTGTGAAATTTTTATTGATTTATTTTTGTAAAAAGATCATTTTCAAAAATTATTTTCTTTGCAAAAGATAGTTATAACACTTTTTCTGAAAGTGAACCTGATAATTAAAAATCAATGTTAATTTGAAAATACTATGATTGAAGCACAATCAGTTTTCAAACTGGGCTCAATGAGTCTGTAAATCATTCTAATTGATCTGGGTTTCTTATTCATTAATTTGAAAATTGATGGGTTTTATGAAACTTGATGGGTTTTTTATTGATATCTACAGTAATTCTATTATGAAGCAGATCTAAAATGATATTTAAAGAGTCAATCTTTTTCATTGTTACTATCATTTCTTTTATGAATAACTCTGCTGTATAAGAATAGTTCTTATTTGAGATAGGAACTCTTTTCTTAGTTTTTTTATACTAAACAATAACTGGGAAAAATCATGTTTTAATGGCAATGAAATTTTGAATTGTCGTAAATTGTCTTCGTTCTCTTAAAAATAATCTGCTATCCAATGAATTCTTAATTGCTATATAAAAATATACAAATATTAATTATACTATCTACTTTTATCATAACTTAATATTACCATTTTTTTGTAATTCATTTTATCAGAATATAATTTTTAAGTTAATTTCATAACGCTGTACCTAATTTATAAATATATAAAATTCTAAATTACATTTTTAGCTATATTTTTGGCAGTAGTTAATGTATTGAAATAAATCCATGCTGTTATTTTGGGGTAAGTGTGTATAATTCAATTGTATATAATTCAGATAAATACATATTTTTCTTACAGTTGTAATTATATCATTTTCCATATCTTTTTTATAAAGCTGTTGAGCTTTATAAAAATGCATTTTTTCTGACATGCTTTGATGGTTAACCATAACAGCAGATTGAGTGATTTCTTTGGCAGACCACTCTCCTTAAACTACCACTCATTAACTCCTTGGGGTCAACATACATAGTTTCTTTTTCAGAAATCATTTATCATTTTCTTCTTGCTAATTTCATTTGTTATACTTCATAGTTTTCCAGTTAGGATAAGTCATTTTATTTTTCTAAGTTTTTCTTTGAAAGAAGAAAAAAGGACTTCTATCAAAATTTATGTAAATAATTACTTAATTTCTGTTTGAATTTTGACCCACAAATCATAAGTATTTTTTGAAAATATTTATAGTATCAACACATCATTGGTTCTGTTATATAATCTTAGTTTACATTCTTAATAACTGTTAACATTGCTCACATTTCAGAAGTTTAAGTAATGTAAGTTCATGCACCACTTGTTCTTATAAGAGGAACTGAGCACTTTGATATCTTTTCTAAAATCTAGGCAATATTTAACTATTATACAGATCTCACTCTTTTTTACTATATGAAACTTGTATCGCCGCCAATTTTTTTTCTTTTTAAGTAATATTTTTCCATAAGATGTTAGATGAAAGTAATTCTTCTGAAACAAGCCATTTTTTTTATAAAGCAAAATAAAAGTAAAAAAAAAAAAAAAATTTAAAAATAGATTTTTCTTTTTTTTTTTTTTTTTTTTTTTTTTTTTTTTCTGTTCAAAAGCTACTTCTAGTTATGTTATTTAACTTGCTTTCTAATTTTTTTAATTAAACCCTGCAAATAGAAAGACATTTGCTTCTGCTTGATTTTCATCAGTATTTTTGTTTAAGATTTCATTCTCATCAGATAAGGCTAAGCTCTTCACAATGAACTTTGCTTTTAACTCCACATTTGCTGACAAGGGCCATCCCTTTCATGGTTTCACTCTTTCAAGGAGCAAAAATTTTGTAAAATCTTCATCAGTCCAGAAAAGTTTTTTTTTTTTTTTTTTTTTTTTTTACAATGATGTTCAGCCTGTACAAGGCTAAAGAAAGGGGGGTATGGTTTATGAGGGAAAGATAAGAGTTGACCCCTAGACTTGAACAGATTAAGATTGTAGTGATTCGTGTAGCATCACCTTGGGAGTCAGTTCCACTTTGTGGAACTAAGGAATGTAGTTTGTCTGAACACTTTCCACAGGAATAGCGATAGAGCAGCAAGAGGTTTGTGATGTTTTGCGTGTGGGGTTGTAGAGTGAAAAATAATTTGTCACTCACAATGCCATGGGGATGCTTCTGAACTCTATCAAAACTGGGAAGTGAAGATTGGCTCTTGTAAAGGTATACAAAAGCAGGATGAGTCAGGTACTTACTGTGATGATGGAATGTCACTAGTTTGGGTTTTTTTTTTTTTTTTTTCTTTTTTTTTTTGAGACATTGAATGTAACTGGCCAGTTTTTCCCCCACTGAGTTGTTAGGGCTAATTCAGAGGAGAGATCAACTTTGGCGATACACCCATAGACCATTGTATCATCAGCATAGATATTCACAAATGATCATTTCTGTATAGTAAAAAGTGAGCCTTGGGTGATGCCTGTGTTGATTACTTGGACCTTGGGAGACTAGTCATTAACAATTACCTTCCATTAGGAAGGGCCCAGTTGGTGAGGCATCAGAATACGCCGACTGCACCCTGCAGAGGTTAAAAGTCCCTCAATGGGGCCACCTGTTGGCCGTGGGTGGCGACCCGTAATGTCTGGGGACGGGATCCTGGTGGTTGAGCAGGTTGTAACACAGGTGTAAAGCGGTCACAATCCTGTAACACACCACTTTGGCCCTTACCTGGGCTAGACGGGCGGTCGGAGGGGCCCGATCCGATCAATCGGCTGGTCATGTCAAGCCCCATCATATATAATCCATCCCAAACCTATAACTGACACTCCTCTTCCCAACCAAAACTAACACTTAACCCTAAATATGTGATGGAAGGCGGTGGCTGAGGGTCAATCAATTTGGGAGAAAAAAAGGATCTGACACACTTGCTAAACCTTCACAGCCGTAATACTTGGAAAACGGAAACAAAGGAACACGCGTGCTCATAGACTCCTCCCAAAGAGAGTATACCATTCACGTAGCCCCGACATGGCAAGGCGAATGGGTTTCCCCTTGTCATGTCCCAATACTGGACTCCGCGGTGGGTAGGGAGCGAGAATGATGAAAAAAAATAAAAACAATCAATGGAAAAAAAGAAATCTTCCAAGAGACCACATGTGGATAACGACTCGGAAACAGAAAATGACAGCGAAAACTTTCCACGATTTATTGTACTTGAAGCAATAAGCAAAAAACCATTAACAGAAATTTCACCATTTAAAATACAAAAAGCAATATCAAATATCATTATACCAAAAAATGTAAAAAAATTACAAAATGGAACACTACTAGTAGAAGTAGAAAAAAAGATATATGCGGACACATTAATAAGACAAAAAAAAAACAAGAAATAGAAATAAAAGCCTACCCACACCAAACCCTAAATTTCTCAAAGGGAGTAGTAAAAAGCAAGGAGCTCTCTCTGTGCACTCTAGGAGATAAAAACAGAACTCCAAACTCAAGGAGTTACAAATGTCAAAAGAATAACAACAAAGAAAAATGAAGTAGAGATACAAACTAACACCTACATTATAACTTTCAACTCCCCCCAAATTCCAACAACAATTAAAATTGGATATGAAAGTATAAAAGTAGAACAATACGTACCAAACCCTCTTCAATGCTATAGATGCCACAAATTTGGGCATCACAGAGATTCCTGTAGAAATAAAAGAATATGTGGAAAATGTAATGAAAAAGAACCTGAACATAAAGAAGAGAACTGCCCAAATGAGAGCCTATGCTCAAACTGTTTGGGAAACCACTCTGCTCTTTCAAAACAATGCAGTATATATAAACAGGAGAAAGAAATAATTAGAATAAAATACAAAAAAAATATCTTTCATAGAAGCATGAAAGGAAGTTAAAAATAATATAAAAGAAAACACCTATGCTTCCATGGCACAAAAAGCAAATAAAATAAACAATGAAGATAAAAGGTTCAATTGAAATAACAAACTTATGCAAAGAATTAAAAGCTTTCCTCAAAGAATTAAAAACCTTTTTAATTGAACTTAAATCGGATCAAAATAAAACTCAACAATCCAGATCAAATGGAATAAACCCAGAAGGGAAAAAACTTTGGAAAGAAAACATAGAACAAAACTTCAGCGAACCCTCTTCTTCCCAAACCCAAAATAAGAAAATGAAAAATAAACAAAAAGAAAAAAAAAATAACAGAACAAGAAAGCACCCGATCAAGATCTAATTCAAAATCAAGAATCAATATATCAAATGAAAATAAATTTGAGCCTATGGAATATATGGAAATAGAAGAGAAAGAAAACAAACAAAATTCAAAACAAAACCAAAAATCTGACCGAAGGATACCACAAGCAGTTGAAGACAAAGCTTCTAAAAACTCAAGAGATGGAAAAAAACTAGAGAGGACAAATGATATAAACCTAGCAGGTAACTTTACCCCCAAAAAATGAAAGTATAATCATGTCACATAAGATCCTGCAATGGAACTGTCGTGGAATAAAATCTAATTACAATGACCTACTCATACTTATGTCACTACTGTATCCAGCCGTCATCAGCTTACAGGAAACTTTTTTTACAAGAAAATGCCAAATTAAAAATTATAAACAATACCACTATAACCACAATACAGGACATAGAGCTAATGAAGGAGTGTCAATATTGATTAGAATTGACATACCGCAAAGTAAAGTACACATTAAAACTAAATTACAAGCAATAGCAACACAAGTGACACTAGATAAAACCATCACAATTCTTTCCATCTATATACCCCCACAGGAACCAATAAATACAACAGAAATAAACAACTTGATGGAGCAACTCCCTAAACCCAGAATCTTACTAGGAGACTTTAAGTCATAATCCTATATGGAATAGCAAAAAAATAGATACTAAAGGTAAAATAATGGAAGAAATAATTAACACCCATAACTTATGTCTATTAAATCATAAATCCTCAACCTACCTTAATCCCTCCAATGGAACAGAATCGTCAATAGACTTGAGTATATGCGATCCAGAAATTTGTATGGATTATACATGGAAAACACATAGCGACACATGTGGCAGTGATCATTACCCGATCATTCTAGAAAATCAAAAGCCTGCCAAGGAAGAAATTAAAATACACAATCAGAAACAGTCGCAAGAAAAAGCAATCCCAAAAAACAGAAGATTATGAAACCCAACAGCCTTTCAACTTTTTATACAAAATAACCATCTTAAATTCATAAATTAATAAGGCTTCGGCATAAATTGACCCAAATAGGAGTTGACATGCCATTAAATCCAACAACCAACCAACCAACCATTAGGAAGGACTTGATAATTAAGAAGATTCTTCCCATGATTCCATATCTGGAGAGCTTGCACAGTAACACACTATGCCTCACCTTGTCAAAGGCCTTTGACATATGTAATCGTCCTTGAAATGTATTTTTCTGATTCTGTGAGTAACTTATTACTCACAGAATCAGAAAAATACATATCAGCAGTGGACTGAACCAATTAAAATTTGTACTGCATGTTGCTCAAGAGGATGTCCATATTGAGGTGATCAACAACCTTTTTGATTATAGCTTTGAAAAGTTTGGTAATGACACTGGGGAGACTGATGGGTCTATACTGAGACAGTGATGAGGGCAGACTGGCATTCTTGAAAACAGAGCATACACTTGACACTTGGGAAGGATTTCTTTTTCAAGCAGCAGTTAAATAATTTTGCTAAAATCAGAGATAACTCAGGGTTAATATTCTTAAGGACAACAATTGGGATTTTATCTGGTCCAGTAGCCTTCTTAGGGTCAAGATTTTGATATCTTGACTATTCAGGCTGTGATAAAAATATTACTTCACTGATATTATGCTCAATGAAACAGCAGGGGGAATTGGAAAGGAGATGGCCTTTGTCACCTAACATTGGATTAGAGGCAAAGATCCTTGCATTATCTGATGAGGATGAGGACATCAGGGCCATTTGTAATAGTAGGCGCAGACACTTTGCCTCTATTCAGAATTTGGTTTTAAATCTTCCAGAACTGGGATCCATGTTGTTTGCATTTGACCTTGGCCTCAACTGCTTGTGCATAGCTACACTTTACATTTCTAGAACTATCTTGCAATGGTTGCAGGCAGTTATGACTGCATCAAGTATCCTACTACACTGTTCCCTGTGATCGATATTGTAGTAGTAGTTATAGTGAGCTATAGCTGCAGCCTTTATAGGTACATTAACTGCGTGGCAACTTCAGTGTATAAGTTTTAGATCTGAATCTGGAAATTTCCCTAACTAAATGGGTTGAATTGAAGAAATAAAAACCAAGTAAAACCTTCTTCTGGGTGGATTCGAAGACTTGTTCTAAATTACAATGAAGATAATTGTATCCCTGACTACTTGACAAGTATACCACATAATATCAGTTATTAAAAACTTCAGCAAAGCATTTTTCAGGTCAGAATGTTGGGAATAATTCAAGGAGGTTACCTAATACATGGGTGGCTTCTTCATTGATCTGAGTCAGTTCATAAGTGATGGAACTCTCAATAGTATCTGACTTTTTCAGTGTTTTTTTTTTTTTTTTTTGTTTTTTTTTTTTTTTTTAGTGGACTAACTACTATATAGTCAATATTGAAGTTATCACAATTTAGGATATTTAGTAAGAATATTATTAATCATCTCAGCTATTCCTTCAATATAGATTTTGCTGTTAGGATGTCAGCAGTGGATATAACAGTTACTACATAGAGAATCAGTTAGGTATTAGGCAATACCTCACAAGGACTATCACTTTAGATATATTGAAGACCTTTGACAAGTTGTGTCATGCAGATTTGCTATACAAGCTCTTCAGGAAGAGTTATCAAGTCCTTCCTAACAGATAGATCCATGAATGTTGTGAATCGCCAGTCCTCCAAAGATCAATGCTTGCATCCACTAAGACTCACTCTTGATTTTACCCTCTTCCCGCTTTATATTAACAAGCTAAGAGCCTTATTCTAATCTTTAGTGAATATCTATGCATTGGTATATGGGTGCGCCTCCAAAAATCTAGATTTTGGTCTCTCCTCGGATCTAGCTGTAACAACTCAACGGTAGGGGAAAACTGGTTGGTCACATTTAATACCTTAAAAAAAAAAAAAAAAAAAATAGTAATGTTACATCATTACTTAGCAAATGCTGAATTTTCACCTATCACAATGAACCAATATACCAATCATGCAATTGTTGGTATACTTCAGAAGTAGTTTCTATCTTAGTAAACCAACTATTAAATGAAATTTGTGATATTATAGTTGGCAGTGTATATTTTAGTTTAAAAATTCAGTTCATGGTGAACTGGCAGATATGTATTGACATTTTATGTACATTGTATACTATGAAGAAGCAAATAGTCGAAAGAGTAAATTGAAAAATCATTTTGTAAAGTTGTATACTCAAGATGTACATGTTTATGATTTCTTATCTAAAAGCAGGTTTTATATTACTTTTTAATAAATGAGAATAATGAATGTTTGAGCAGTAATTACATCAAATAGAACCAGCACACAAGTTTTGGGATTCCAAATCTAGCCCTCATCATTGTTAACATTTTCAATAGTGGTATACCATATTTGAATGAGATCATGTATACCCCACACTCTGGCTTGTGGAAGCTTCTTGGCTACTTTCTTAGCCATGTGTGAGTTGATTTTTTCATCTTATCATCATTGGAAAAATTACTGTCATTTTAGTGCTTCCTTCGTGTACCTAAACAAATGAAAGTCTGAGAGAGCCAGGACTATAGGATAAATGAGGCAACATTGTCCAAGCTGTGATTGCTTGTCTAGTTTTAAGCTGTTATGTCTTGCATTGTTATAACAGCACATCAGTCATCTTCATCTGGCTGAGCTTGAAGAAGCTTTGCTTTTAGCGTTAACAGTATGTCATTATATTAACAGTATTTATATTATATTTATATTGACAGTATGAACATTAATAACAGTGCCCTTACTGTAAATACATATTGAGATTTAAGTTCACCCCAGACCTCAAGTGAAACTTGTATACACAATGCATCACTAAAGATGCTGATTCCTTGTGCCACTTTACAAGAGCCAGATCAGACTGAAAATGGAGTACTACTTTTAGTATTTGGAAGTTCAATGTTCACTACTATGTGAACGTACTATTAAGTTCCTACTATTCTTACTAAAAATAAGCCTACACATTTTCTATCAGACTGTCAGATTCAAATATACCGATATGACGACCTATTGCTATTATCAGTCAGTATCCAAACATATCACAAATTTCATTTTTTTTATTCAGAGTTGGTTTACTGAAATACAGCAACTACTGCAATATATGAGGGTTGGTGAGGCTTTTTGAAGTTCAAGCCTCACCCAGAAGAAGTTGGAGAAACAAGACAGTTTTTCACTATTTTTTCAGTATAGTCACACATGACATTGATGCACTTGGTCCAATGATGTTTAAGCCTTGCAATCCCATCACAGGAGGTGGTGTCCCAGTCCTTCAAAAACTCCTCCACACTATGTATGATCTCATCATTGTTTCCAGAATGGCAACCACACAGGTGGGATTTGAGTTTTGGTGCTAAGTCTCACGAGTAAGAGAGATTGGGTAGCAATTCAAAGCCACTATTGACTACTTAAGCTACTTCAACCTGAGCAGTGTGAACAGGCATGTTATCCTGGAGCAAGAGCACACCTGCCCCCAGCTTCCCTCTGCATTTCAATTTGATTGCTTCCTTCTGTTGTCTTCATTCTGGTGCATTAATAGTTTTTTTTTTTCCTTTTCCAAGTAGTCTTTCATGATTACAACTTCAGAACAAAATAAAAAGACACCATCACCTTGCTAACAGATCTGCCTGCTTGAACTTCTGTTTGCTATGATTGAGGTGCAAAGTGGTGAACCCAGGTTTTATCTTGAGTTACTAATCTGCAGTGGAAATTCTCAGCCTGGAAGTGAGTCAGAAGTGTCCTGGAAATATCAACCCTTTTCAGCTTCTGGTCTGGTCTCTGCATTCTTGGGACCCATCTTACTTATCCACAAGATCTCAGTTAAAACAATATGAACTGAAACAAAACTAATGCCTATAGACTTAGTTGAGAGTAAGATGTCTGTCATCCAAAACTATATGGTGAATGGCATCGAGTTTTTTGTCAGTAGTTGAGGTCTTTGGACTAACAGACCAAGGGTCATTCTTCTGTGCTGTCCCTGCCTGACTTGAATAATACATCCTACTTCTTCACAGTTGCATAGGAAGGAGAGTCCATGGATTTCTTTGGGTATCATACTTTTCTTTTGCAGATACTATATGACTGCTCTGGCCTCTGTTTTGTCCATTTTAAAATTTTTCACACACCTCTCACATTGGTATGGCCCTCACTTGCACAGAAATTAAGACAGAAATCTGAATTAGTTTTTCTAGTTTTATAAGAAGGGATAGTGTGTTGCCACAACAAAAATATTCAGTTATTCTTCTTCTTTCTGGGTGAGACTTAGAACTTTTGACCAACCCTTTATCAATTTTATGCTTGCTGTATTGATTGGAGTTTTTTAATGTTTTGTCAATATATATCCTGGCATATACTGTATGCAAATATTATTAAGCAGGTAGATACATAAATCACTATTTGTTGAAAGGTATAATTATAATTTGTAAAATATTTTCTCAATAGGAAATGAAATATATAATTGTAGGATGTATGCTGATAGGCCTGTTTTTTAATTGTCTTATTCTCTGATATTTAGTTTATTTGGGAACAAACATTAAGTAATAACCAAAGCTTTTTTGTGCTTCGAAATAGATTTTGTTGTGGGGTGGTGTAGGGAAATTCAAATTTCATTTATTTAAACAAAATGAATGACATAAGAATCCTGATGCAATTTATACATTTTTGATAGTTGTGAGATTTTTTAAAGAATATAAGGGATTAAAGGACAAAACACAAGGCGACAGAAGATGATGATTGACATTGCATTTAAATTTTTGAAGATCATAGTTTAAAGGAAAGCAAGTAAAAATGAGAGAATTCCACAAGCAAGAAGTCTGAGAGAAGAAACTATTTGCATAGACCTATAGTTACATCTAAGAATTTCATCAGTAAAATTATGAGGCCTATTTAGCAGTCTAGTACTGTGCTTAAATTGATAGTTGGGGGTGCCAAAGAGGGAAGCCCACCTGAACAATTCTCTCTTTTTTTTTTTTTTTTTTTATAAGTCAGAAGGAAGCCACGTTACAGCAGTGGGAAAGTGACTGAAGCTAAGCTGCTCGATCATAACCAATAACATTGCAGATTCTTTGTTGAATTTTTTCAAGAATCTCTAAATACATAGCAGAAGCACCAGACCAGATGTGGCAACTATATTCAATGCATGGATGTATGGTAGACTTATAAATAGATTTGTAAGATAAATTTTAGCTGTCCATATTGACACAGTGAAATGGCTTTCCTAGTAGCAGACCGAGTCAATAAAATCATTCCACTTCCTGTCCATGGAAAGCATTAAACTAAGAAAGCACAAGTTATTCTACTGGAGTCATTATTTACATTATTCAGACTATTGTCCTCATCTTTGTCTCCATATTTATTACAATGTTTCAGCAGTTGTACGCTCTGACCTTCTTCAGGTGGTTGGAATATCGAACTGAACTCTTTATTTTGCTTGCTGGGGTAGACTGTTCGAGTTCCACATGCCATGTCTAATGGATGTCAGTTATCAGTTATTTCCTGCTTAATTCCCTCTCCAAGTTCTCTACCACCTTAACCAGGTATTGAACTCACACTCTTTGGGTCCTGTCACGGGATCTAACTAATACCTTTATCCACTGTGTCTTTGAGGACATTTGTGTATGAATTTCTGGGTATTATAAACCTAATACCTTCAGCAATCATTTTTTTTACCAGAGCTCATATTGCAATTTTTGTTATTATCGCTATTCTCTGGCACTCCTTATTACTGGTTCCCCTATTGTATTTATTTCTATGCTTGGTCAGCTCAGGAGATTTTTGTGGCCTAGCATATGTGCTGATTCCTTAAGTTTACGAATTTTCCGATGGTGTTCTTTGTCTATGATCTCAACCTTATCCCACAAAGGGCAGTGACCTCCCTTTTCTCTCCATATGTGGTCAGACACACCTGATTTTTCCACTCCCCCTCGTGTTACAGCTTTCTGGTGTTCTAAGAACACCAGAAGCCTTACTTTAAGGGGGCGGCCTGTCTCCCCTTTATATCAAGGAATCAGGAGGCGTTAAAAATAAGCCATTTCTTGCACCAATTTGACCTTATTGAACCTATAATGCCTTTTAAGATGGGACTAAATAACTATGTATCAGCATAAATACCAAGTGGAGAAATTATATTGGAAGGCCGTTGATGAAAATTAGAAACAAAGTAGATACTAGGATAGAGTCCTGGGTGATACCTGCATTAATGTACAAAGATCTAGAATATTGGACGTTCAATACAACATTCATTTTGTGATTTGATATAAAAAGATTAAATCAAAAATCAACCAGAAATATCATAGCCATTCAACTTGTGAAGAAGACTAACCTGCGATACCCTGTCAAACGCATTCGAAACATCTAAAGTAACAAACTGAGTTTCATCATTATTATGTAGAGCTTGACAGACTCTTTTAGCATTAACATTTAACACATCGGCAGTAGACCTAGAGAAGCAAAAGTCATATTGTTTCTATGAAAGAAGCCCCTGCGATGTGAGATGCTTAATCAATTTGGAGTTTAGAGTCTAGTACTTTGTTAAGAAGAGGTAAAAGATAGTTCAAAGGTTCAGACGGTTCGTCTTAGTTGTTAAAAACTGAAACTATAGAAGAGTTTTTTCCAAAAAGATTTCCAGTAAGAAACAACATTTATTGTAGATCATAGAGAAAACAGGAACCAATTGCAGGAGTAACATCAAGTTCATATGTTGATCAATTTTAGCGATTATAGCAGAAACCGTGGATGGAGTTATTTGTACATATTCTAAGCAAAAAGTCAGGCAAAGATGCTCTAGATGAGTCAAGAGAGGAACTGGAAGAGAATTTACCAACAGAAGATAACACTCTAAATTGAGACAAAAAGTTTTCATAGATGATTTTATTAACATTAAATGAAACTTAGAATATCTTCCCTACTTTTCCCTCTATATAACCCCAATGAATCAAGTAAAAAATGCTGGGTTTTGCTATTTTATAGTTTGGAATGTAAACAAGAAATCGGAGGTCAATTAAGAAAATGAGTTGTTGCTTCTCGGGCTGGAAGTGAATGTCTAGTAGCCGTCCTCATCCCAAGCTTCGTCTTCCCATTTAACTTGAGGGTCAGGGTCAATGCCCGAGACTTCTAACAAGGAAATGTTGAAGGAACTTGACAATTTCTGTCTCTACCTGCACGCAAGTTTTTTTTTTTTTTCAAACTTGACCTTGTCGAATAAATACTACTTCTTGAAATGGTAACTAACATTTACTTCCATGGAGAAAATCTGGAATTTAAAATATTGATTCAAATAAAATAAAATCATACTGGAACAACAAGTGATATAGATTATGGTTTCTGATAAAAAATATGCAAGCTAGTCTATAAAGGAATAAATAACTGTACTGCTAATGATAGTAATTGTAAGCACAAACTCATAGAATGCTCGATATTTCACTTATTTTTGTAAATTGGTATTTATGGTTTCATTTTCCCACTTGATGAAACTTACTGATAAATTTATTCGACTCGCTCTAAATATGCTACTATTTTGTCATATCTTAATTTTTGCTGATTTGAATTGTCATATTTTTTCTCAGTTTACTTCGCTTCCATCAAATATTTGCAAGACATCGCTTTCCTACCATTTGTGGATAATTTATATTCGCAATATACACTATACAATATGAGATTAAGCTATAAAAGTACGTTTCATCATCGCAATCCACAATACAATAAAATTGATTTCTTGCATTTGTCCAAAACACGTCAATGAGCGCTCTTATTAATTCTCAAATCAATTAAACTAACATTTATTATTTATCACATTCTCCGTGCAAAAATTGATACCTTAAGTGGTTCTTTTTCGATTTGTTTATCTTTAAGCTTAGCTCAGAAAAGAACGAAATTTAACTGACTAGAAGGGCTTGAGGGCCTTCACCACAAAAATTAGAAACAATCTCTTCTATATGCTTGCGAAGCCTTTCACTGATGAGAAGATGCCAGGTGGAGAAAAGTGCAATTAGGAATAATGTGTGATATGTTTTGAACAATGTCCGCTATTGTGTCACCACTTTCTTTTGCAAGATGTTAACAACACAAGAAAAAGAAGTATTGCATTCTCGTAAATCGATTTGACTGTTATTGAAACCTATTCGACACGGGGTTTAAGAAAACATGTTAATGTGAGACATATTTTTTCATATTTCTTTTGATTTTTTTTAATATGAAAAATAAAAGTACAAATTCCTGTTTTATATTCCAGTTTAAAAGGGTACAATCAAATATTTGAAAAGGATGCATCCATCAAGTAAAATGCTTTCTAAAAATTTACTTGTTAGTGACTAATTCGTTTTAATACACATCTTATTTATGATCTGAAAAAATAAGGAAATAAGTTGAGTTTTTCTGGGAATTCTAGATCGCAAAAGAAATGGTAAAAGCCATTCATATAAATATGTGATTAATTCAAAACGTTATTATTTCTTCATGATAATATATTTAGAGAGACATGTTCTAACGTAAATGTAAATCTAGTTTCAGTTGCTTGTGTTAAAATTAGCCGACCAACCAGACATTTTTTACAATGATGTTCAGTCTGTGCAAAAAGCTACTTGAGGTAGGAGGTTTCAGAATAAGAGGCACTGCTTGTGGAGATATGTGAGGAAGATAACAGTTAATCTAGACTGGAACAGGCCAAGTTGCAGTGATCGAGGAAGTAGTGGTTCGTGAGAAGAACCTGCCCGAGTAGAACTTACATCTCACCAATGAGGGTGGCTCACTACAATGTCAGTGGCATGGCGAGTTTTAGCCGTGAAGGTTAGAACTGGTGGAACTAAGAAATATAGTTCGTCTGAACATTTTTCCATGGAAAAAGCGAGAAGTTTGCGATATTTCGCCTGTAAGAAAGGGGTTGAACGACGCGGAGATACTTTTTGAGCTCTATCAAGATTGGAAAGTGAAGACTGTGCAGCTCCTCTATTTTCGTCCTGATCTGGCTCTTGTAAAAGTATACAAGATAAATCAGAATTACTGGAGGGGTACAGGGAACGGACCATTTTTTCAACATCTTTAGCGATGGATCGTATGTATGAGTTCTACTTGAAGTCTGGGTGAAGTTTAAGTTCCAATAAATGCGCTCAAGGCACGGGGCCTCACTGAGTAAGAACCCGTTTATCGCGATAGGTGAAAATTCAGGCTCCGTTAGGTGGTGATGAAACGTCACTAGTTTAGGTTTCGAGGCATTGAATATGATCAGACAATTTTTTCACACTGAGCTGTTAAAACTAGGTTACAGGTGAATCCATATGCCGTTGTATCATCAACATAGATATTCTCAAATAAATGATTGGAGCATACTCTTTTACATTTATTCAAAGTAGAGAGTTTGACCGAGAAACGATCGGGGGGGTCTGCGTTGATCGCTTGGGCCTTGGGAGACTGGCTGTTAGGGACTCGATAAGACTCTACCAGTGATTCCTTAGCTAGAGACCTTGTCAAAGTCCTTTGAAATATCTATATATCTAATGCAATCGTCCTTGAGATGTATTTGCATGGAACTTTTATAAAGTAGTACATAAACATATGTATATGTAGTTATGGAAAAGGCTTCGGGGGAAAGCATCGAGGACAAATCCGGAATTGGAGTTCCTAAGGCTGTCTGATGTTATGTTCAACTTCGTTCTGTCAACTACTGCGACGACGCCGGTGCGAAGCTGTATTAGACTCTACCTTTCCCTTAGATAACATCGGTGGTATAGAGAGGGGAGACGTTCTGCATGGCAGCCTACGATCTTTCATAAAACTCCAGCGTCCTCTCACCTCGACGGCAAAACATGGGAAGTCTACTGATGGGAGGATTCCGTAGGTCCTTCTGTTCGTGAAACTGACGAGAACGACATCGAGAAGGTGGAAGACGTCTCCAACGATCTCCCAGGCTGGAAACGCGATTTACACTGAAGCGAGAAGAGAAGAAACGGAGACTTGCCGCCAGGGAGAATCGTAAACGAGGGGAAAGAAAGCAACACGACAACATCGGGGTTTAAAGTGTTTTCATATGGATTCGTTGCAATAGAGATTGTCACTCCCGTATAAGCCTGTACAGTCATAACAGATGCTGGGGCCTCGGCAGCTGAGGTATAACCTTTTGGGCGTAGATCTCTCGTGGTCAACGGATGCCACACACACACATGTACGTCCATTGATTAGTTTGTAGCCTAATGGGGGAAGAGCATTTATTTTACACAACAAATATTTTTCAACATAATCTTCTTTCTTGATAATACACTTACTTCAATAGTGAATCTTAATCGAACCTTATACGGTGAAACTTTCAGATCAAAATTCAAATATCTACGTATCAGACCGCAGGCTTATTGAGTCATCCTCGCATAATAGAAGCAAATTATGTGCTTGCATATTAGAAATATTAGTTTTTCAAAATTCCCCTATGCTTCATTTCACGGTAGTGATAACATAGGATTCAATTTATATTTTTAAAATATATTCGAATTCGTTATTCAACTATATTTTGCTTTTGTTATTCGGTTTGTGAAATTTAAGAATGTATTTTTTTTTTCAAGACAAGTGATGATAAAGAAGCGATAGTGTTTTATTGATACGAAGAAACACATTATCCGATAAAGACTCGTTTTTCTTCGGAAATTAAATACAGGGAATTATTCAGAATTTTACCGAATAGTTATGTTACTATTGCTGTCGACACGTTTTCCTTTTGCAAGCTGTCATAGCAAACAACAAAACCTTTCACATATTTGGCGGAGACATTGCAAATGTAGTCTACAGCTTAAGTGATGATGAACACCAAATGATTGAATACTCAATACCCAGTGTCTGTCTATCATCTTGGTGACCAGAGCACTTCTTTCTATGACCTATGTTTGGTTTTCACAACCAGTATATAAAATGATCTTATATTAAGGACGCATATTAGTATGTTATATTTAAATGAAGCTATTAGCAACAGCTGGATTCTGAAACATGAAATTATGAAATATACATATCAACGGATTGATTTGGATGTGATTTAAAACACTTATCCATTCCGTATCTCAACGTAATTTATGATGAATTTTTATTAAACTGAACAAATTTATTTTTGTTTTTAATCGTCCCCCACTAAGCAAGACAATAAAGAACACTAGAATGCAAGAGGTTACAGAGTGTTAGGGAATATGAGAAAAACTACTATTAAGGTGAGAAGAAAATAAAAGAAGACAGAAGATAACAATTGACATTGCATTCAATTTTTTGAAGATAAACGTTGAGTGTTCCACAAGTGAGAAGTGCGATAGAATAAACTGTTAGCATAGAACTTATGGTTATATATTGCTGTAAAATCTAGTACTGTGCTTAAATTCATAAAGATTAGGTACCACAGGGGAAAGTTCATCAGAACAATTACCATGAACGTATTTATAGAAAAGACGACACGTAAGACGACACACGTAAGCTACGTTACAGCGGTGGGGGGTGGAAAGAGATTGAAGCTGAGATGTCAGATCAGTGCAGATTCATCTTGAATTTAATCAAGAATCTCTAAATATATAGCAGGATCACCAGACTAGATGTAGCATCAATATTCAAAGCTAGGACGAATAGTAGACTTAAGATGTCTAAGATAGATTCTGGCGAGAAAAATTGTCTAACTCTACACAGTGAACCAACTTTCCTAAGTGCAGACCTAGCAATTAATTCAATATAGTCTTTCCACTTCTATATGTCATACGCAGCGTTTTTTTCTTCTTTTTTTCATATTTGGATTTCTGTTTGTATTAAAACATTTTGTGAACTTGTAACGAAGAAAAATAAATTTAAAGTTATTGAATCTTCATGTAAATACTTATGGTAATATTCAAAATTTAATAATACAAATAGCTACTGTGCAAAAATTACATAAAACCACACCGAAAGAGGATTATATATATATATATATAATTTGGAGGACTGAAGAGGAAGAAAGAAAGAGATTCGCGAGTCTATGTGAGATTTTTGCCTTTCATAGAAATTAACCCGTGAGCTGAGGAAGAAAGAAAGAAATTCGCGAGCCTATATGAAATTGTTTTTGAACCGATGTAAACTTTTCGAGTATACGCAAAATTCTTTCTGATATAAAATGAGGAGAAAAATTAAATTAATGAGAACAGTGAAGTCATGTGAAGTGTTTCGTTTCAGTTCCTCGCGACCAGCATTGAAGTAATTGCCAGTGTAATATTTTTTAATTCATGCGAGGGATACCGTCAGGTTCACATGCTTTGTGGGGATCCAGGTTAGGGATGATAGCAGAAACTATAGAATAGGTGTGCGGTTCAGCGTACCCGGATTAAAGGAGAATTTAATACGGGATACCCTGCCCACAAAATATAACGCAAATTTCAAGAAGAAACAACACGATAAGGAACGTTTGTAGAAAATAGAACATTGTATATTTATTACTTTGTGAATAGGGTAAAAAAGATTAATGCTTATGTTCATTTAAACAAAAATGTGATTTTTACAAAAATGTCTGTGTTCGCTGTCTTTCAACAGAGTAGCAGAGTAATGTCTGTTTCTTTTGTTTTTGTATAGGTGTAAAGGAAAAAGGGGCGCTCAATTTAAGTTGAAAAAGAGAGTGTGGATGAGGAATAAAAGATAAAAGGAAAATGTACTTATGAATTGTTTTGAAGTCAGTTGTAAATTTGTTGTTGTTGTTGTTTCCTAATCCACTTTCGGCTCTTAGTGTCGGGTTGAGTCAGTGATGGAATTTACTGTCAGTCTTCTATGATCTCTGCGCCCTCCTGACTGGCGACTGTGTTGAAACTCTGTATTTATTGTTGACTTTTTTTCACACTGGCTCGTTATCATTTTTTTTTGGGGGGGGGGTTAGCAAATCGCCTCATTTCATTGGTCAGAAAATTAATTTCACACCTTATTGCGAAATCTGTTTTTAATCGTTTTGATCCGATTTTGCGGGTGTGCAAATCTACTTTGTGTTTTTTAGTCACTTGTTGGAATGATATAGGATTTGTATCCTATAAACCCCCCTGCAGATTGATAAATATTGAAAATATTTCTCAATATCTAATATATGTTTTAAAATGAGTAGGCCAGTGTACGTGTCTACCTGATCTTGTGGTAATGTTTTTAGGTGTGTTTGGAGGTGTAGAAAATGTTTCACTTGCGTTGGTACCTGTCGCGTCTGTAGAATGTTCCGACGTACTTTACTTTGTAGGTAAATCCAAGTACGCTGGTTTTAGTCTGTCTATAGAGACAGTGTCTTGCTTGCCTTTTGCTACAATTGTGAAATATTTGGGTTTTCTGTTGACTACTTGGAAAGGTCCCGTATAAGTAGGGCAAAGAGGCCTTTTTACTGTGTCGTTTCGTACGAAAACATATTCACAATTGTGGAGGTCTTTTGGAGTGTAAAGGTCTTTTGTTTGTGTTCTAGTGGGCGTGAAAACTAGTTCATTCATTCTTTGCTTAAATCTTTGTACAAAAGATGTAGTTGGTTGGAGTTGACTGGATTTATCACAAAACTGTCCTGGTAACGTCAAGGACGTTCCAAAAACAGATTTCGGATGCTGTACATCCTAAATCTTCTTTGATTACATTCCGAATGGATAGTAATATTAGCGGTAGATTTTCTAACCACGTCTTGGAATCATTATTTGCTGTTAATGCTGTCCTAAGTTGCCTGTGGAAACGTTCAATTAATCCATTGGCACCGTTGTTGCTATATGCTTAACTCCCAATAGTTTTGTGAACTCATCAAAGAGCGTAGATTGGAACTGAGAACCTCAGTCTGTAGTTATTACTGAGGGACAACCAAAAACGGCAATCCACTCATGTAATATACTTTTAGAGATCGTTTCTGCAGATATATCCCTAGGAGGAACAACGACAGGCCATCTTGTGAATCGGTCGATAATAGTGAGTAGGTAACTATGTCCGTTTGCTTCTGGTAAGGGACCCACTATGTCCATGTGAAGATTCGTGAATCTACCATCTGGTTTTAGAAAATACCTAGGAGGGGATTTAGTATGTCTGTTTACTTTGCTTTTTTGGCACTTCAAACAAGTTTGAGTCCAGCTTTTTATGTCAGTATACATGTTTGGCCAGACAAAACGACTGCTAATCAACTTGTCGGTTGCTCGGTGTCCGGAATGTGAGAGATTGTGAAAATGCAGAAATATCTTTTTTCTCAATGAAGGTGGAATATATGGTCTTGAATAACCAGTCCCAACGTCACAGAGTAGTGTTTTTGTTCCAAATGGGACGGGATGTTCCTTCAATTGTAAAGAAGTGTCCTCTTTTATTTTGTATAATGTGGTATCTTCCTTTTGTTCATCTGCAATGAGGTCGAAGGTAAGAGTTTCAGAATCGATAGATTGTATCGTGGAGCGCGAGAGTGTATCTGCCACGATATTGTCTGAACTTTTAATATAGCGGATATCCGATGTAAATTGGGATATGTAGTCCAGTTGTCGGGTATCTCTGGGTGTGTATTTATCTGTGTTCACATGTAAAGCGTAAGTGAGGGGTTTGTGGTCTGTGAAAATAGTCAAGTTTCGTCCCTCGAGCAGATGTCGAAAATGCCTTATTGCTAAGTAAATAGCTAGTAACACTCTCGAGAAGGTACTGTACTTCTGCTGTGCTTTGTTTAATTAGACCGAGAAAAAGAAGATTGGCTTTTCTGAACCATTTAGCTTCTGATGTAGAACTGCTCCAATTGAATCTCCTGAGGCGTCAGTTGTCAATGTAAGTGTTGAGTTAGCATCGTCACTGATGTAAGAGAGCTGCTAACACTTTTTTAGCATTTTGAAATGCAGCTAACGCTTCTCCGTCGATCAGTATTTTTGCATTTTCTTCTTCTGTTTTTGCAGCAAGTTTGTGAGTGTGGTCAAAATTCTGGAACAACCTGGAATAAATCTACAGTAGTAATTTATTAAACCGAGAAATCGTCTTAATTGACGCAGTGATGTCGGCTGCTGAAAGTTTTGTATTGTTGCTACTTTCTCTGGGACAGGTGTGATTCCGTTTTTGTCGATCACATGGCCCAAGAAATTTAACTTTGAAACAGCAAAATCGCATTTGTGGACATTTATCTTTAAGCCAAAATGTGCCAGTCTCTCGAAGACTTGTTGAATATGGTATAGGTGTTCTTTTCCATCACGACTGGCGATAAGCACGTCATCGATATATGCAAAGGTAAAAGGCAATCCTCTCAAAACTTCATCAATGAGTCTTTGAAAGGTTTGGGCGGCATTACGTAACCCAAATGGTATCCTGGTGAATTCATAGAGTCCAAAAGGAGTGGTAATTGCAGTTTTCCTTATGTCTTTTTCTGCTACTGGAATTTGGTAGTACGCCTTAACCAATTCCAATTTTGTAAAAACTGTGGTTCCTTGCAAACCTATGGCGAAATCATGTAAGTGCGGTATAGGATATCTATCAGGAACATTTTTGCATTGAGATTCCTAAAATCCCCACAAGGTCGCCATGCGCCAGCTTCTGGTTTCGGAACCATATGTAGCAGAAAGGAGTATGGGCTATTTGAAGGGCGTATGATGCCTAACTGCAACATATGTTGAAATTCGTCTTTTGCTATTTTTTATTTGTCCGGATATAATCTGCGTGGTGATGTGTGTGTAGGTGGTCCAGCTGTGGTGATATAATGTTTAGCAGTGTGACGGATTTCATCTGTATGTGTTAAAGGCGTGATTAGTGTAGGAAATTTTTTATCAATTCATGTAGGCCATTAGCCGTTGGTATTGCTGAACTAATTCCTGTTGATTTGTAGGTGATTCCCTTTGTTCTTAGGTTTGTGTTACTGTCAATGAGAGAATGTGTAGCCATATTCACTGATAAATCGAAATGGGATAGGAAATCCGCTCCTAGGATAGGTGCTTTCACATTTGCTTGTGTGAAAATCCATGGAAAAGATCTTCTTAGACCCAAATCGAGCGTTAGTGATATCTCACCGTATGTTTCTATCTTTGATCCATTTGCTGCCTGCAATGTGTATGTGGAGAATGTAGGTTTTTGTTTTGTATTTGGTGGGATAACACTGATCTGAGCGCCGGTGTCGACTAAAAATAAATATCCGTTACTTCTGTCTCGGATGTAAAATAGACGACTCTCTTGTTTTAATCCAGCAGCTAATGTCGTCTTTACTTGCTGCCGGCACAGTCGTTTCCCTGGTGTTGTGTAGAAATGTGAGAAGTTTTCGAATTGAAATTGCATGGTCCAGTGCACTTCCTTGCATTTCTTCCTAATCTATAATGATACCAACAGGTATCGTGTATAATTTGCTCTCTGGAGAAAGAGTTCGATCTACTTCGACGTCTGTGTGGTGAGTAGGATCTATTTCTGAATATTGGACGGGAACACTGAGATTTCTGTGCTTGTACCAGATTCTGTACTTGTAAGCTGAGATTCGCCATTTGCTTATACAGCTGCGACAATTCAGATGACTTGTCTGGTAATGTTGCTGTATCTGTTGGTGCATGTGATGTGGCGTATACATTTTTGTCTTGGTTGTTGTCATGTATTTTGTCTGCTATTTCTGCTATTTTCTCCAGCTGTAAATCATCGGGGAGTGATGCGAGTATCTGTGTTTTATGTGTTTGTAGTTTATCCATCCGCAGTTTCTTTAATACCACTTCGGACATGGTATTGTCTCCTAATAAGGATCGCATTTTTCTTAAAAGTTGTGAAGGTTTCATATATCCCTGGTTCACATTATTGAATAAGTCGTGTAACCTTCTTTCCTCCGATTTACCGACACGTCTAATAATTGCAGCTTTCAACGTGTCATAAGGTTTTTCTTCCGGCATGTCATTAAGTAGATCCACTACCTCGGATGCTACATCTGCGGGAAGTTTTTCGACAACGTAGGCGTATTTTGAACTTTGAGATGTAATTTTCTTTGCACTGAAAATTGCATTTAACTGTGCAAACCAAATTTGTACGTTAGTTGGGTTGTAAGTTGGTAAGTTAATTGTTATAGCGGCTTCCATAGGTTCCGTAGTGTGTGTATCCATTTTCTATGTGTCTTGATGATTATAGTTATACGTTAAAAAAAATGTGTTACTTATTTAGTTGAAGCTTTTCTTTCAGTTGGAAATTTGCGAGTTCATTTCACGTTGATTGGTCACCACTTGTGGGGTTCAGCGTACCCGGATTAAAGGAGAATTTAATACGGGATACCCTGCCCACAAAATATAACGCAAATTTCAAGAAGAAACAACACGATAAGGAACGTTTGTAGAAAATAGAACATTGTATATTTATTACCTTGTGAATAGGGTAAAAAAGATTAATGCTTTAGTTCATTTAAACAAAAATGTGATTTTTACAAAAATGTCTGTGTTCGCTGTCTTTCAACAGAGTAGCAGAGTAATGTCTGTTTCTTTTGTTTTTGTATAGGTGTAAAGGAAAAAGGGGCGCTCAATTTAAGTTGAAAAAGAGAGTGTGGATGAGGAATAAAAGATAAAAGGAAAATGTACTTATGAATTGTTTTGAAGTCAGTTGTAAATTTGTTGTTGTTGTTGTTGTTGTTTCCTAATCCACTTTCGGCTCTTAGTGTCGGGTTGAGTCAGCGATGGAATTTACTGTCAGTCTTCTATGATCTCTGCGCCCTCCTGACTGGCGACTGATTTGAAACTCTGTATTTATTGTTGACTTTTTTTTCACACTGGCTCGTTATCTTTTTTTGGTTTAGCAAATCGCCTCCTTTCATTGGTCAGAAAATTAATTTCACACCTTATTGCGAAATCTGTTTTTAATCGTTTTGATCCGATTTTCTACTTTGTGTTTTTTAGTCACTTGTTGGAATGATATAGGATTTGTATCCTATATAGGTTATATGCATATAACTCAACAAAGACTCAGTTATAGGTGGGAAGTTAGGCAAGGATACTCCAGATGAGTCAAGCGTTTAATGAAAATGTCCGGGCGAAACATTCAGCTTTATCAGCAGATGTTAATACCTCAAATTGATTGAAGAGGAGAGGAATAGAGACCTTGCACTTATTTAATACACTATTATAGAGGCACCAGTAATCATGAGAGCAACATTTTGAGGTGCAATATTACTCGCAAATAATATTATCGGCATCTAACCAGGCACTTCAAAAAATTTCTCTCAACAATCCAAGAAAGTTAAGTATTTCGACATTTGAAGACCATATCCCTTCAGTGAGTAACAAACTCTCTTACCTTTGTCTTAAACAGTTCTTAATATTATTTTATGTCAGATCATTTGCTGTTGTATGAACATTTCCACTTCATGACAAAATTAGATTTACAAATGTTAAGAATTCTGATTTATTTTCCTGTAAAGAAAGAGTTACTGACATTACTTCGTGCGTATAAATTCATGAATAAATTCCTTATCTTGTTTTGTTAAAATTACTCGTGTTTCCTCGTCATTATCATCCTTCATTAATCTTCTTGGCGTAGGTAAATCAACTTTTCATTTCTCACCCCACTATAAATCAAAGGATTTTTTATGTAAAAAAAAAAAAACAAAAAAAAAAACAAGATTTTAAACAAAATTTCCGAGGTTATAAAAAGGACATTTTGTAGCTTCCCTGAATGGTAAAATAAAAAAAGCAATATAAAATTAAAACATTTTTCAATGAAAAAAGATTTTAATTGCCTTTATTAATAAAATATATTGTGGACAGTATGAAAAAGATTTAAATTTACGATGAATAATGAATTTTTACAAGAATTGGTTTCTTTTTAAAATAATTTATAATCTTGCAAATCTTTTAAAATTCTGTATTTATTCATAGCGGTGAAGTGATATTGTTAGATCGAAACTATATTTATTTATAAATGGAAAAGTTCGCTTAGACTTCCAGTATTTTAAAAAAAGAACTTTCAATTGTGTGTGAGGGGTGAGAGAGGTAAGAGGGTGCAGGAGATGAGAGAGGTAAGAGGATGCAGGGGGTGAGAGAGAAAGCGGTCATTGAAGTTGAGATTCCTTAGATGTGGTCTGCCCACTTTGGAGTTTGTTTTCCCCTCTGCGTTTTGATTGAAAAAGATCTTTCTTTATACTTGTTTTGGGGATCAAAACATCTCAACCAAAATAATTTATTGTTTGGGCGCGAACGCTATTTTTTTTTATTTTTATTTTTATTTTTATTTTTTTTTATTATTATTTATTAGAAATTTTATTTATTCATTTTTAACCGGAACAAATGCGCACAGACCAATTTATGACATCATTTCTTTGAACGTCTTAGGATTAACATCCGGTTCTCCCTGTTTATTTAGAATCACTACAGGTATCTATAAGAGAATTAAAAATTTACTGGTAATTTTCTAACATTTTCTCAACAAAATTTTCGTAATGTTATAAAGTCAAATTTCCTAAAAGTCAATAAAATATTAGATTGCTTAAAATATTTTCTTAAATTGTAAATATTACTGTGTAGTTAAAAATTTATATAAAAAGGCGTAATTTCTTTCAGTTCTGTCCCCACTGTTAATAAATAAT
This sequence comes from Acanthosepion lycidas, assembly GCA_963932145.1. Lineage (NCBI taxonomy): Eukaryota > Metazoa > Mollusca > Cephalopoda > Sepiida > Sepiidae > Acanthosepion > Acanthosepion lycidas. The sequence goes on along the minus strand of OZ010592.1, from coordinate 64,248,247 downwards.
TCAACATTTCAAAAAACGTCCCCTCCGTGTTTACGTTTATAAATCCTTTTCTTTTTTATTACGGACAACACAGCAGTTAATTGTGGGTAATCACATTTACTCTAAAATGTATGCACTTTCTCTATATCTGCTAACATTGGAAATTATAAAACTATGAAGAGAGGCATCCACAAAAAGGACACATTTTTACATACAAAAACTTTATTGCAAAAATGTAAATAAATTACAGTTTTAAATTGTATAATAGTTACTAATTGTATTTACGATATTTATTGTGATTATGGTTAATTACTAGCGCCGCTTCTGCTGTTAAGCTTATATATTTTCTTTGCGTATGCAATATTTTCAGTCTAATGAACAATTCATTTTTCATAAATCAAATGAAAAATATCGCAATTATTACATTTTTTATAAGTTATTTGTTTGAATTTTTTTAAAGACAAAAAATCCCGAGGTTCAAAACACCTAATTGATGAAAGAGTTATTAACAGTAATAAATTCATGATGAAAATAACAAATGTTATAGAAACGTTTGCAAAGTGTGAAACAGATTACTTTGATAATTTTGACATTGATACACTTTTGCACAAATCCTCTAGATTATCCTTCAACAGTTTATTCTAACGAAGACAGTCTTATTGGTTTCTTTTGAAATACCACCTCCAACCCAGCCGGACTTGATAGATTAATAATACTAATGCTATAGTTGCAACAGGTGTTCCCAGAAAAAATCACTATGGTTGAGCAAAGCTCGTCAAACGTTTCTTCGTTAGATGTCAACACTGCAGTTTTGATATTCGTCCCAGTATTGTCCACTAATGATCACTTCTACACTACCCAGCCCTACATACTGTTTTGTTTGCTCATGTCAGTATTAATATAAGATTTCCATTTTGAATGTCAGGACTTTGGAGACTAGAAAGAATATCTTCAAAAGGTTTCTTTAAGCTTTGTCATTTTCTCTTTACATGCTCTCGTTTCATTGTTATTAAAATCTTATGTATTATCTTTGGATTCAGGATAATTTCTGCACTGCTAGTATAAAAGTTATATACTTATATGATTTTATTTAATTTATTGTTATACATTTCCAACTTCTGTTCGGGCAAAAAAAATGTGAACGGCCCGATGTAGTTATTGTTCCTTTCTTTGCCATTTATTACTTGTGTCACTATCATGTTTATTATTTCTGATAGAACAAGCATCAAAGAGAGATTTAGAGCAGGACAGAATATTAATATGCTGATGACATTATTACCAGCTACACCTGTATGCATCTCTAAGTTATATTCTTGTTCATTAATGACAGAAATTCTAATGGGATTATTTTTGTTATGACGCAGGGCAACAAATATTTTGCTATATAGTGAGGATAGCTCTAAATTTTGTTCAGAATGTGTTATTTCGGTAGCGTATCACGGTTATTTTGTAACAATAAAATATCATTATTTGTTGTATAATGACATTCGTTTAAAGATTCCGGGTGATTCCGAAGAATATTGGATGCTATCTGACAGTTGGAGCAAGTGGTTATTTGCACAGCGGTATGCCGTTTGCTGGGATTTGCTGCAAGCATCTTTCATAATCTGCAAAATATGCTGACTAGGTCACGTTTGAAATATAATCCAAGCGCTGCGCTTAGCGTTGATGACTGGCTTTAATGTGTCAAGTAGTTACTCTCAAAACAGTTTTTGCTCTTGTGTACCTTCTTTCCATAACATTGAAGTCTTCTAGAAGCCAAATATGTTCATATGCTTGAGGTCGCTAAGCGTAGAACTGGTCTTTGACTTCGGATGCTGCATGGAGTGTTGGTGCAGAGATGCACACAAGGTTTACAAGGCCTTCATATATAGAGAGGTAAAGGATAAGAATTATCTCGGTTCATTTATATCTTTGCGTTCCTTGCATTCATCGACTTCTCTCCCCCGCCAGGAGAAGATATAGTGTTCCTCTTTTAGAGATCCATTGTCCGAAAGCCACGTTTCCTGTAGGGTGCTACGTCAATGTTCAGTCTGTTTAGCTCACACACTTCAGCTTGCGACAAAAAAAAGGGTTGAATTATTCGTTCTTTTTCCATTTTGCTGTTTGTATGGTGCTTGTCCACATTGCCGTAACTGGTAGTGGCTATGACAATCTTTGAAACATATAATGTCCACATACACACACACACACATATATATATATCATAATATACATATACATATCATAATATATATATATATATATTATGAAATTGTCCAACGAAGTCCGACAATTATTTTAATATATTTTTTGTTTATACGTTATAATATATAGATTATAGATACTATACTATAGATTATAGACACAAATATTTAAGTAAATGCTCTGTTTTTATAATAAACAGTATTAACTACATTTACCGGCTTGAATGTCCGAGATCTGACCGTGTTAACCAGGCGATTCTTTTGTGGCTAAATGGTATAGCACGTCAGGCTATATGACGGTTTCGTGTAGGATACATGTTCAATTACCGTCGGAGGACACATATTTTTTATGAATTTTTTCGGACATACAGGCTGGTAAATATTGTTAATACTGTTTATTATAAATAGCGCATATTTATATCTATAAAAATAATGTATTGTATATTAAAATGTACATATATGAAAATTACAAACATTCCGTGTTTAGAAGCTCAAAATTAACCTTTCTTTTTAAAACAAAACACATAAAAGCAAGAAAAATTACAAAATTGTTGTGCATAACTAAACAAACGTAAAGATAAAAAAAAATTTCATAACTGAAAAAAGGTAGCAAAAGAAAAAGAAAAATATATTTAGGGATTTAGACCTGAAATATTCGGAAATTATGAAATTTATATCATTAAAAATAATATATATTGTCTTTTTGACTATAGACTAACACCTAAACTAAACAATTGATTAAAAAAAATAAATGAGAGTAGAAAAGGCAAAGTTGATAAATCAACTTTAGGTAAGGAAAAACAGAAGGAAAAAATAGGACAAACGATTTTTTAAATAGTTGTACAAAAACAAATACTAATAGAGAAAAAACGGTAACTATGGAAAAAGTTGAAAGAAATAATAATGAATATATAAATACAAATAAATATAGTAATTAAATATATATTATAATAATCAAAATATATATTATCAATGAAATAAAAAATAAAAATAAATTATGAATTTTAAAGCGATATTTAGGTTTGTTTTTGTTTTTCTTTCTTTCTTTTTTTTTAGTTTCTTTTTTAGTTTTTAGTTAGTTAAAGATCCGTTATTTTTTGGAGCTTTGAAAGACGCATTATCTCTCCTCAAGAAGCCAAAGTGATTGTTAAGTAAGCTCACACTAAAATCAACTTTTGGTCATGTTGATATTTGCTGAAGATTCGTCGCCTTTGAAAGAAACCTAAAACATCCACGGTGCCATGGAGAGGGGAGTGGTGCTGCAACTGAGATCAAAATTTGTCTTCTTGGCTATGAAGTGAGCTGCATCATTTATTTAAAATCATGACTGACTTTTATGATTTTTAAAATAAATCATAAAAGTTTCCCTTCTTTATTTCGAAGCATGAACTTTTAATATAAGTTTAATATATCTATAGGTCTCATTCCAGGAAATAAGTGCAAGAGAAAAGAAAGAAAAAATGCGTATTTTAAATCAAACCAAAAGAATTGTGGTACAATAAGAGAAGTCCCTAATACAGTCCAATGTTATGTTCAGCTTCGTTCTGTCAACTACTGCGACGACGCCGGTGCGAAGCTGTATTGGACTCTACATTTATACTGAGGACAGGAGCGAGGGGAGAAGAAACGGATGTTTCGAAGGAAAGAAAAAACAGCGATCTCGAAGGAAAGTGCCTTCACGTGCATTGGTTGCAAATGAAACTGTCACTCCCGTGTGGCCTATACAGCCATAAATAATACTGCGCCACCACCAGCAGATCTTGAGACCTATGGATGGCACACACAAGATAATATGACTGAAATAATAATTATTATTATTATTGCCCTCTCCTAACACACAGATTTTATTTTGTGTTTGCAAAATGGAACAAACGTATTTTGTCAAACTCGGTCAACAGAGTTTTTCTGCCTCTTATGGCGTTTTCCATAAAATAAAATTTAAAACCTGCTCCCTTTAAGTCGTGATAGCGTTTATTCTATTACTGTATATGTCATGGTTTATTTTGCAAGTCAATTTTCTCACTATAATTAAACAGATACTGATAAACTTTTCAGGATATACTCATATGATAATATACCGTGTGGACTTCAGCTCATAATATCTATTTTTGTTAGAAATAACTTAAACTTTTATTATCCAACTCGTAAACAAATACAGTAAACAAATATGTATAATAGTATAATTACTAATATTTATTAATTTCAGATATATAATGAATGTCACCTTCCACAAGGAAAATATGGCAGAAATAAGGAGAAACAAAATATTATAAAGTGATTGCCCAGCTTGCAAAAAAGTTTTAAAGACACCAAATTAATGGAATGTCGTTCAGTCTATCTAGATATTATCTCAACAGAAAACACATGGTTCATCTTTACAAGAGATGCATGTGGAAGTGAAAAACAATATTCAAACAAAGAAAATCTCTGGAAATCATGAAAAATAGCTACAAGTTAACATTAAAATCAAAACAGGAGATGAATTAAGAAATCAACAGACAGAAATGACGGATCGTGTCTTCAATGCGGTCTGACTCTCTGAGACCTACCCTGCTGATTGGAGCGAGGCCATCCTACTACCTTTTTTCAAAAAGGGTGATTGGAGACTCTGCTCGAACTACAGAGGAATTTTTGTATTTGCGGTGCTTCTCCTGCGAAGATTTCAAGGCATCCGTGATCTGCAAACTCGCCTGTCACAGGGTGGCTTCCGCCCAGGCAGAGGCTATGTTGATCAGATCTTCAGCCTGCGGCGCACCCTCGAACAACGCTGGGCATACCAACAACCAACAGCCCTCTGCTTCGTCGACTTTGCGGCTGCTTTCGACTCCATTGACAGATGCACTCTGGCGTATTATGGAGGCCGATGGCACGTCCGCTAAACTCCTTCGTCTCATCAGAGGCTACTACCGGTTGACGCGAGCCCGTGTTCGTGCTTATGGTGAGGAGTCGGAGACGTTTGAGGTGAAGACTGGTGTGCGGCAAGGGTGTGCCCTATCCCCTACCTGATTCAACTATACAATCGACTACATCCTCGGCAGGGCCCTTCAGGACTACGCTGAAGTTGCGGTTGGTCGGAATGTCAGGGTGTCTGATCTGGCCTACGCTGACGAGATTGTCTTGGTCGGATCGAACTGTGACGATGTGCAAGCTGCAGCACGGGATATGGGTATGACCATCAATGCCTCGAAGACCAAAGTTATGCTGTCCCTGGTTGATCCAGTCAACTGGCAGCCACTGACGCTGGACGTGGTCAATCTGGAGGACGTGTAGTCTTTCGTCTAACAATTATACCATCCGGGCATGCTGCTGCTGAGGTTGAATGCCGTATAGGAGCTACAAGGTCCGCATTCTTGCGTCTCAAGCGGTCATTATGGGGGCGACGGGAGATTTCCACGGCTACGTAGGGGCGCATCTATCAGACTATTTTTCGGACTATCCTTCTCTATGGCTGCGAAACGTGGTCACTTAGAGCGGTTGACCTACGAAGGCTTGAAGTGTTCGACAACGATTGCCTTCGCTGCATTCTATGATGCCCCCGAATCGATCGTGTGCCCACAGCCACTCTACGTCGTCGCCTGAGTTTCCGTCCTCTTCCACCCGTCCTGCTCCAGCGTCGTCTCCGATGGTTTGACACGCAGCTCGACGCCCGGAGGGAGAGCACATCCGCGATGTACTTCTCCCTCCTTCTTTTCCTGGCTGGCGAAAACGTGTCGGTGGGTAGCTGAGTACGTGGGCTAGCACAATCAAGGATGACCTAGCAGTACTATCGGGCCCACAAGTAACTGGTCTTCGACGATGGAATCGTGATTGGATCGCCATTTCGTGTGACCTGGCTCAGGATCGGCGAGCGTGGGCAGCGATGGTTCGTGATGCCGTACTTACTCGAGAGGAAGCCGGTTCAACCCGACCAGGGTGAAAACTGATACAAGTCCAGTCAAAAAAATGACGGATGAAAGTTATAGAATGCCATTATGGATTAATACATAAAATAATAAAAAAAAATAATTTTATATTGTACTAGAAGGCTTCACCCGCTCGCTATCGCTTCGCAAAATAAGATATATTCTCTACTTGAAATCTTTAAAACGAAAATTTTAAATGAATATTTCATTCATAAATTGACTTGCTATAGTTAAGGAAAGTTTTACAAATAAATAATAACTTGTTGAAGGCCAATAAAATGCAAATTTCAAACACTTTTCTGCACTATATAAAACGATATTCCTAAACAGAACTATTTTTGATATGAAAATAAAAACAATCCTCGAATAAAAGAACATTAATGAAGGACAGTGAATTAATGAAATAAACTTTTTTAAAATAGATATCCAAAGTAGTTAAACCTGAAGAGTGATATTGCCTAGAAGTAGATAATATATAATACAGATACTGAGCCCTTGTCGTGTAAATTATTCTAAGTAATTCATGCACATTATTTATCATGTCTCTGTCCTTGGAGAGAGTGCGCTCAGGGGCTTCTCTGTCTGAGGACAGAGAGGCAACTGAGGAAAATTATACTGAAGAGGTGCCCAGCCCTGGGGAACAGCTGCCCGAGGCCGCGCCCTCCCATTGCACAAGAGGGAGGGATCGGTGCTCACACTGTGGCCGAATGTATGCGCTCGGTTGCCCACATTAATAAGACCTTGTGTCACATCTCATTCACGTGGGGGAGTGAGTAAACACCGTGTGAATGACTATAAGTAATTTGAATGTATTATTTATCATCTCTCAGTTGCATCTTTGTCCTTGGACAGAGTGCGCTCAGGGGCGACTCCATCAAAGGAAAAAGTCGCAATTTAGGAAAATTATGCTGAAGAGGTGCCTAGCCCTGGGGAACAGCTGCCCGAGGCCGCGCCTTCTCATTGCACTAGAGAGAAGGGTCGGTGCACGCACCGAGGCCAGCGCAACCGACGGTTGAGAGGGCTCGAGGAATATTTATTCCTTGCCTGGGTGTAAGCGCTCGGGCTACCCACATTAAACTGACCTTGTGTCACAACCTGACCTCGTGGAGGATCAAGTAAATACCGTGTAAATTACTCTAAGTAATTTGTACACATTACTTATCATCTCTAATTTGCGTCTCTGTCCTTGGACACAGAGCGCTCCGTCAAAGTACAGAGTCGCAACTGAGGAAAATTATACTGAAGAGGTGCCCAGCGCTGGGGAACAGCTGCCCGAGGCCGCACCTTCTCATTGCACTAGAGAGAAAATTTGTGTCACAGCCTGTCCTGCTGGGGGGTCAAGTAAAGTCCGTGTAAATTACGATAAGTAATTTGTACGCATTATTTATCATCTCTCAGTTGTGATGGAGGGATCGGTGCTCGCACCGAGGCCAGCGCAACCTATGGTTGTGGGGGCCGTGGAGAATGTTTGTCCCTGCCCGAGTGTACGCGCTCGGGACACCACATTAAAAAGACCTTGTGTCACATCCCATTTTAGTAGGGGGAATGAGTAAACACCGTGTAAATTACAATAAGTAATTTGTACGTAGTATTTATCATCTCCAAGTTGCATCTCTGTCCTTGGACAGAGTGCGCTCAGGGGCTTTTCTGTCAAAGGACAGAGGGGCAACTGAGGAAAATTATACTGAAGTGCCCAGTCCTGGGGAAGAGCTGTCCGAGGCCGCTCCCTCCCATTGCACCAGAGAGAGGGATCGGTGCTCGCACCGAGGCCAGCGCAACCGACGGTTACGGGGGCTGTGGGGAATTTTTGTCCTTTGCCCGAGTGTACGCGCTCGGGTCCCCACTTTAAAACGACCTTGTTTCACATCTCGTTCTGGTGGGGGAACGAGTAAACACCGTGTACACTACTATAAAGTGGAGCTGCGACTTTTTAATCTCAGAATTCGTGAGAGAACTGAGTTCCAATTTTTCATTTATTAATATAGATTCCATAATATAGGTTTTACGTAATTAGCTATTATGTTTCTCTAACTCTTGAAATGTTGAATGTATAATTCTAATTTCTGTTTTCCCATCTTTACACTATATCATTTTTATCTTATAACTCAGGAAATAAAAATAATTGTTTGTACGGAAAATAAGGATCTATATACATCATTGTCTTTAAGTGGCAGTTGAAGAATTATCGCTGAACTTTCAAAAGGTAAGTTTAAACATTAATTCAATACTTAAATGCAGCAATCAATTTTGAGTTCTTCGGTAGTTTATTGATGCCTATCGCATCTACTCCTCCCTAGCAATTGCGATGATGGCCAAACTAAGAGTCCTCCACAGGAGCTAGCTTAAATGCCGCCCTATCGGGCTTCAATTTTGGATACAAAAGGAAAATAAGAGTTACTCCCCTTGAACCATGAATGCAACGATAATGTTTAGTATATTATGTTAATATATATTTTTAACCTCGCATAAACTGGTAACCTTGAATTCACCACAAAAATCGTTCCCTGTGCTTAACTTTCCTAGGGCTTTTGAATGAGCTATGAATCATTGAAATCGGACCAGTTGGAGTTTAGGAGTTGCTTGGACACACAAACACACATACATATACCCTGTACTTTATATATAAGATGAATCAAATATAATTTCTACACTAAAGTTATTTATAGATAAAAATAATTATGAATTAAAATCTATGTTGCATTTTGTATAAAAAATAAGACCTCTAATATATGTTATTTATAATTTTAATAAGGATAGATATTATAAACTAAATTTCGTTAGAGATATCGCTCACTATATATTGCACGATATATTGTTCATATCCAACAATAGTTGGTAAATATTGTTATTGTGAGAACGGTGACTTGCATAATAAAATCTATCTATCTATAAAAATTCTAAAATTATTTCTTGTGATTAAACAGAGGAAAAACGACGGTCAAAAGCGTTATTTTTAAGAATCTGGTATATAAAACAATGATACTTCGTTAAAGTCACTTGAATAGAAATGCAATCTTTTTTATTAAAATGCTTTGAAAATGAGTAATACAGAAAGACGTATACTTATGTTTTATAGACTAAGAAAAGGTATTTGATAAGGCACGACACAAATATCTGTTTGAACTGTTAACAAAATGTGATTGGAAAGACTTTTTTTTTATAGTGAGGTTCACCCTGTACAAGGCCCGGGAGCTACTCAATGTAAATGGTTACAGAGTAAGAGGCACAGATAACGGTTAACCTTAAAATTGAATTGAAACTCTTGACGATGGTAGCGGTCAGGAAAACATTCTCTGTGGAGTCGGTTCCACAGAGCAGTGGTTCGAGGAAAGAAGCTGCTCGAGTGGAGTGGATCTCACTAATGGAATACGGAGGGAATGAAAGGTGGGGTTCGCTACAATGTGCATAACATACAGAGTCCTAGCCCTGAAGGTTAGAACTGAGCACTTTCCGTGCAAGTAGCGATAGAGCAATGATACGCTTGCCACATCTTGGGAGAGGAGTTGTAGCGTGGAAAATAATTTTTCACCCACAAAAACGCGGAAATGCTTTTGGACCCTATCGAGACTGGCAAGCTCCTGTTCAAATATGACAACAGTACTCTATTTTAGGCCTGATCTAGAGGATAGAGGATAGCACGAGGAGTCAGGTACTTACTAAAGCGGGTACATGTAACTGTTCATTTTTCCTGCAGTTTTAGCGATAGATCGTTCCACTTGAGGTCTAGGTTGAGGCCCAATAGTCGCTCAAGGCACGGGGTCTCCATGAAAGAATATCCATTCATCGCTGACCGCTGGTAGTTGCCGTTTCAATCAGCGATGATGGAATATAACTAATCTGGTTTACAAAGAATTGAATCTAACCAGTCGGTTTTGCTCCCATTGTGATGTTACAGCGACATCGGAGGAGAGATCAGCTGCCAATCTCTGGTCGTCTCGACTTTTAGATGTGTACCCATATACCATTGTATTATTTGCATATATAATCACAAATGATCAGATCATTTATGTAAAGTAAAAAAAAAAGAGTTGGCTTTGGCATCGTGCGATGATTGCTAGGGCCCCGGAGCCGTTAACAACTACCTTCAGGGACCCACCCTTAGGAAGGACTTTATTATTGCGAAGACTCACCCAGTGATTTCATAGAGAGTGTGTAGTGATAAAAAAATTAAAAAATAGAAAACTAAACGTTTTGGTGTGCCATAAAGAAACAAAAATAAAAATAAATAAAAGAGGCCAAAAGGTTTTCATTCCTAAATATAGGCGAGGAAAAGGGGTTAGTCTGTCTGACCAATCTGTGAACCAATCAAAAATCAAGAAACAATTCTGGAATTAATTCATTGTCTCGAAAAAGTGAAAAAAAAAAACTAACAAAAAAAAAACAAGAGAGTGCCGACGACCAGGCAAACGAAATAGCCGGTGAAATAAAAATTCGGATACCTAAAAATCCTACAGAGAGACGAAAGGATTACTACAATCAAGAAATACATACATACACACACAGACATTTACAAGGACTCTTTCTCTATATATATATATTAAACATTCAAAACGAGAACTTTCTGATAGGAACTTATGAACTCTTTAAATATTGTATATTTTATTTTAAGAGATATACATTTTTATCAGTACATGCAATATATATCTTTGTATTAATTATCTTTGCATGGATTTTTGAAAGGCCATAAATTGGTGTATATTTGGATTATCCGAAGATAACTACCTGTCAACTAATAACCTCTACTTTGGTAACATCAACAATACAGACCTTCCACAATAGCATGAGCAGCAATCATTTGTGCCACACATTGCCAAAGTTCTTTAAAATATCTAATGCCATGTTCCTTGAGATCAGAACATTTACTAGGAACAAACGTTCAAATCAAGAGAATACAGAAATTTAACCATAACAGATAATAGAACAAGTGGCACCAAAGTCCAAAAATGCATTGGAATAGCGAAAGATCCTTTAAGAAAACTAAACAAAATATTAAAAAACAAAAAGAATTTCGTTAGAAAGAGAGATAAGTATGCTCAACTGTTATGTAATATGCGGCAGTAAATAATGGAAATTTGAGGCGACGGAGGTTTGGTTCTACTGAAGGATGCTGAAAATACCATAGGCGGAATATGTGAGCAACAAGGAAGTTCTAAGGAATATGGGAACGGTATGATAAAAAGAGATAGTGCAAATATCTAAGAGACATAATAAGGAAAGGGGTACATAAGTATATACTGAAAGCAAACAGGATAAATGGAATAATCTACCTAAAGAGCATACATAAATGGATGGCAGAACATGAATAGCGAGAGATAGTATGTGAACAAACATTGCTTAATGCTAGAAAGGATAAGAAGTTATGAAAATCCATGAGCACTCATATAATGAAGCGATACAACACATGAAATAAGACCTTAAAGTGAATAAAAACAATAAAAACGTTTCGCTAAAATCGGGTGGCGGAGTTAAAACCGTTTTCCAACGTTTTATGACGTTTTCTATCATAGAAAATGTAATGCCTGCTCTCTATGTTACTATGTGTTATGGGGTCCATTCTTTTCTGATATAAATGGACTCGTCCTGCTGCCATAAAATAGCCACAGTCAGTCAGTCAAAAAGTCTGAAGGTAGAGGAACGGGTAGAGGAACAGGGTGGAGAAACAGAGTGGAAAGTACATAGACACTGTGATTGAGTTGACGTTAGAAGTCAGTTACAAGGACGCCCGACTCTAGGAAGTTTACTTAGAGACTGTATATAGCGATCTTTGATTAATACTAACCGGCGTTCCTAACAGCATTACCTTTTGTATTTTGTGTAAATACATTTAATTTCTTAGCTTAAATACTTGCGTTTGTCATTTATTGGATACAGATTTTTCACGCGGAATCCACAACACTATGTTAGTCATGATAACGTTATTATTATGTAACAGAGAGAGGTATACACACTACACACTACACACTCACATGAATGCACACACGCAAATATAACTTTTATTGACTGGAAGTGGAAATGGTGTTTATATATCAAAGTATAATTTGGGTTTAGATGTGTGTTTACAGATGAGAAACATAATCTCAGGCAGGAGGCGATGTTTTAAATCTGGGTCATTAGAAAAGACAATGAAAAAATGATCTAAATAAAATTTATCGGTTAAAAATTGAAATAGAGCTTACTCAGGGTACGAGATATTTGGTTTTGTTTAACAGTATTTGTTTTGATTAAAAGATTAAATCAATTTTTAGATATCCCAAAGTATAATTTTGGTGAAGCGAGAACTCATGGTAAATAATTGGAGAATCGGTTTACATGTCAAATGATAGTTTTTGGCACTCATGATAATCGCGTGCCGGACCAAGGGTCGATTCATGATCAAACAGATTTATCTATATAAACACATAGTTATGCTGAAGAAGAGCAGGCGGTCGAGCAAGACGGAAGAGGCCAGACGGGAGAGAGAGACGGGAGAGACTGCGATCGGTCGGCACATCGTCGTCACGTGCGTGATCACCCGCAGGCGACCATTACGGGTCGCGGTGCTACAAAGAGACGGGAGAGAGAGTCGGGGAACGAGACCGTCGTTGAGAGAGTCACGAGAGATTTGCGGGAGAATTAGAGAAGGAAGACTTCCCCCTGTTCTGAGAAGTCTGTATGAGACTGGACTACTAGTCATAAACCTACCCCAGGCGATTCAATACGCGTTGATCATACACAAACCCTCTCTCTGTTGGGAATTCGCTGGATGCATTGTGTCTTTTTATTTTTATTTTCTCATTTATGCTAAATGTTTTTATTCTCCCTGTAACCTCTGTTCTGATGTTATCTTCTTATATAAAAGACGTCAATATTTCCCCCATTATTGTCTGGGTTCTGCAGATATTATTTCTTGTTTTATTTTGCCACATTCTAAACTTCCTACCGCCAACTCTCACAGCCGTGTCCATATCCCCAGTCGACCGTGAACGTATGAACAACACCCCGCTTACTGGATCTAAAAACTAACACAGCATGAGCAGCGAGCAGGACTTGACCAGTTGACCGGTCGAAATAATCTACGGGTACTCAGGGAACGTACGGCCAGTTACCCCTAAGTTCGGTTCAGACCGAGTGGACGCCTCAACACAAAGAGGAAGACCCCGGAGGTTGAGGGCCTGGGGACGAAGTTGTAGAATTAAGTGTTCACACAGAAACACCACAATAATTTATTTGATATTTTTATATTTAAAAAAAGTAAAAGAATACAATCTCAATTTTTGCGCCAATATAAGGATATGTATGCAACCTCGAAGTAAGTGAAATATGAACAAAAGTATTGAATTAAAGTGTCCCTAAAACGCGCTAAATCCTGAAATCTGCTAAATTAAGGTACCTCTAAAATGCAAATCACATGGAACTTTTGTCATTTTTAAATTTAAAGGAGGCAAAAATTCAGTCTGATTTGAAAGTGAATGATAATATTGCGGGGTCAGCATTCTGAAGATTTGAATTTTTTAATATTTTTTATTGTTGAATATATATAATTGATCGATTATAGGACAAGAATCCGCATTAGAACGCACTGGACGGCCGATTGCGGGACTCATCAGCAGTGCGCATTCACTACCGAGAATCGATGACGGACCATACCACTGGGTCAGTGGGCCTCAGTAACGAAGGGGGAAACTAACTAGAGTCAATATAGCGCAGCTACTATATATATATATATATATATATATATATAGCAAAGTGCTATGAAAGTATTTATAGGAAAGGCTACATTATGACGGTGCAAAAGTGACTGCAGATGAGATGCCAGGGCAGGATATTACTGATTCTTCTTTGAATTTTATGAAGAAGCTTTAAATATATAGCAGGAGTACCAGACCATATGTGATAGCAATATTCAAAGCATGAACGAATAGTAGACTTACAAATATGTAGCTAGATTCGAGCGAGAAAAATTGTCTAGCCAAATTATCAATGAAGCAACCTTACTAGCAGACCTAGCAATTGCTTCAATATAATCTTTTCACTTCTTGTCAGAGGAAAATTTTAGGGGAAGAAGGAGCAATGAATCACTTTCCTGGAGGTAAGCTTCAGACATACTGATCGAAGGTAGAAAGGGTTTACTCGGAAGATTAATATAGAGCAGTTTTATTTTGAAAGAGTTAATACTAGCACGCCATTCATTGCTCCAGTTAACAGCAAAATGTAGGTAATTTTTTAAATGAGCTGTCAATATGACCTCATCGAACTCATTAGACTTACTATTTAGACAGGAGCAAATACTTGTATCATTAGCATGTATACAGAGTTGAGAACTGATGCCACCAGTAAGGTCTTTGATGAAAATTAAGAACAAGGTAGGTCCAACGATAGAGCCCTGGTGGACACCTGCATTAATGCAAAAAGTTCAAGAAGAATGGTTGTTCAAGACAACTTTTATTTTATAATTTGAGAAGATTGACTGAATCAGTTGAAACATTCGTCCAGAAACATATGGGATATGTCGAAGGCATTTAACAGGATTTGGTTTACTAGTTAAAATGTTATGACCTTTCAACTAGTAAACCAAATACTGTTAAACGCCTTCGACATATCCCATATAACAGCCAGAGCTTCACCGTGCTTGATAGACTCTTACGACGATAATCTTTAACACATCAGCAGTTGACCTGAAAGCCTAATTGCTTACCCGAAAGAAAACCCTGCGAGGTGAGATGTTTGAACAATTCAGAGTTGTACTTTTAGAAGGATCAGACGAATCGTCTGAGTTCTTAAAAATTAGAACTATAGAAGTGGATTTCCAACAAGCAGCAAAGCAAAAGTAGCAAGCCATTTATTGTAGAGTTTGGGGAGATCAGGAACCAGTTCAGGAGCACGTTTGTTAAGAGCTATTGCAGGGGTAGCATCAAGTCTACATGCTTTGAGGGGATCCAGTTTAGAGATGATAGCTGAAACCATTGATGGAGTTATATGGATGTCACTCAATAGGGTTTAGTTTTACGTGGAAAGTCAAGCAAAGATACTCTAGATGAGTCAAGAGTGGAATGTGAAGAGAATCTACGAGCAAAACATTCAGATTTATTAGCAGAATATGTTAAAACTTCAAATTGAGTGAAGGGAAGAGAATATTTTAAGATTATTACAGAGCCGTCAGTAGTCACGAGAATCAAATTTTTTAGAGGCTTATCCTATCGGCAGACGGACTTAGCCTCTTTGAGGACACGTTTACTATTTTGTTTTTATTTCGATCAGACACAAAAACGTCTGCTGTGATCGGAACTATCATACAAAAACTGATTCTTGTCAGCTATAGCAGCTGAACAGGCCGGTGTGAACCAAGGAGAAGATTGTCGTTTCAGCTGAGAATGTACAAAATCTCGATGCCAGCTTTAACCTCTGTGGCACAATTCTCAATAGGAAGGTTAAGAATATACACCCAAAAAGAGTTTCGAAGAAAGGCACGAAGTGAATCCCAATCGGTCTGCTGATAACAGAAAGAAGCCGAGATTTATTGTAAATTAATACAATTATGACACAAGGCCGAAAAGAGGGGATGGATTGAGGCTGGTTTTCACTATCTTATACCTAGCTAATCGGATTCACGACCCAGTAACTCCTTACAATTTCCTCATTCACCATAGAAACTCATCCATCACCAATCAATCCTCCATACACCATAATACCACATCCTCTCTTTGGGCTAAAAAAACAAAACAGAAAGAAGTCTTGTGAATAGGAGGTTCCTTTCTAATAGATGCGTCAAAAGAAATATTAACAAATACTATTGAATCCGAAAGGATATATATATATATATATATATATATATATATATATATATATATATATATATTCATTTACGGACCCTTCCCGATTCTTGAAAAATAGGCTTTATTCAAAAAATATTAGCGCTGACCATTCATAGACCCTATGTACCCAACAATGATGGATAATCCACCGTCTCATCGAGTTCAAATTGCCTAGAATTGGTTTGAAGAAAATTCTGAAGATTTTCTACAAATTATGTGGCTACCATGTTCACCCGACATCATCCAAATGGAGCATTTATGGGACATGGTGATAGGTCTGTTCACACGCAAAATCATACATCTACAAACATCGGGCATCGATTGACAGGTCTCTGAAGAAAATATGGCTCAGCATTACATGTTAGCTTTTCCAACCACTTGTGGAATCAGGGCTACGTCGAGTGGCTGTACTTCGCCAAAACACCCCCAACTCTCTCTCTCTCTCTCTCTCTCTCTCTCTCTCTCTCTCTCTCTCTCTCTCTGTGCGTGTGGGTGGGTGCGACTTTGCGCGAAATTAATTATTTCATTGTTGCTTTTCTCTTCTCTTTCTTTTAGTTTTATTGTCAAAACTTTTAGATTTTAATTTCAGTCAAAAGTCAAAAACTAGTGATTCAAATTGTGCACGACAATAATTTCACCAGCTTTTAAAACGTGTATCTCATTATCTATGTTTTGAATATATTACAACTGTTTTCCCCTTTTAACGAGAATTGGGAAGTTTTCGTTATCTTCTCCATATCCGTTCAAATGACAACCAAACTATCAGTAAGCATCAAATGACATGAAAAACGAGCATAGAACTAATTAATAATTAATACAATATACAAATGACAAGAGTAGGAAGGAATATCTATGTATTTATACATGACAGATCAACTATCAGCTATTCAGAAAAATTGACCTCAAATTCATCTCAACCAACGTGTATACCCTGATGAAAAAAAAAGTAATTTGATAAAAGAATCAACTTCACAACAAATAACCGCACCAATAACAAAATATCAACCAAAAATACAGGCGAGGACTAAAAGTTCTCAGATCAACCAAGAATTCTAATGTTTGGTCATCGAGTCAGATTTTGGAAGTAGGACGTGAATATATTTTGATATATCAAGAACAGTATTGGGAAAATTGTATGACAAAGTGGTAAAAGTTTACTTGTGACGCGTTTCGTCCTTCAGGACTTCATCGGATTAAATTTGTTATGTTGATAGGACTACACATGCGCACGACAGGGGCACTGAGAATTTTAGAATTTTTTTTATCTAACCGAATACATTTATAATCTTGTTTTTCTTTCCATCACGTTTGCAAGTATTCTACACTGTGATATTAGAAGAAAAATACTCTAAATGAATTCGGCTATATAGACAACGCAACGTTATCTTGTAAAAATATTTCAACTTGCAGAGGATTTTAGAATGTGCATTCATCATCTAAATTAGTGATTCTCAATTCAAAAATGCAAAAAGATATGCTATACATATTGTTAAAATAAATGAAGGGAAAGTATTCTACTTATTTAACCAGTGTGGAATTTTCCAACACTTCGCAAAGTTATATCATTGGAAATGAGCGGTCAGTTTTTGGCCAGGAAAATAGTTGATTGCAATATTACCATAAAGTCGCCACAATGTCATATATTCCCAACCAAAACACATGTTTGCAACGTTGCAAGAACGTTCCGCGTTAGCTGAGCAGAACATGGATTGTTTTTTTGTTGAACAGATAGCGATATTTATCTTTTCTGTTTGATCAGAAACGAAGTGACGAAATTCAAATTCAGCCGAGATCTACTTCTTGTACATAATTTATGCTCGAACTAGCGTTATGCCGTCCGATACAGATCTTTTTGGCTGTATCCATTAGCAGTGTAAATATGTCATACAACTCAGGGTTAATAAGCACAGGTATCAGAATATGCATCAGCCTCATAATTTGTCTGAAGCACGAATTTCCATTTTTTATTGAAAAGACGTTCCTTCAGTTAAATATCTAAAAAAACAGACTCACTCAGACATAATGACACAAGGTCATGATATTTATATATCCTGAACTATAATACAGAATAATAACGAATATTACCATAAATTCTTGTTACACTTATGGGGTTTTATGTTTCTAGAAATGTGATTTGTTTCAGAAGTTCTATTTAAAATTACCTCATCTAAGTTAAGTGTTCGACAAATGCAGCATTTTATAGACAAAATATATATATTTTATGAAAAACTTTAAACGCAATCACTCGTAAATGACTTTTCATTTAAATGGTGTACCTAAACAATTGTCGTTTAGTCAATTTCCAGAAACTGATATCTCCAGAATTTATGGTTTAATGAGCCCGTTCTTTATAAATAACTAAAAAGATTATAATTTCACAAAAAATAAATATACGGGAAAATTAAAAACATGAAACAAAACTTTAAAAGCATGCAAAATTTAGGTGGAAGAAAGTATGAATAAAATTGATGAATAAGGACTGAGCGAACATATTAAAGCATTCATTAGCAGTCAGCAATGCTTCTGACGGCCATGTTTTGGGAGACATCTGTTATGGTAATAGGGAGTTAATCAAATCTTAAATACGCTCACATTTATCATGGAGACATTGACAAATCTATTTTCCGCCACCTGCTCCAATCATTCATTTCAAGGGAATATAAATCTTTTTATGTGTTTTAATGATTTCATTCAGTTTGATTTATAAATCTTTTTGTCTGAACAAAGACTAAAAATGAGAAGCAACATAGAAAACAAGATTTTTACTCGTGTAGCCTAAACAGTGTGCTAGTTTGCGGGCCCCAGCTGTATTGTTTTCAAATGTTTGTATTGGGAACTTGATTGGCTCATTTATCTAGAATGTTTTCTTCAAATCTATGTTCAGTTGTTACGATCTTTATTTAAATACCTTTCTATTCATCTATAAATGTAGATGAACTCTACGATTGTAATTTCTTTCATATATATGAGTACTATTTAATTGACTTTCACTTAGTTTCTGTGAAAAATACCACGTTTGTTAAATGTATTTGAATTTCGGAGTAAAGTGAATTTCATTACTGTCATGATTTTGGGGCAAGATTAGTGTAATGGATTCCTGTTATACACTATGATAATGATAACCCCATTTACGGTGACTGTCAATAATTGCTTTTGCATCCAATTCATCTAACACTTCCTTTTCAATGGATAGCAACATGTAGGATTCCAAATTCTCATCAGACAGCGAATTTCTTAACCTTGTCTTTATGATCTTTGGCTTTGAAAATGTACTATCACACTGAAGTTATTATTTATTTTTATTACTAAAACATGGATCTGTGTTTGTTTCTTTAAAATAGCGAGCTTATGCGAAATCATTTTTGATATAAAATAAGAAAATTTTAATTAGCAGAAGTATGTCTGAAGTCATGTGAAAAATTTCGTTGTTGTTTTCGTGTCTAGTGTTCATATTTTCGCCAGTGTCAAATTACTCGCCAATTATATTATCGACCTCAACCAAGCATTAACACTTCAAAGAACTTCAACAAATCAAGAAAGCTACTTCAAACGATTTCTATTCGTCTACTTTTGAACGTATACAAACCATATATATCTTCTGTAAACAACGAATCCTCTTACTTTTGTTTCAAACATTTTTGCATGTTGTCTCAGATCATTTTATCTATATTATGAATATTTCCTCTTCATGAAAATTCGTTGAAACTACGAACTTTAAAAATTTCTGATTTATTTTCCTGAAACCAGCTACTGACACGACTTCAAGCGTATAAATTCGTAAATAAATTCCTTATCTTGTTTTGTTAAAATTACCCATGTGTTTCCTCGCCATTACCCTCCATCATTAATCTTCATGGCGTGGGTAAAGCAATCGTTCATTTTAACCCCGAAGTCCCACGTCACTATAAAGGTACGGGAATATAACTATCTGATAGTTACATTTACACAAATAGTAATAAATAACAGAAAGTATGACAAAGATATCTGAAAGTGCATCGGAATAGCGAAAGAGGCCTTTTGGAAAATAAACTAAGTATTAAGAGATAGGAAAATTTCGTTTGAAAAATTAAAAGGGTATTGAACTATTGTCATATCTTCTATATGATTGTGGACGGAGATAAAGAGGGATAGAAGAGTGTCAAACATTGCTTTAGTGCTATAACGGAAAGGAAGCTATGAAGAGCTTTATCGTCCATGTTTTGAAGAAACATAATACATACAACAAGTAAACTCAATAATTAGAAACCCGAAATATCTGACTGCTTTCTGAAGGTAATACCAATTCCTTTACCATATGCAAAATTTTAAGACTATATAAAATAAGCATGCTTTCAAGAGCAGTTGACCAACACTGTTATTTGATTTAATGTTGAGTATTATTGAACTCTTTAACAACAGACTAACGATAAAGTATATTCTGTATGTAATGTGTAAATTCTGTGATAAAAATAAATGACCTAACTTTTCTCGCTTCGATCAAGAACTTTAAACATGCCCTCGTTTATAGGATGCACATTGCGTCGTAATAATTACTATTACGGCGGAATGTACAGCGGTAAGTGTAATGTACTGGATGCAACTGAGAATGAAGATAGAAACTGATAGTCCCTGATGCCAACAGACATAATATTAACAACTGGCTATGAAAATTCCTAAGTGGGAAAGCTTATTTAAAGCTTATTTATATTCAAGGATTTATTGTTGTAGATAAGCTTCCTCTTGATTTTGTAGGTATTAATTAGTCACTAAATATTCATTTTGTATTTAAATTTAGTACATTGTGAACGTAACTTATAATTCAAGGGATATAACTGTGCAGTATATTCGTATGAATAAAGAAATACAGATATTCACTGCAACAACAAATGCAGTAGCATTGCATCTACAACATAGGTAAAATAATAATAATAATATAAGCTGTAACAGTATTGATTTAAACTATGATATTAAGTTTAAAAAGAAAATGAATCTAATTTTTACAATGTACTTTATGACCCAAATTTCTTGAATTTCACTTTGTCTGCAGAAGTATTCAAAACCAATTTGGGACCAAAAAAGTTTATCGCCTATTTTACAGTTTTCTCCATATATATATATATATATATATATATATATATATATATATATATATATATATATAATTAGGAGATCAGCCAATTACGCTAACACGGTATCCTCGGGCGATATAGGCAAAATGATTTCTTAACGTTTTGTTATTCATATATGAACGCACAACATGAAGTGTAATAGAAGGGGAGAAGTAAGGTAAGAGTATTGAAGTTGTATTGGAGAGAAGCGGGATAAATAAAATATACATACTTTCATTTGGGTTAGTACGAACTCAAAAAGTACTTTTTAGTCTGTATACATTGCAACATAATTTCAGACCTTTCATTTGGTAGATTTTTTTTTTGCTTTGAAAATGTTATAGTTATTATAGTTAATTTTTCTTCCTGGTACAGTCTACGATTGCTGTAAGATTTGGCTCTTAATATTTTCGAGTTTACATTAGGACCTTTGTTATTTTTTGTTTTAAAAGGCTGGCTAATCCGGTACAATTCCTAAGTATTTCTAACCTGAATGATGATTTGTGGTTATACCACCTCTGCCTTCAATACACCCCACGTATATTTTGTTCTGACCATATATATCTTTTACTTCTGTTTTGTAAATTACTCCTTCTGTTTTGCAAACTCCATCCAGTGGACAGTTACCTTTATCTCTACAGTTGCATGTTTCACTGTTAACGATGCCTTGCTGTACGTTAGCTTTAAAATTCCTGGCGTTTTGTCTTTTTATTGCAGTTTCCAAATTACTAGTACAACAGTAACTTAACTGTATTTCTATTAAAAATCTTGTGTAATTCGGAGGTTCTAGGGAAGTGTTTATTAAGCAATTTGAAAAATATTTTCCCTATTTTACATTTCACCCCTAAAGGTGGGGGGGGTAAACCAAATAATGATTTTTTTTTCTTTTCCTGGAGTTATTCTTCATTTGTTGTTTTATTTCAGGTTTAATCTCCAGTTTAATTCTATGTCCATTTTCTTTTAAGGCCCTTTTTATACTCTTTCTTTTTTTCATCGAAAATTATTTTACAAGATGAATTTCTTAATAACCTGCACTCTATTCCTTTATTGCTTGATTATATCGCAGGGTCGTTTGATCCAGCGTTCACGTACCATAATTTTATGTTGGGTTTCATGTATGCACACACACACACATACACGCGCGCGCGTACGCACACATACACGCACATATGCACACGCACATCTAAAGAATACAAATAACTATATTTTATATTGATTGTTAAATTGTACTGACTGAGCACTATTAAATATTTATTTAATCTATATAAATAAAAGGCAATGGCTATTAACTTGTTTTCACTGTCAACAATAGAGACATAAATGCTCAGAATAAGTATATTTTAATATAAATTAAGACTCATATTAAAATACTTGAGTCGTTCCTCCGATTTGAACGTCCTAAAATATTTAACTTTACATTTGCGTTGCCCAATTACATTGAATAAAGCAGTTGTTTCCAGTTTAAAGAAATTTCCAGTACTGTATTCTATATTAATCGGTTTATCATTTATCAATGTATAAGTCGTTTATTCAACCAACTAATAATGAGATAGCGTCTGTTATCATGAATAGACATTAAAATAAATTTGCTTCAAGTTCTTTTTATTATTAAAATGTTTTTTTTTTGTTTGTTTTTTTTACTTATTCCATGTTACTTTGATTTAAATAGTAAATATACTTTACATATTGTAAACCACACAAATATAATTCTTTCATCTAGCGAACATGAAACGTATTTAGTCTTTACAATTTAGTTGCAGGTAAATATAATGATAGATAAAAATGATGATGGTATAAATAAATTTATATATAAATATATATATAAATTTATAACTGTTACCTTGTCATAATGACCATCTTTTCCAATTCTCATCACTAACTTTGCGTTTCTTCAAGCAAATGTTAGCCGAAAATTAAGCAAATCGGTAAAAATGATTCATGTTTGAGTTTGCATCATTTATGCTAACAAACACCCATCCAGTTATCTTTAACTACAGTTGTTTATCGATATATATTCCTCACACCAAAACAAGGACAAAAGTCCATATAAACATATGCCCTAAAATCCTTAGGTTTTGAGTTATTAAGTTTAAAGAAAGTTTACGGGAGATGGCGCTGTTACATTTGTCATTCGTGTACATTTGTGGCTAATCTATCTTCAACTTTTAACGTATGTAATAGGGATTGATTTTACATAAGGTCGCGAATGGTAACGGTAACTTAATAACTCCAAAACGGAGAATTTGCAGACATATGTTTATTTTTAATGCATTCCGTGTATATATATATATATATATATCCAATATATATATATATATATATATATATATATATATATATATATATATAATTCATTTAGTATTGATTACTTTATCTTGAACGCTGACCAACTGGCATTAGTGTTTTAATCCGGGAGTAAACGGCAACCAAATGCCTGTCATTTGTATAAATAATTTAACAATTTCGAAGAATCAAGTTATTAAAGTTGATGCAACTGAATAGTAATAATATCAACAGAAATAAGAATTATCCATTAAAAATAAAGAAGGCGTTCCTAAAGGCATAAACATTGTCCATTTGTTAAGATATTCATCGCTAATTCTGCATCTGTTATGTCACATAGTAAGTTTCATCCTTATTATCTTCAAATCCCACTTAATTATTATCATAATTAGTAATATAATTTTGACTTATTTAATTTTACGACAACTTTTAGTTACGTTTTATCGCAACTTTCATCATAAAAATAAACAATAAAAATAATAATACTTTCCTGTCTTCTTCTTTTCTTCTTCTTCTGCTTCTTCTTCTATGTACTGTGTCCCTTCAAGACGTTGGCGATCATAACTCTCTACTACTTCCTGTCCTTTGTAGCTATTAATAAATGTTGTCTTTTGGATATCTCTCTCAAACCCTGCTCCGCCATGCATTCACTCAAGTTCATCAGGTACGTTATGCATTATTTTTCTCTGTCCCTCTTTCCTTCAATATGTCGTGTGGGCATCACATTTTTCAAGTCCTCTTTCCTCATTATGCGTCCTTTAAATTACAACAGTCTCTTCCTGATGTTAAGTATAAGTGTACTTTTTGTTTCCATTGTCTCTAGAACTTCGACGTTGCTCACACGTTCGGTCCATGGTATTCTCAGTATTCTTCTGTAGAACCACATTCCTGTTGCTTCTAGTGTCTTCTTCATCTATGATTCTCCAGCATTCATTTCCATATAGGAGGATTGATACAGCACTCTTTTATTTGTTTCTAACGAAATGTTTCTGTTTTTTTAATATTTTCTTAGCTTTTGGAAGGCATATTTCGCAAGACCAATGCGCCTTCGAATTTCAGTATCGCACTTTCTTTCCTCTGTTGAAACACTTCCCAGATATTTAAATTATTGTAATACAATAGTTTGATTTCACCAAATTTCATCACCAATTCATAATTTGCATGTTGAACTGATTTCCTAACAACCATGCATTCTGTCTTCTTGCAATTGATGTTTAGTCCTTTCTTCTCTCTTTATTTTAGTAGTACGCTTACAGACATGTAGTCAAGGTACCAAGGAGAAGAGCTCATTAGAACAATGACCACAAAAATATTTTTCGTCGGTGGGAACGTGACAGATGTCGAGATACCAGGCCAGACCCTTTTTTAATTTTGAAGAAAATCTCAAGATATATAGCAGGATAACCAGACTAGATATGGTGTATTTTATAAATGTGCAAGATGGATTCTGTCTGGAGAAAATGTTAAATGTATTAATAGATAAACAAAAAACATTGCTAGATTTATTAACTTATTTATATTACATTAATGTAAAGTTTAGTTGTTCATAATGTTAGAATATTCTGACTGAAGAACTACATTATAAGTATATCTCTATGAAATAATGAAGTTTTATGTATTAGTCTAGTAGAGTGCATTTATATCAAAAGTCAATAATGTAGAAATTTTAATTTTTTAAATTCACCTACCTTAAATTTTAAATGAAAACATACATCAGTGAAATAACTGTAAAGAATGGGCATGGATATAATTGAAATAAATGGTTAAATAAAATTTTAATTTCCTTTTAGTAATTCTTCATACTTTTTCGAATAATACAGATCGATTGTAAATAGCGAAAACTGACTTAAACATACGTTCTTTTCTAGGTACCTGCGACGCGTGAAAGAAATGATAAGAAACGTATTTAAAAATTTAGCAAATATAAGGAAATTATCGGATTTCAACGAAATTTTCAGGGTTTATTTTTTTAATAAATGAAGGTTATTTGGAATGTTTTTTTTTTTATTTTAAAATTTTATGAAAGTATTTTTCAGTTCACTTACTTGTGAGTGTCATTAAAATTATTTAATATCGGTCGTCAACATATCAAAAATATACTCCGAAATTATAAGAAATCTCAAAAATTATTTTTGTGGTAAGTTGCTAGTTTAAATAAAATATATTGTATGTTTTTTGTTTTCATAGAAATAAAATTTATTATGTATATTTATGTTTAAAAAATTGACAAGAGGATTACAAAACTCTTCCTTGTTCGTTGCTGATAAGTTTGAAAAAGAAAATGTGCTTGAAGAATCAAAAAATGGAAAGTTTAATGTCATTTTCAAGTGTGAACATTTTAAAATTATTTTATTTGTGTGATTTTTTTTATTCTAATGAAGACCAAAAACGAGAATAAAAAATAAATGTGAATTATGTCCCGTTCTCAGCGATTTATCATTAGTTATAAGGAAGATGACGGAAGTGTAGCAATCCAAGAGGAAACGATGGCAGGAAAATAAATTAAAAATTATTGAAAGCTTTGACTAATCTATTCATGCTGATAGCATTTTTTGTTTAATATTTTTTGTCATTAATGTTATAATAAATAACAGTAAGCATAAACCACATAGATACCATGGAATAAGTTAATGAGTTGTAATTGACCTGAAAAATATTTCCATAACATCTTCCAATAAAATAGTCTTTTCAATAAAAAAAAGAAAAAAAAAGAAAAGATAAATTCATTCACGAATAATCGATTAAATTTTCCTTAAAATGGTATTTTAAATCTGAGGAGAGGGCTTCCATGTTAAAGATGTACATCAATATTTAATAAAAATAAAATTGTTAAAAAATAATTATACGAAGTAAAATTATTTTTGACTATTTTTAATCAACCTTCCCTTATTTTTTTATATTCCTTTTGATTGTATAAGAAATTCAAAATTCTTTATTCAAAAATTAATAAAGTTTAAATATTTGTAAGCTTTTTTTTCAAAGAAAATAAGTTTCTTGGTTGTGGTAGGTTTGATTTCATTTGTGACATATTGATAAACACAAATAATAACAAATTTACTATTTCGCCATACAAAAAACCTACAAGCATAAATTCATGAACACTTAACTACAAGAGCGAATGCCCATATTACTACAAAATAGCAATTATAAAGAATCTAATACATCGTGTAGAAACTAATTCATCCACAAAACAGATTTTTTACAGTGAACTAAAGAATATAAAACAGACACAGACACTTATTAACAACAGCTTTCCAAACTATATAGTTGATGAACAAATAAGATGCTTTCTTAGAAATCTCAATACTAAGAAAATTGTACATAATACTGCTTCTACTGATCTCAAACATATTAATCTCCTATATCGTAATCAAATGCATACTAATTATAAACAAGATGAAAACATACTAAAAAATTTAGTATATTCTAATATATCAACTACAGATCCTAGCAAAAAAATTAAATTAATCATATACACTAAATCTAGTATATCCAACTTAATTCTTCGCAATAATTCTTCTCCCCCGGTTAGCGATTTGCAAAAAACCAACATAGTTTATAAATTCAAGTGGCCTTTGGGAACGAATTAAATAATATTCATGTTGGTCACACCACAAACTCGCTTTCACGACGCTTGACACTACATTTAAATGAAAACTCTAACATTTTTAGGCATTTAAAACAACATGCCTGCCCGCATACACAATTCCGTAAAATACTTGTCGAAAACACAATTTTACTTCGACATGAAAAAAATAGACAAAAACTAAAAATCCTTCAAGCATTATACATCAAACAGTTGAAACCCAACCTAAACAAAATCAATTATGGCATCTCTACAAATATTCTTAAATGTCTATAATTGGTAACAGAAGCCATTGGTTTATACCAACGGCTTTCGATTCATACTTCTACAATTCACTCTCGTGTGATCATGTGTGACGTCATGAGATGCGGTGCGATTTTCGCTTCTAGCGTCTTATATGCGCGTGTTTATCGTTGCTTAGAAATCTTCTATGTAAACATTGACAGACTATCATCACTGTCTTGTCCGTATATTGTTTAATATGTTGTAACTGACATCTTTGATAATGGCTTAAGTAAGCCGAAAGCTTAGATTGTATTAAAAAAATATGGATCAATATTTGTGAATTTCTTTCTTCTTTCAATGATAATGTTATTAAACTTATCAGAAGTTACGAAAAAAATTTACATAAAATAAATAGACAACACTTGTCTATATTATTTAATGAAACGTGTATGAATATATATATATATATATATATATATATATATATATATATATATATATATATATATATTACGAAATGGACAAAGTCCGACAATAAAAAGAACGTTAAACATAAAGTTTGTTTTTGTTTTGTTTTTTTTAAGCATTACGCCCCGAGTAAGGCGTGAAGACACTAGGATGCAGGGGGTTGCAGAAGATTTGCAGCGAGATCAGATAGGAGTGATAGAAGAAAGGATGAGAGAGGGATTGTGGATAGATCAAGGTAACTGGAGATGTCGATTGACATTACATTTAAATAGTTGGAGATTATAGATCTCAGGGAAACAGTAATTTGGAAGGGTGTTCCACGGGCGAGAGGTGCGAAGTATGAAGCTATTGGAGTAGAAGAGACGGCTACATTTAAAAGTTTCTACAGTGAAAGGGTGAGAGCGGGATGCCAGCCTCGTAGGGCGCTTGAATTCATGAAGTCTGGGAACCAGTGAAAGCAGCTCATCGGAGCAGTTACCATGAAAGTACTTGTAAAAAAGACAGAGAGAGGCGCCGTCGCGTCTGTGAGAGAGCAACTGTAGACGAGATGCCAGATCAGGGCCAATTATATTACATATCCGCCTCTGGATCTTGTCAAGAACTCCGAGGTTAACAGGAGGTGCACCGGACCATATATGGCAGCAATACTCTATGCAAGGGCGAATGGTTGATTTGTATATTTGAAGTATCGATTCCCGTGAGAAAAATTTCCTGGCGCGGCACAGAGAGCCAACCTTCCAATGGTGGACGAAGCAATGGACTCAATGTATTTGTTCCATCTCAGGTCAGCAGTCAACGTGAGACCGAGCAGACGCAGAGAGTTACTCTCAAGAAGTTGACTATCAGACATTCAAATGGGGGACAGCGAAGGATCTCTATGGTGATTAATAGAGAGTAGTTTAGTTTTTGAGGCGTTAAAGTTGACCAGCCAATTGTTGCCCCAATTAACAACTGATTGGAGGTCCATTTCAAGACGCACAGCCAGGTTACTTTTGTCAGCGACACTGGATTTGTTTTTGAGGCAGGAGAAAATTGTAGTGTCGTCCGCGTAGATGCCAACTTGGGAATCTATGGCGTCAGGAAGGTCGTTGATGAAAATAAGGAATAGAGTGGGGCCAAGGGTGGAGCCTTGGGGAACACCTGCGTTCGTGGGATAGGAACCGGAGGAGAATCCGTTGAGAACGACCTTCAATTCACGGTTTGACAGAAATGATTGTATTAGATCAAATAATCGACCTGTAATACCATAACCCTGGAGCTTGCGAAGAAGGCCGGCATGCAAAACCCTATCAAACGCCTTGGAGATGTCTAGGGCCACGGTACGAGCCTCACCGTTATTTTGAAGGGCTTGGTAGACGGTTTCAGTGATGGCCGTAAGCACATCAGCTATAGATCGGGCGTAGCGGAAACCATATTGCTTGTCTGAGAGCAGGTCGTGTGAGGTAAGATGGTTAATCACTTCGGCCTTGATTAGGGCTTCGAAGACTTTGCCGAAGAGGGGTAGGAGACTAATAGAACGGTAATTAGGGGGGTCAGAGGGGTGTCCAGAGTTCTTAAAGACAGGGACAATGGATGATGACTTCCAGCAGTCAGGAAAACAGGATTCCTTGAGGCAGTAATTATATAATTTAGAGAGGGTGGGCGCTAGCTCAGGCGCGCATTTCTTCAAGACAATGGCTGGTATGCCATCTTCATCACTAGCCTTGTGTAGGTCTAAATTGGAGATAATGCCCAATACCAATGACGGGGTTATGTGTAACCCGCTCAATAGGGCCTCATGTTGGTCATTTGGTCAGATAATGGGAAGTGGATTGAACGAACACACACGCGCGCGCACACACACACACACGCAAACACACACACACGCGCACACATTTATATATATGTATATATGTGGAGGGAATAAACGTTAGTAACAGTTCATCTCACAAGACGGCATATTTATATTTCTTCAAACCCACACGCCTATGAACAACACTTTATTAATAAAAAAAAATGTGTATTTATCTAACATATTAACCCTGCCTGTTGCAGTTCTGTCCTGTCTCCCTGGTGGTTATGACCGAAAAAGAAATCCACCCGATCTTCGTCCGGTGAACTGAAGGAACCACCACTATTCGCCACGTTGTGAATTCTTGATCCGAACAGCAGTGTGTCGATCTCCCCAGAACAATCCGGTGGGAAGGGGAGGAAATGGCTGGGTATTTCGCTGAAAGGAAATCACTATTCATGCAACAAACGTTTCTTGTCGTAGCCGCAAACACATGAAAAAGAAAAAAAAAAGCAACTCCTGTTCCTGTACAAAGAGCCCTATTTAGACCACTATTTTTTATGTCTCCACCGAAGAATTTACACGAGTACAAAATGTCGTAACGAGATTCACTCGTTTGGGTCGGAAAGTCACAGAGAGAGAGTAGGAAAATTTCTGCCTAAACAATTTCGGCTGATCTAAGGGAAGTAATTCGTGGATCTTCGTCTGCACCCTACGATGTAGCAGTCTGCTTTCTCGCAGCCTTGTTGACGAAGTTATCTGGATTCGTACCGGTTCTATTTCGATCTCATGGTTCGGATCGGTCTTCTTGACACAAGGCAACCAGCAGACCAGACCAGCGAATTCCAACAAGCCGCCTCTTCTGCGTTCTGATCTCCGAACTCCGAACTCATCTGACTATCTAAAGCATGCGGGCAGCTTATATAGAGAGAGGCGGAGCTAAACCACCTTTAGGCATCGCCCCCGAATTTTAATATGCAAATCGCCTGGACCACCATGTGTTTCCCCCTAATCTCTGGATCTCTGCGGGCAACCAGTTTTCAAGAGGTACTAAAATCGGATTCGGACCTCCTGCTGGATCTTCCGCAGATAACGTATACTTAAATTTTGCCAAAACCACTTATCCCGTCTGGTTGAATTCCGCTATTCAGACCACCCAAAAATCCAATTCGCCATTTATCACAAACTTTACTTTAACGAATCCGTCTCTTAATCACTTTGGAATTATTACATGTAATTAACTAATAACTCAAGAAAGAAACAATTATTAAGAGAAAGAAAAAAACAAGAGAAAAAATACCTTATTTCTGGAATTACTCTGGAATCCCTTCTACCCAAGTAATTAGCACCTTCACCCTAATTCTTTAGCACCGTTGATTACTAAATCCACCTCGGGGTGTGTCGTGGGGTCTCTCTCTCTCTCTCTTTCTCTCTCTCTCTCTCTCTCTCTCTCTGTCACAATTCCTCCCTTACCCACCTGTCATTTACTAGTAAATGACACATGAGATGTCATACCAAAAATAAGACGATAATAGAAACAGGCTCGTTCAGCTGTCCATGCTGGAAGTTCATGGTTCTCCGGCAATCAGGTCTGACTTCAACTGCGAACAATTCTAGAAATAAAAACATGAACAAGAACAGACAAGAAAAAACAAAGTCGAGATATAGTGTTCCGAGTTCTTTTCTGTTTCTTTTCAGAGCGTCTTTATAAAGCACATTGTCGTGCTTTCACTGAATAAGGTTCATTGTTCAAATTTTCACATGCAAAACAAAAAAAATGTTTGGTTACTATGAGAATATATGTTTTCATTGATCTCACAACTATTGGTATTTCCATCCAGTTCACTACTTGGGAAACACCCATATCCTCACCAACTCATTTGTCTCTTCATTCGTCTACATATGTATTGTATCTACACAATTTTCAAAGTTAAACACTCATTTTTTTTTTTCAAATATTAAACACTCCGTTTTTTTTTCAACATTAACACTTATTTTTTTTTTTTTTTCAAAATCTTGTCTTACGACTGGTCCGGGCCTACACAACAGGCCTCGTTAGACTTTTTACGGGTTCCAGTTCTCTCACAGTAGCTGTGGGCTATTCTCCCACATTGGCTGCAGGTTCTAATGCATCTCGGTCGAGGTAATGCACACCAATTGGGTTCCCAGCACGCTCCGCACTTCCACTTTCTGCCAGTTCAACTTCCACCACCACCAACTCAAAGAAGCCATACCTATAATTAATATAATCCCCACAACAGTTGGCCAGGTTACTATGGTAACCATTTTCTCTCTCCAGTCCGAGTCTTGCCTACCTAGCCTAGGTAATTCTAACTTCAGTCGCCCGAAATCAATCTTATCAACAGGTTTCAGTAACCCCGACATTTTCCTTAACGAAAACTGAGGGAACTCTTTCGTAATTGGATCCCATAATTCAGCCCATCCAGTTTCATTTGATCCTACCAATTTCAACAACGCCTCATTCCCTTCGAATCTCTCTCCTGCTTGATAGCAGGTGGGGTAAGGATAGGATCAGCCCGTGTACACCACAGCCAAGCGGTAAAGCTAAAATGGTCAAAGGGGAAATAACTCTCATTGTCGTTGTCACCTCATTCTCGCAGACCTTAGAGAGCTCCATTTCACCCTGGGTGGCCACTGCCCAAATCCCGTCTGCAATGCTAACAGCTGCAGGTAGCATTACATCAGTCAGTATCTCTACCTGGCAATGGTCTCTGATTCCTTTCTTATTTTTTCTAAATAAGTCTATCACACACAATTCATGGCTACCTGTTACATAAATGGGAGTTGCAGACGCGCGATTGCCTAGAGCATTATTCTCGCAACTCTTCTTCCCTTGTCAGTAACATAAATTTTGTCCTGGCTATGTTTAGAGCGAGGAATTCTGTCTCTATTTTGTTCATAGCCACTGCCTCTAACCTTGGTGTTGGTTTTGTGTAAGGAAGAGGCAGATTTAATACCTGGTAAACTTCGAAAGTGCCGTCTCGGTTTAATAGGGAAACTGACACCAGTACTAGCAATTTACTTCTTTCCAACAGGGTAACACATCCCAAGGCACTATAATACTTCCATAATTGTTGAGTGGGATCCGCCGGCAAACCAAGATGATGGGGAAGTTTGGACTGTATTTCCAGCAGTACCGCCCTTAGTCGTTCTGGGGTTATTATACTCGGCGATAGGTGTCCCATAGACAGCATATCCAACTGGGCTCTCACATGTTCTAACAGCACTGTTAATGTATGACTGGTTTGGCGCACCCTATTCACTATAGCTAACAACTGGAGATGCTTTAGCAAGAAACCCTCCAGCTCCTGGTACTCAGTTGTGATAGTTGTGGTTACATTCGCCAGCTCTTGCCTAAGATCATGTAGGTAGGCAATTAACCAATTAATACTCTCTCTGTTCTTAGCCACTTCTAACCTAGTAACATTGAGTATTGATACGCTTTCCTTAACTACCTGGGCCATCGATTGCAGCCTCTGCTCTGCCTGCGTCAGCGTCCTCTTGATCAACCTTATCTCATCTTCAGACACCGTGCCAAATAACACACCTAATGCCTTACCTATTATAAGTAATACTGCCCTCTTTTGTCTAGTTCTCAACAACTTAATTCCCTTTAGATAATTGCTCATCTCATTCCATTACCTCTCAAGTATTAGGGACTCCTGTGTTAAGGAGTACAACACCCGGTGGTAGTTTAAACCTTGTGAATACTTTCCGGCGACTTGTGTCCTGGCTGTCTCTAACTTATC
The DNA here is from genome assembly GCA_963932145.1 of Acanthosepion lycidas. Taxonomy (NCBI): domain Eukaryota; kingdom Metazoa; phylum Mollusca; class Cephalopoda; order Sepiida; family Sepiidae; genus Acanthosepion; species Acanthosepion lycidas. The sequence goes on along the minus strand of OZ010592.1, from coordinate 64,215,199 downwards.
TACCTTGACCCTTAACTGGGCTAGTAGCAATTCATACGGCTGTAAATCTATCACTAACGTGATTAACCACTTTGATCTAGTTATGATCACCTCGATCGTCTTCTTAAATACGGTATTTTCACTGTGCTCCCCTGCATTAGCAGCCAAATTCAGTATCACCAGCGACCAGGGCCTTCTCTCGTCCATGTCTGAAAGTGACGGAAAGAATCGTCTATCTTACATAATTATTTTTTTTTTTTTTTTTTTTTTTTTCATCAGACGGCTGCATTGTGGAATGACACATCCAGGACCAACCCACACCACCGCCAGCGCCGAGTCCGCGCAGGGGCCCTTCTACGCTGCCTGCGTATGGCCGACGACAACTGCACAATCGACCCCAGACTGTTTCTCGTTCAACACAACCTCTACACAGATTTGCTATTTAATCAGCCGACTCGAAAGGCTCTGTTCCTTGCAATCGCCGCTTCGTTGGCAGCTCTTCCTCATTATCAGGCGCCTCTTCGGACTGCCATTGATTACATAATTGAGCTAACGGAATCTCGTCGTCAGGATCCCAATTGCTCGATCCGTCTTCTCCGCTATTACTAGGCTTAATATTCTCTTCCTCAGGGTGTCCAACCGGGGGTCGAGTTATCTCCCTCAGCCTCTGAAGGGTAGTGGGACTAATTTCGACCTCCTCGCTAGCTTCACTATCACTTCCTAGTGGTTCTGGTTCCACCAGTGTGGTCCTCCTCAGTTTCTTCTCTTTTGTCTTTATGCCGCCCCCTTCCCAGTCTTCTATCTCAGCTAACTTTATGTCATTTGCGTGTACTCTTTTCACTTTCCCGGTCAGTTGATCCCATATCACTGGGCCTGTCTGTTCTACTATTCTATAGTAGGGGCTTCACCTCTGGTCCAGTTTACCGTCTCTCAGGTGTATTTTATAATACACCGGGTCACCTATTTGGAAGGAAACCCCTTCTCTATTCTTATTCATCCTATCATTTCGCTTTTTCTGGGCTCTTCGAATTCTTCTCCTCACCTGTGTAAAGATTTTGTGCTGCTGCCTGAAAATTATCCTATGATGGTCCTCCCCTAAGTATTTCCTCCTAGGCCTCCACGTCCCGGCCATATACCAAATAGTAAGGGGAAAACTTGGTTGTTTCGTTCATCGAGAATCTCACAGCTGCTAAGGCCTGGGTTAAAAACAGATCCCAATTCTCCCTATTATGTTCTGCTGATTTAGCCAGCACATCAGCAAGGGTCTTATGGAATCTCTCCACTTGGCGTTACTCTGGGGATGGTATGGGGAGGTGGTTATGTGTTGAATATTTAGTTCTCCCAACGTCTCCCTCATAACCTGATTCACATTTTCCGAACCGTTATCCGTAACCAACTGTTCGGGATCCCCATACCTGGGAAATATCTCGCCAAGTATTATCAGGTATGGCGAATGCTTCAGGCCAACCTGTCAGCCAATCCACAAAACTTAATATGTAACAATTCCCTCTATCAGTTGGCCCATAAGGGCCTGAAATGTCTAAACTCATTTTCTGGAATGGGTAGTGGGGAATATCTGTCTCTAAAACCGGTGCAGCCTTACTTCCTCTACCCTGCACTTGGCATGTTACACATTTCTTTACATAATCCACATCATTAAACAACTTGGGCCAATAGTAATTCTTCATTATCAACCCATACGTCTTGTCAATCCCCATGTGTCCTAACTTTCTATGGCACGGATCTCAGACCTCAACTTTTCGGGTATCACCATCTTCAAGCTTACCTCCTTATCTTTCCCTGAAAGGTAATACAATACATCACCCTGCAATATATATTTGGAGGTATTTTCCTGTCTTTACCCTGGACCTAATGGCTGTTATGTCACTATCCCCTTGACTTTGCCTAACAATATCTATCCAGTGGGGTTCTGTAATGGTCTCTGTTTCACCCGCCTCCTGATCTTCCCAATTAGGTCTCCTTTCCAACCCTGTGAGTTAATTACATTGATCTGGAAGGCCTTATCGTCCACACCTGGTTCTAACTTGATGGACTCCGTTTCCAACTGTTTCGGGATCCTCGATAGCAAATCAACACATGTGTTATCCCTCCCGGCTAGGTACTCTGTTTTACAGTTGTACTCACTTAGCTTCAGCGCCCACTGCTGGATCTTTTTGTTTGTCCATTCTGCCTCTAGCAGGTATTTGAGTGGCTGGTGGTCTGTCTTAATGGTGAATACTGCCCCACTCAAATAATAATCCAACTTCTGTACAGAGAACGCCTCCTTCTCGATCACCGGACATCTTTGTTGGGTCTCGGAAAGCCGATGAGAAAGGAAATAGATTGGTACCTCTTCAGGCACACCTGGCACGGGTCCATCCTTATCAGGGCATGGTTACGTGAGTACTGCTCCGATGCACCAATCACTAGCATCAGTGTACAGCACCATGGGCTTACCTAAGTCTGGGTACGCTAACAAGGGCACAGCAGTCAGCTGGTCCTTTAAAGCCTCAAATGCACGCTGGCAATCCTCCGTCCACCTAAACTTGTCGTATTTCTTCGTCAGGGCTATCAGAGGACCCGCCAGCCGACTAAATGCGGGTATGAACCTCCTATAATATCCTATGGCTCCTATAAAACCCCTAATCTACCTTACAGTTTTCGGTGCGGGCATGTCCCTTATTACCTCTACCTTGTTTAGGTCGGTCTTTATCCTGTCCTTATTTATCACGAACCCTAGGTATTTTGTCTCCTCTCTTAAAAACTGACATTTTGACAGCTTTAGCTTCAAGCCATGCCTTCTTAGGCGGTCGAACACCCGCTGCAGGTGCTCCTCAGGCGATTTCGAAAACACCTAGATATGCCATGGCAAACGTCTCCATGCCATTCAACACTAGCTGACTAAACACACCCGGGGCATTTGCCAACCCAAACAGCATAACCCTAAAATTGAAAAGACCCATGTGACAGGTGAACGCGGTCTTTTCTTGGTCCTCCTTGTTCAGGGCCACCTGCCAGTAACCCGATCTCAAATGCAAGGTAGAAAAACAGATTTCCCTAGGAGAGCCCAAAATGTCATCAATCAGGGGTAGGGGCACTGCTAACGGTTTTGTAATCGCGTTCAGCTGGTGAAAATCAACACAAAACCTGTGCCCTCCACCTTTCTTTTCAAATATCACGATAGGGAAGCTCCAGGGAGATGTGGATCTCTCAATTATCCCCGAGTCCATCATCTTATTCACTGCCTCCTCTACTCATTTACTTTTGTGGATTGAGGTTCTATATGGCCTTAACTAGATAGGTGGATGGTCATCTCCACTGTCTCCGTCTGTCCTAGCTCCTTATCTGTTATTGGTATTACCTCCCGGTTTCTACTTAGCAGACCCCTTAATTCTCTTCTATAACATTCAGGGACTGTTATATCCTCGTCCCTTAATTCGCCAATCTCTGTCTTATTTCGAGACCTATCTTCATTTCTTATCCTCACTTGTTCGACTTCCCTTACGGGGCAAGCCCGTGCTAACTTTCCTCCCCGCTTTATTCTGACGGTTTTATTAGCCGAATTAGTCAGAAGCAGGGGGACGGTCCTTGATCCTTTCACTAATGAACTACATACTGTCACTTCTCCCTCATTATTATCATATCCGTCCGTAGGGGTTACCTGATACAAGCCGTCATTCAGGGCTCCCTCTACTATAATTTCGCCTTCCCCAGATACAGTGGTTCTAGGGGGCAACTTTATATCTGCCTGGGCTACTACAGGTAGCTGCTCATAATTGTCTTCTCCGAGCAGTATCTCTACCCCATCCAAGGTCTGGTTAGCTGGGTCGAAACGGATCTAGGCCTTGTGCTGTTTAAGCCAGTCACTCCCCAGAATCAACTCGCCCCACAAGTCAGGTGCCACATACACTTTCATGATACCTCTGGTCCTTGCTAATTGAAAAGGCAGCCATGTCATGCCCTCTATCCTCATCTTACTGCTATCGGCCTGGCTTATGGATAAATCTACTGGCCTCAACTTTCCCCATCTCCCTAACTGTCTGTAAGTCCTCGAACTAACCAGTGATACTGATGTTCCAGTATCAACCCGAGCCCTAACCTTCCTGCCTCCCAGCAAGACATTGCAGGTGAGATCCGGTCCCTCCTTCAGCAAATGGTACACTCGGGCCTCCCTTCTGGACCACCGATAGGCGGGGGGCAGCAACGGGGTTTCCCATTTCTCGTCTGGGGACCCTTTTGTCTGGGATGGGGTTTGGATGATAGCGCCCTTCCGCTTAATCCCTCTGTCCCTCCATTTCATCCCTATCCTGGCCGGTTCGTCCTGGGGGACTCCCTCCCCTGTGGGGGCAGGCTCGCCTCATGTGACATCTTCTCCGCTGACAATCGACCGAAGAATGACCAACCACTCCACACGTCCAACATTTCAGAGGTCTTGCTCGGACTGGGGCCACCCTGCCTCCTACTCCTTCACGGGTGACCCAGCGGCGTTTCTCGGGCTCTTTGCTTTCCTGGTGGGTGGTAATAGCGCGTTAGTTCGCTTAATGCCTAATTTACGGTCCCCTGTCGCCGTACAACACCGAGTTTTGTGCCCGTATTCACCACAGGTCGTAAAATTGGGTCCCAGAGACCTGGCGTCTCCTCCCCAATTGATTGGACAGTCCCGAGACCTGTGCCCAGCGTATTTACACGTCCAGCACACTAGCCCATATCGGCCTGGCGTGGATTTATAGAATCCATACCGCAAGTCCCATTCTCGTTTATTCGGATCTGCCTCCAATTCCCAATTTTCCTCTACTTCTTCTTCCGCGTCCCATGCCCGAACCTGCTCCTTCCTTTTCATTATCTTGGTCCCCCTGGGGTCCCTAGCTACACTGCCCCTTATTCTGTCCCAAAGTTGTTCACTGTTGCGAGCTGCATCAATGGCCGCGGCCAGGGTGCTCGGTCCTTCCTTCAGGACGTCACCCCGCAGCTCCCTATTTCTCAACGCATCCATATATACGTCGGCTAACAGAGCCTGTATCGGACCACTGTTTCGGGTCGCCAGCTATTCTTTCTCCCAGATCCTCCATAGCTTCCTTATCTCTCTGTCGGAGTCTGAACAACTTCCTAACTGCCTCAATGGCCGTGCGCTCACTGGCGCACTGTCGGACCAGGGCAGACTTCAACTCTGTCCAAATTAGGTTCTCCTTATATAGCCCTGTGACATATTTGGACACTGGACCGGCCGCTGCTTCGTATGCCAGTAGGACCATCTCCTGGTCCGACAAGCCATACACGACTTGTTTCTTTTGGATCGACAGTATCCATTCCTGCAGCTCTGTTGGGTCGCCCCTAAACGAGGGCAGTCTCATGCCTCCGATCAGTCTGCGGAACCCCATTGTAATTTCAGGAACTCCCGCTTCCCCCTGGTCGTCTGTGATATCCGAACCTGCTACACTCATTCTAACGCCCGATCACTACTACCTTCTCCCTATTCAACAAGAGACAACAGAAAAGGAAAACTCCCCTCACACACTATCGACACTTCAACAGCATGCAATAGTGAAGAAATCGAACACAAACAAATGAATAATGTCCTGTTATGTCACAAACGCTAGTATCAACTACTCTTGAATACTGTCGTAATTTACCAGCGGAAACTTCTAAATTTTATCCTGATTTGACATCGACTGAATTTGAATCCTGTCCATTTTTCATATCTACTAATTCTGAATGCTAATCCTGATTTACCATCGGCTGCTTTGAAACGCTGGTATACTTCACTTTTGAATACTGCCCTAATTTAGCAGCGGAAGCTTTTGAATTATTTCCTGATTTGGCACCGATCAATTTTGTATACTGTCAGTATTTCTTACCTACTGATTCTGAATTCTATCCTGATTTTAGCATCGGCCGTTCGAATAATATCCTGCTATGTTACAATCGCTGGTATCCAAAGTTTTTGAATATCGACCTACTTTAACATCGGATGCTTTTTAATAATTTGGCATCTGACGCTTTTTAATAACGTCCTGGTATGTCAGAATTGCTGGCATCCACCGCTTTCGGATGTTGTCTTGATGTGACATTCAATGTTTTGAATAATGTCCTGATGTGACAACTCGGCTTTTAATAGAATACTGATTTGACATAGACAGCTTGTGCGTGTGATGTTGATTTTTTCATGATTTGACACCGAACGCTTCTGAATATCGCCTTGATTTCCTTTTACGCGATTTCGAAGTTCATCCTGATTTGGTAAAAACTCTCATTGAATACTCTCATTATTGGAATCGACAATCCCGAATTTGAGCCGATTTTTTTTTTAAAAATAGTCCGGGTTTTTCACCGTCTGCTATTGAATTATATACTGACTTGGCGATATCCACTTTTTGTTGGAAGCATCCACTTTTAAATACTGACATAATTTTCCATCGACCATTTTTCAGTTGTCATTTGAATACGCATGGATCGCTTTAAGATATTTGTCATAATTTTTGCAATGAACAGTTTTCACTTCTCACTTAATTTGGCATTAGTCGCTTTTAAATTATGTTCTGCTTTCTTGGCGGCCACTTTCGTAAACAGTACTGATTTGGCATCGACCGTTATTCAATTCTTTCTTCATTTGACATTTGATCGCTTTTAAATTATCAAAGGATTTGGCAGCATCTACATTTGTATACAGTCATGACTTGGCAAAGCGCGAGATACAATTCTCTCTCAATTTGACATTGATCGCTTTTAAATCATGTTATGCTTTCTCAAATTTTGTAAACTATACTGATTTAGCTACGTCTGATATTCAATCCTTTATCATTTACACTGGTCGCTTTTAAATCATGTTCGCATTGGGCAACATCTATATTTGGATACATTAATGAATTTGGAAAATTAAAAAAAAATGAGATGAATATTATTTACAATTTTTATATATCGGATGAATGATCATGAGAGAGAGGGATGAACCCCAAAACAAACTAAATATCAAAACAAAGCAAAAATAAACATAACTGATGTTAGTAGGACCCGTCCAACCCTTCGAAAAAGAGAAGCCGATGTGTTCTGCCGTTGGAAAAAATCAAGAGGTTCTCTCGCTAAGGGAGAGGGAAAAGAGAAAATATAGACAGGCATGGGGAATCAATAAAGCTGACTCAGTCGAGATGAAAGGTAACCAAAACAAACTGGGGAGGTTGGGAATCTCAACTTGGATCATAACCAAAGATGTAACCGGGAGCAGGCCAGGAACAAAACTTACTCACATTAACTGGGTACACAAATGTTTGTCTAGCATAACCAGGGGAGGGCTCCAAAGGAAACCACCCCGATGTGATATAGGTTGACCTAAAAGAGAAAATCAAGGATAGACCCGTTCAAGTGAACCAAGCTCGCCTCAGCCACCCGCCTTTCGCTAAAGACTGTCGAATGCAAACGTTTTCTATCAGTTCTAATCTTGATCTTGAGCTCATGCTCAAAGAATCGGATCAGATCCTGATGAAAAAGACGGTCGCCTCACAAGACTTCCTCCAGTCGCGTCGTCCAAATCACCATTCGGGCCGTGGCCAGCAGCGAATGGTGTTTCTAAAAACACCATTCGTTTCACCCCAAGATGCACGATCAATGAGCACGAGCTTTTCGGGAGCGATACGAGCCGTCAGCTCGCCGACATGGTCCCATAAGGGGCGGACTCGAGGACAATGGTAGAAGGCGTGCGAAGGCCAAGGTCACATCGTTCACAGTCTGGCAAATCCGCCAAGCCCCATATGAAGTCCATGTCATTGAGAGGCAGCCTATTCCGAGCCAGTCACCAGGTAAGCGAAAACTCAGAGTTACTGAGGTAATCTGCCGCTGGCGCCCAAGCCCAGAAGGAGCAAAGCTCCTTCTCCGACAAGTCGACCCGCTCACGTAGAGGATCGTTCGCAGCTCCAACTAGATAACGATAGAAAACCCTCTTAGGCTGAGAAAGGTCATTGGGTCGAAGAATGATCTTCAAGGCGTATTGACACTCGTGAAGGAAACTCGATAGAACCTGCGGCTTACGACCTCGCCCAGATGGGGGTGATGAATAGTAAGGCAAGGGAAGGCGTCCCTTAAAATCCCCGTCATAATCGAATCTATCCTTAAGAGCCTTCACCTTGTTAGCTCTATCTAACCGCCTCCACTAGCTCCCGTTGCACTAAGCTATTTAGCTGCTCCTGGAAGTCCTGCCTGTCTAGATTGAACTTCCAGTAACCAGCCATCCTAGGCCTATAATCTTAACACTACCCGGGCACAAACAAGTTTGTGCTTCGAATAGCCTACCCAGTGGAACGTGGGACAATCTAACAAGTCTACGTCGGCTCCTCTAACTAACATTCTATCCAGGTAGCTAACCACCTGGGTAGACGGCTAATTAAGGGCCTACGTCCACATCTCCCCCCCCCGGGGGTGATCGACCTGGTATCTATCAACGAGACCAAACTCGCTGATCAAATCAACCAGGCTACGATCCCTCCTTCTCCCACCATCCCCTATTAAGACTAGACGCGTTGAATCCACCAGGAACTGCCCCAACCGCGATAAAAACGATATTCGCTCTTCCTGGTCGTTGGGTGCGTAAACCGCAACGACTCGGAACGCACCATTTTCCCGTCAATATCAGCCACAATTAACCGGCCCTCGGCATCGATATGAACAAGGTCTACTTTCGCATCCAGCGTACGACAGCAAAGAAACTCCTCTGGCATGTTGGTCCCTATATGCTGAATAAACGACAAAGTCGCTAGACAGCACACGCATCGACGATGCAAACAAAGTGGGTCTCTTGAATCGCGGCGATATCCACCCCGAAAGACAAGAGGTCACGTAGCAGGCGGGCGGCCTTACCCGATCCCTCAAGCCCTTCGCATTCAGAGTGGCTATCTTGATTGACATCTTTTAAATCTGTAAAATCAACAATTCACATACCGGCCGGAAATCTGCGGCGGAAAGCACCCCGACGGATTGTACTAGGCTCCCTGTGCCCAATTCTGTTGTCATTCGACCATCTGGGACAATGCCACCAGCGTCCGTAGAGTACGTTAATTTAACAGCCCTATATAAGTTGGGATGGAGCAAAACAGGGACCCTCCCATCACAAAAATGTCTGAGTTTCTTTAAATTTGTATTGTCCAGTTCTAACATCCTTATGTTTTGGGTAGGCTTCCTTCGCCTCAAATAAGTGGCTCCAAATGTTTAAGTATCCCCCGTGTCCCTTACGCAGATGATCACTCCTGGGGCACGTGGAAAATTTCGGGGGTCTTCAACTGACTTGCCTTCTACTGTATCCATCTGGAATAAAAGCTCTAAGAGGGCCTTCTTTTGTTTGGACAGGCCCTTACAGAGTTCTTCTTTGTCCACCTCACATATTGATTCTGGGCCTGGGAACAGTTTCTTTTTTTTCTCTCTCTTGAGGGGTGGGGAGGGGAAACGGTGGACGTGTGAGCGGGGTGTAGATAATGAACTGAGGGAAGAGGTGGAAGGAGAGGGGAACGGAGTACGGGAAGGGGAAACAGAGAAGCTTCTTGCTTTTGGTGAGACAATTTCTTTGGCGTCTTTTGGCGAAGCAGGGATGGAGAGCAACCTGGTTTTGTCCATGCTCTACCACGGCCAGAGTGCTTTTGCAGTGGCTCGTCTTCCTCTCTGCTTCTTTTTAAAGATGCTGTCCGAGGTGGAGGCATTTTGTCCACCTCCATTGGTGTGTCAATTTGCTGTTTCTTTCTTTGTTGTTTTTGCTGTTGTCGTTGTTGCCTGCTGTTGTTTTTGGTGCGGCTGTTTTTTGTGGTAATTCTTTTTGCTGCACCTCCTTTTGTGGTTGCACCTCCTTTTGTGGTTGCACCTCCTTTTGTGGCTGCTTCTCTGGCCACTCCTGCGGTGGTAGTTGCCTCTTTGGTTGAGGTACGTCCTGTTTTGAAGGAGACGGAACGTTTGACGATTTCCGTCTCCTTTTGATCTCTCTCCAAGCCCTATCAGTGTTCATTGTGGATGTTCCCTCCTACGCTGGCGCTGCACCTATTACTGCTGTTGTTGTTCCTGTTGTTGTTGCTGGCCGTGGTGGAGACTGTACGTTTACCGGGGCATTCCTTCGCCATGTGTCCCGAAGCTCCACACGACCAACAATACGGTCTCCTGCCTTCCACCACTACCAACATCCTCTTGTCACGGCAAACCAATATATTTGGAATTTCTCCGAATCTTTTTCGATTTACCGTGTCTTGTAACTCCATGTCACCGGAAACTATCCCGGATTTTCTGATGAGGACCTTCACTTCATTTAATTGGCCGTATTTTGAGAAAAAAAAACCCATCCTCACCTCGCAGATGTCCACGGGCACTCCATGGATTGTCACTTTTGTCCACCGGGTGCCCATGTACTCCGTCTGTAGTCTTAACGTTTTAGTGTTCAACACACTTCCTGCTAAGTCTATTTCCCTGCTGACCCCTATTAATTTCCGTGTTTTAACGTCGGAGGTCAACAGGAATATAATGCGGGTATTTAGTGCTTCGAGGGCTTCCGGTATGGTGATGAACTCATTGTCCTTAAAGGAATCCTCAATTTTTTTTCTTTGATTAGGCCGCGTCTTTTGTTTTCAGCCTGTTCTCACACTAGGCCGTTTTAGCTGGTGAGACCGGCAGCGGTGTATTTAAAGTCTCTTCGGCCATGGCGACCCTAAACCACCAAGGCCAACCGAATAAAGGCTTCCCTAGGTTTTATTTTTTTAATTATTTCACAATATAATGAAAAACAAAGTCGAAAACAACCAAAACAAAACAAGAAAGTGTAAAACCAAAGACAAATAAAAACGTAAAAAAAAAAACGAAAATAAATACGAGGGTAAAATACAAAAAATGAAAGAAACAAAAAGAAAAGAAAGAGAAAAATGCACAAATAAAAGAAAAGAAAAGGAAGAAACTAAGAAATGCAAAAAAGTTTTAGAAAATAAAGACAAAAAACTCAGCAGTTGACTTAACTCGCAGTTCAACACTTAAGCTGGTCCAAAAACAAGTAAAATCCATATAATTCTTTATTTGGTTTTGATCATTTTAAATTATCTCCTGCTTTGGCAACATCCACTTTCAAATACTCTCATGATTTAGCAGCGAACATTTCTTAATTCTCATTTGCAAAGAGCTTTTTGTAATATTGTCTTGATTTAGAATCGATCAATTTTGAATTATGTACTGAATTCTCAAAATTAATTGTTTCCAATTCTCTTTTGATTGCGCATTTTACATTATCGCATTTATTTGTTATTGACCGCTTTTCCATTATGATATCGATCAAAAAAGGTAATCCCAAATAACCTGTATCAGTGGAGTCTAGCATTTGGAATGACGATAACACTGCGATCCGTAACCATGTGTCTGGAAAAGGCGGCAGGATTACAGTCAAATATATCGCCACCGAGCAAGATGGATACTAAGACAAATGTTTCTGAACGATGGAATTTCTGGAAACAGATATGAAGTAACTACAGCATTGTGACAAACCTGGCCGATGGAAATGAGAAGTATCAAACAGCACAATTTCTACACGCTAACGGAACGGATGCATTCAGTTCGCTTTAACGGAAAACAATGATGGCTTGGACATGGTCATAGTCAAGTTTGACCGATACTTTATCGGAAAGACGAATAAACAATATGTCTTCATCAAAAGCGACCAGAAACAAGGAGGTAACATTGATTCATATGTAACTATGGTCAATAAACTAATGAAGTCTCACTACATTTACAATTACCTCATATTTCAAACAGGTTTTCGTTGATATCGGTAGTTCAGACTTCCGTTTGGAACTTGTGTAAGTTTCGAAATATTCTTGAAACGTCTCCACCTGGTTCTTGATGGCCGGAATGGAATTACATGTTTTGCTGATGACATTACCGTGTTTGGTCCAGGAGACAAACTTGATGCAAGCATCAGCAGACGATGATTTAAGCGTGAAATTGATAGTGTGACGATACCGCAAAGAAAAAGTTCAGCTGAAGGAATCAGCAATCAGCTTCATGTGGCATCTCGTGATAGTCTACTACCAGACCCCTGTTAAAATTGATTCAGTCACCAAGTTGCAACCACCGACTGTGGAACTGTAAATTACCTGGAAAGATTTCTGAACAAATATCCTCTGTCATTATGCTAATCCTACTACAGCAAGGAAAGCCCGTGACATATGCAATCAGAGCAGGAAATGCTTGCAACCGTTATCTCATTGGAGAAATTTCACCAGTTCACATATAATAGGACTGAGATTCATAGTGATCTCAGACCATAGTGAAGAAATCACTTGAGAAAGCGTCTATAGGGAATATTACTACGTACCCCAAAATACGACGTTAATGCAGGATATGCCCAGGGAAAACACATGTACTTTGCAGACATGATATCACAGTTATATATGAGAGATGAAAAGAACTGTCAAACAGAATTTGCACATGTGAATATGGTCAGCTTCCTTCCAATCCATGACGCAAGGATTATACAGATCTGCAGAGCAACAGACCAGCTGAAGAAAACCATATTACAGGAGTGGCTGTCTGATAAAGCAAATCTTCCAGCTATATTCATATTTCCATTTACGTGATAAGATGTCCGCTCAATAAGCTCTCATATTTAAAGGTGACTGTGTACACATCCCTCTTAATATGCGGAGTGACATTAAACATGCACTTCATTCATTGCACATAAGTATTGATGAATGTCTACGGTATTGATGAATGTGTTTTCTGGCCAGGCATGTCATCGGACATACGTGAGTACATTTATACGTGTGAAACTTGCTGCAAGAACAACCTAAAGAAACACTAATGTCACACGCTATGCCTTATCGTCTGTGGCAGAAGTTTTATGTTGACCTACTTGAGTTTGATAGGCGTCGAGTATCTCACAATTGTCGATTACTTTTCGTACTTCTACGATCGATTTGAGACCACTAGTAGCTCAACCGTCATCCGCAAATTGAAGGCACACTTTGCAATATTACGGGATTCCATGCCAACTGATTTACGTCATCATCATCTAAGAACTTCTCATCGGAAAAATGGAATTTCGAACATTTCATGCAGTGAAAAGTGTAAAATGGCTCATGCGGAAAACCAAGCACACCCACATTGACCAGTTTCTGCCGCTACTTGACTACAGAAACACTCCAACCCAAGGAATGGGAAACAGCCCTTCTCAACGCCTACTAAATCGCCGCACCTGTATGCTACTACCTATGAGAATCAATTTCTTAAAACTTAGAACTGTTTGCCACATGAGACGGCAAAAATCCAGTGAGCTCCACCACGTCTAACCGTATTCTCACCAGTCTCACCTGCTGTGAGCTAAGAAACTAACACAATTTAACTAAAGAAATGTGAATTTCCTGCTGGGATTCACACCGCGTTGGCCGAGGGATACGACAACCAGTGTACCTGAAAGACTACGTGAAACGAGTCAAGGACTTTATGTGAGACCGTAGTTATATTTACAAAAGGCGGAGGTGTTTACATTATTGTTTAATGTATACTCCCTTTCTATTGTGACAATGGGACACCAGGGAGTTAATCAAACAAAAAAGTAAAGAAAGAAAGAAAGGAAAAATAAACAAGTTAAAAATAAACAGTTTCTGGATCCAATTCAAAATCAATCATCAGGAAAAACCATAACAGCCAGTTTCGGTTCCTTTTCCGCTACTGAATTCTGCTATGGCAGGGCCCCTCCATTGTGGAGGCTTCTTTGGGATCGGTGCTAACTGGTCTTTCCTGTCATCAGTTGTTCTACAACCAACTGTCATCATCACGCTTTAACCGCTGTCTCCTAAAGATCTACTAACACGCTTTTTATCTCCTTTTTGCTGTAACCAAATCGTCTTCTGAGAATATTGACATTTTTTCCGACAAAAACACGTCATTCCACAGCTAGATGATAGAATTCAATCTTCCATTCACAATCAAGAAATTGAAGAGGAAAGAGACTACGAACTGGATGATAATTGTTGAAATTCGGAGGAAAGTGAATTGAAACATTGAGAATTAAAAACGAAATGCGTTGAAAAATTGTTTCATAATAATAAAATTAAATCACGAGCAGTTCCAAGGAGAATCGATCCCAAATGTAACTAGATGGAATTTAGTAAGACTGAACAAAACTACTTCACGCCGATAAGAAAGAGACAATGTATCATCGAAGATGTCGGTCCTGGAAAATAGAAAAATATATATTGTCGATAAAGAAAACGGGTGGTTTTCGAAATAACACCTAAAATTATAAGACTCTACAGAAACACAAGCAGAAGTGAGGAAAAAACATCTGGTTTAGATCGGCCAACCAGAAGAAAAACATCCTTTCAAAAATAGGGATTAGTGCCTAAGACTAGGGACGGATTCAATTACTTTAATTTGTCAAAATCATAAACATAATTTTGGATTATTTTTGATAAAGAAAAATTAATTACTGGCCCTGGAATGACTATAAGCACGGGCTGTGTGGCCTGGTTGACTGAGAAACACATAAATAGGTTGGTTTTTTTTATTACCTAAGATGCTGGGAATATTTCCCTACTTTTCCTTTCCCGCTCATGATGACTGAAAATTTTTGAGATTGACTTCGATTATCTTAGATATGGTCCAGTTACTGACTTGGGGAAATTACCTAAAACAACCAGCGTCGGACAATCTGATAAAGAATGATTCATTACTGGAAATCCCCTTTTCGCGTCCGCATTCTAAAAGTTTAGATTCGTCAAAAAGACAGTTGTGCCAGCCCTTGGAAGTGGACTGAGGTTGGATACCGAGAAAGTAGGAAAAGAGGGCGAGAGAGAAATTAGCACTGCCTATATGTAGCGATGGTGTGAGATGAGACGTGAAAGAAGTTAAACAATCCATAAATTTGAAAAATTACTCGAATAAACATATTTTGAAAATATGGGATTTGGGAAAGAGGTTGATGCAAAGGGTGGAAAATAACCGAACCTCAGACTCTGGTCAACCCCACATCTGTCGGACGCAGGACTCCATATAAGCTGGAGGTTTGGACAACTTGAAGAGACCCCACATTACTGGTATTGACATCCACATCGTTCGCCGATTCCTCCTGACCAAGACTTTGTGCCATCCCTGAAGATCATAACAAATTTAAATTACTAATAACATAGCCAATAAACTCCAAAAGAGGGTCCCAGTTTTATTCGATTATAGCAGAAAGTGGAAAGGGTTAAAACTGCTGTAAACACTTCTCTGATATTGGACCGACCGATATCGAATATTGTTCTGATTTGTCATCGAATGTATTTTAATATTTGTCTTGATATAGCACTGAGTGTTTTTGAATACTGATACTGTCAGGATTTGGTATTGACCACTTTTGAATACTATTTCGCGTATTCTCCTGATCGTTACCGACATGCTTCTTATGTATGGTAAAATAGTCATCAATCCGTAGTTATATCTTCTGAAGAGGGAGAGTATCCTTGGTATTGGCCGTACCTTGTTTATCCATTTTATCATGTTTGCTACACGGATTCGTTAAAGTAAAGTTTGTGATAAATGGCGAATTGGACTTATGGGTGCTCTGAATGGCGGAATTCAACCAGACGGGATAAGTGGTTTTGGCAAAACTTATGTATACGTTCTCTGCGGAAGCCCAGCAGGAGGTCCGAATTCGATTTTAGTAGCTCTTGAAAATTGGGTTCCAGCTGTGTTTCGGGGACCGAAAAAGCTTGCATGGTGGTCCAGGCGATTTGCATATTAAAATTCGGGGGCGGTGCCTAAAGATGGTTTAGCTCCGTCTCTCTATATAAAAGCTGCCCGCACGCTTGAATTAGTCAGATCGCAGAGCGCGGCAGAGACGGCTTGTTGGAATTTGCTGGTCCGGTTGGTTGGTTGGTTGGTTGTCACGCGCCCAAGAGGTCCGATCCGAACCAGAAATAGAAACAGACCCTGTATGGAACCATTTAATTTTGCCAACAAAGCTGAGAAACCAAACTGCTATAATTACACGCTCCGACGAAGATCCCCGAATTACTTCCCTTAGATCAGCCGAAACTGTTTAGGCAGAAATTTTCCTACTCTCTCTCTCTCTCTCTATCTCAATTCCGACCCGAAACGTGTGAACCTCGTTACGACATTTTGTACTCGTGTAAATTCTTCGGTAGTGACATAAAAACAGGAGCCTAAAAAGGTTTTTTTTTGTACAGGAACCGAAAGAGTTGCTTATTTTTTTCTTTTTCGTGTCTTTGCGGCTACGACAAGAAACTTTTTTTTTGCATGAATAGTGAGTTCCTTTCAGCGTAATACCCAGCCATTTAATTCATCCTACCTCCGGGTCGTTTTGAGGGATCGAAATACTGCTGTTCGGATCAAAAATTCACAACGTGGCAGATAGTGGTGGTTCCTTCAGTTCACCGGGGGAGGACCGGGTAGTTTACTTTTCGGCCAGAACCACCGGAGAAACAGGACAGAGCTGCAACAGGCAGGGTTTATTACGTTAGAATGCGCTAAAAAGGCAAAAAGAAAAAAATGACAGGACTCTATATGTTTCATAAAAATTAGTAGTCTTATATTTCATATTTTCTTATATTTCAAAAACATCTCCAAAATAAAAGTCTATTAATGCGTATAACAGAAATCATTTCCTATGTTTGTCAAAGTCAATTTATTTGTATGTTCTTTCTGGCTGTGATGAATAGCCAGTGCTTTAAAGTTTACATATGATTCTAGTGGTAGAGATCAAGGCAAATTAAGGGAGAGGAAACTGCTTTATATGATCATCAAAACAACCAGACTTTTCTTTTTAAAAATGACGCGAATATCTACTTCAGTCGTGAATTGATCAAGGTCTGCTTCACTATTATAAATCTCTTTCAAAATACGTCATTTCATCGCGACTATCTTCATGATTAAGAGATTTCAAAAGTAAAAATTTCATATTTTCATATACTTTAAAACTAAGTTGAGTGAAATTATTTTCAATGATAACATAAAGCAATCTAGGAGAGATCTTCCGTCTTTAGAAAAGGCGTTTGTCGTTTGAAAAAATAAGCATCACATACAATGTAGTGCAAACGATTTTGAACTCTGTCGTAACTGGAAAGTGATGATTGGAAAGCTCTAGCTCAGGTGTGGCAGCAATATTGCATTTTTGGTCTTATTATATTAAGCCTTTGGTAGCGAGAGAAAGGAATAACGAGGATTTGAGTTGAACAACGTTAATTATTTGTAGAGAGTACAGAGATGTTGAAGGATAGTTGGAATGTCCGTTTCAGTTTGCAGTCGGTTAGCGCCAGGTGTTGACCTAATTCTTATGTGGGTTTGGTGTGTGAGACCATAGGATATGATCAGCGCGTGTTGGTTGATCGAGGTCACGATTGAGAGTAGTATATCGTACAAATATGTCGAAACTAGGTGAAATGTAAGTTTCAGTAGGCGATCGTCAGGATAACGATCTGGTGTAAGCGTAGCACCGGGAGTTGACCTATTTTTGTGCTGAACTAGCCAAGGTCACAGGATAGGGTCGGTGCATGTTGATCGAGGTCACGGTAGTAGGTCGTTTTCGTTGGTTAGTAGACCTGTTGTGTTGAACCGGGGTAACGTCGAATTGGCGTGGTTTTGGTAGGTCTTTTCCGTAGAACGGAGGTCGCGGTGTCGTCTGTGAAGGTAGGCCGAGGTGACGGAGGTTCTGGTAGACCTGAGGTCGCTGATCGAGGTCACAGTGAAGGCTCAATTTTTGTTAGTTGATATTTTTCGAGGTGAAAGCGTCGTCGACAATGAAGGCTTAAGGCTAGGTGGTGTCGAGGCTGGATAGTGCGCCACTCATGGCTGATGTTTGCCGAGTTGACGAGGTTGGTGTCGATGAAGGCTTGTAGCTGGAGGAGAGTCGTCGACAATGAAGTCTTATAGCTGGGTGGTGTCGAGGCTGGATAGTCGGCCACTCGTGGCTGGTGCTTGCCGAGATTGGTGTCGATTAAGGCTTGTAGCTGGAAAGAGTCGAGGTTGAGATGTTCTCAAGTCGAAGTTATATAGTCGAGGGGATTAGTCAAGCTAGGGAGTGGTAACGGTCGTTGCGAGGTGCGGTCATGTTGAGTGGTGACAATGAAGTCGGCCGTGGCAGCAACAATAGCGCCCTGCGTGACGGCCGGTGGCCGGCCAGGCCGCAACTATGTTCTCATGATGACGACGTCATGGTGCTGGTAGCATCATCAGCAACAGCAACGGCCTGCATGACTGGTTGCAACTGCTGACCGTTGTTCTCAGAGTCCTGCTTTTTAAGCAGGTCTGATAGTCCCCAGGGGCATCTCTTTTACTATCGGGAACGGTCCAGATTGGCTCGCTCCGTAGGCCGGATGTGCAGAAGACGACTTTTGTTATTTCGTTTTCTGCCTTCGTGGTGTTCACATCCGGCTAGCGTGCAGAATGAATCAGAAAGAGATCTAATTGCGACAGAGTCTGATCTGGCTCTTGTGAAGATACAACATGCCAAAGAAATCAGGTACTTTCTGGGAAGTGTAGCCGTTCATTATGAGTGAAAAAAGTTTTCTCAGTGATTAAGAAATATTAATAGCTTGGTTTTGAAGCTATTGAATGTTACAAGTTAGTTTCTCCCCATTGCACTGTGCGAGCAAGTTCAAATGGCAGATCAGCTGCCAGGTACGTATCATCTAGATTTTTGTGATGCTCCCATAAACCGTACTATCATCTGTATATATATATATATATATATATATATATATATATATATATATATTTACAGGTGATCTGAAAATGTTTTAGGCTTTTGCAACTGATATTTCCATGGAAATTGGGGACTTCTGTAGGATTTGAATACAATTCTTTTTGAATAAATGTTTGTATTTCTTTGGTAGTGTCTGTCTTAAATTAATCACATAGCTTATATACTGGTGTATAAAGGAGTCAATTAAATTTTTCATTCTTTTGTGAGGGGGATATCTAGTAAAATTCGCGAGAATTATTCATTGTTAATAAACACAGAGAAAGGAAATTGCAAAATAAAATACGATAGAAATGAAGATTTTGATATACAAAATGTATATGTTACATGGCGCAGTTAAATGTTTTAACTGTAGTAAAATTGTGGTATGAAGAAAATAATGGGAAAAAATTTCGGCCTATGGAAGCAGAGAAATATCATAAAAGTAAACAAGTAATGCTTTTATTTAAAACCAAAAATTTCTTTAAAAGGAAAATAAGCGATATTTTCATTGTAAAAAATAATATTGAGAGTAAAACGGTATGTTGATAAACTAAATTTTGCTGATTACGCTTATATTTTAGTAATATTTTAATCTATTTAACATGACATAATAAAACAGAATTTTAATTCATTTTAATTTAATTTAAAATATTTAAAAAATTACTTAAATATTTACTTACTACATGATTTGTAGTGATAGAAATATAAATAAATAAAAATGAATAAAAATAAATAAAAAGGAAACCAAAATTTCACCATCCCAAAAAACAAAATCACTAGGCTATGAAGTCCTATTTCGGCTAATCAATCAGAAACCGCCCGACCAGGATACGGACATCATAGTCTATCGAGCAAATCAGAAACAAGATTTCTTCTCATCTAGGATATAAAGACAGTGATCGTGGACTAACAGGAGCCAATCGTTAGTTTCGAAGCTGATCTAGATAGATATATAACGAGATAGATAGTCTAACTACATCAGAATTGATTAATTAATTTTATCAATTATCCGATGCTACGAAAGAATACCCTTTTGCGCAATCCACGTTTTGTTTTATATATATATATATATATATATATATATATATATATATATATATATATATATATATATATATATGTATGTATGGATGGATGTATGGATGTATGGATGTATGTATTTTGTATACATTGAATTTTCTGTAAATCCTTCCCAAGGTCATCTTGATCTATGGTGGGAAGGGGCGTTGTCATAAGATGGCCTACATCACCCATCATAATTCAACACAACTCATGTAGTAAGTAAATATGTATTTTTTAAACGTAGTAGTAAATAAATCCGTATTTTTTAAACGTATCTAAATATGTATTTTATTTTAAACATATTTTTTAATTAAATTTTATTCTTATTATTTACTTTTATGAGAGAGGATATTTTAAATTATATTTTAATTTATTTTATATAACTTTATTATCATAAGTGTTTTATTTTAATTTATTTAAGATATCAAAAAATCCCAAGTAGATAACTTTGAACCATGAAGCGGGAGAAACATTGTTCATGTTTTCATTTAAAATTGGTAACTTTTTAATAAAAACTTACTTAATTTAATCTATTTTAATAAAAGTAATATCATATTTTAATATAATTAATATCCCTTAAGCAAAAATTACATCTCCTGTATACCCATATGTGGCTTCAATTTTTCAATAAATAAATTGTTTTCCTTTTGTGTGTGTTTATTTTTGTTCCTTGTTTGATTATTCGTAGGCGTCAGACAAACGACTGGAGCTAAAGCCTATTGTCAATTTAATTCGACTTTCAAAAAGTTTAGTTTTATGCACCTTTCTGTTTGAACTAATGGTGTCCCAAATAATATTCAAGACTCTATATATTGTTAGCTGAACCTCTCATATTTTTCAGATCTGTTATCCTGCAATGAACATGTCAACATTATTTTGGTTTTTCTATAATGAGACTTATAGACATTCCGTATATAAGCTAACGTTTCAAGAAAGAAAACAGAAAATCATGTGTTGTTATTTATTTTCAAAATTAATAGCAGTAAGGATTTTAAACAAACTATATAGCTTAGCTTAATAAACATTGTAAAAGTTTGAGGCCAAGAAAACAAACTTAATCTTTTGTCTAGTTCTAGCAAAAACAAAAATAAAGTTTTCAATCCTTGTATAGCGTCATGAATGTCCTCTAGAATAAGATTCAATAACATTATTCAGACGGAGGAAGGGAAGAGTCGGTAGGGTCTGGAATTAATACGCGTATCAGTTCAGTTGACCGAAGTCACTGGTGGTGACATTGACCGCGACTCTACTGGCAGTGTAATGTGCAGCGTTATATATATATATATATATATATATATATATATATATATCAAGTATGTGGTGCAGTTCAATTTATATTACATGACTCATTCATACAAAAAACAGATATAGAAGTTAATGATATCATTTTCAATAACCTTCCTGGTGTCATCAGATCTCAACTCTGTATCTATGCTGTATTACTCCTGTCTTAATAGTAAGTTTGATCAATTCAATAAAGTCAAATTATCAGCTGATATAAAAAATTACCTACAATCTGCTGGGCAAGCAATAGCTTATTAATTTTAACGACCAAAACTAACTGCTCTCTATCAATCATCTGAGAGGGCCTCTTTCTGCCTTCCATCAGCATCTGGGATGCTAACGTCCAGGAGAATGAATTGTTTTGCCTTCTCGGGCTTACATTTTCCACTGACATGAAGTGGAAAGATTATATTGAATAGCCCTGCTGCTGGGAATGTTGGTTCACTATGTCGTGTTAGACATTTTTCCTCTTCATAAAACTCTACAATTCGTCAATGATTTGAATATTTCTGCCATATATGATCCGGTGTTCGGGCTATATATTTAGAGATTCTCTCTTCCGGTTTCTTGCTTTCCAAACAATTTTGATCTTAACAATTTAAATGTATCGTTATCTTCTGAGTTCTTGTTCTTTTATTTCTCACTCTTCTTAATAGTAATTTTTCTCATATTCTCTAACAATCTAGCTTTATTGTTTTGCTTCAATTTATTAGAACGTTTTCCCCTCTGTCGAGATGATAATTATGTATTCCAGAATATAATATGAAACTTTAATTGTTCAATACCCATTTCTGTTGCTCGCATGATAATGACTTTTGTTCGTTTGCCAATTAATTTCATAAATATGTATCTTAAGTGGCTAAGCGTACAGAAATCCTAATATTTTTCTGTTGTTTTATTTTGCGATTAATCCATTGTCTATAGTTTCCTATCGCTTGCATATAACTTCAAATATATTACATGTGCCGGGATATTTTGAGAATAGATAGTAAAGCGAACGAAGTAACTTATGTTGAAAGTTTTAAAAAAATGCAAATTTCAACCACAAATTAATATTCATACTCCTTTTGGAAAAATAAAATTATTCAATCTGACAATTTGCATTAATTCTTTGTGTGATGGAGAAAAAACTGAAATAATAGTGTTATACCCTGCTTCGAACAAAATTTCTTCCTGAAAACCTGTCTGCTAATATGTATGTTGGTTTTTACTACAACGACCATGACGAAAAGGTTTACGTTTCACTTAAACGATCATAGTTCAGTCTCAGAGCATTTAAAGGAACATTCATGTCCACATTCACAATTTAGACAGATATTAGTCGAAAAAACATTATTCAACCAAGATAATAATAAGTAAAAACTAAAAAATCTAGAAGCTCTTTGTATAAGAGAATTTAAGCCATAATAAAAAAAACACCAATTACAAGTAGAGCAACAAAGTTCTTAAATGTCTGTAGCAACAAAGTCTTTAAAAATTCTAAATTAGAATTGTCCATGCATACATATCCACAAACACTCAACACCAGAAGATGATCCCGAAAGAGATTGAAAGTACTTGGGAAAATGAAAATTATTTGGAAGACAATTTTGGAAATTAATTAATTGAAAATTAGGAACAAGGTAGGTCCAAGGATAAAGCCTTAGGAACACCTGCATTAATGCAGAAAAATCTAGAAGAGTGGCCGTTCAGGACAACTTTCATTTCACGATTTCATAAGAATGACTGAATCAGTTCAATAATTCGTCTAAAAATTGTGAAGACCGGTATATCATATGCTTTCAAGGTATCCAAAGGAACAAACCGGGCTTCAGAATTCTTATCTAAAGCTTGTTACACTCTCTCAGCAATAATCTTTAATACATCAGCAGAAAGCCATATTGCTTATCTGAAAGAAGACCCTGCGATGTGAGATGTTTGACCAGTTCAGAATTGATTGGAGCTTTTCGTAATTTGCCAAAAAAACTAGAAGGCTGATAGAAGGATTCGACGGTTTACCTGGATTCTTAACAACTAGAACTACAGAAGATTTCCAACAAGCAGGAAAGTAAGAATCAATAAGGCATTTATTACAGAGTTTAGAGAAGATGAACCTGTTCAGGAGCACATTTGTAAGGACTATGCAGGGATGCCATCAGGTCCACATACTTTGAGGAGATCCAGTTTAGAAATGATAGCAAAAACCATTCATATCATTCAATATGGACTCAGTTCTAAGCGTAAAGTCAGGCAAAGATACTCCAGATGAGTCAAGAGTAAAATTAGAAGAGAATTTACTAGCAAAATATTCTGTATCAATAGCTCAAACTGAGTGAAGAGAAGAGATGGAAAACTTACTCTTATTTAATATGTTAGAATCGCCAGTAGACACGAGAGCCAAAGTTGTTAAAGGCTATACAATGACTAATTCTATCAGCAAAGTCTTAGCCCCTGTGAAAACACGTTTACAATTATTACGTGCAGACAAAAATAGGTGTCTGTTGTGATCGGATCTGTCACGCTAATATAGCCGGAAAAACTTATTCTTGGGGTCTATAAATGGCTGAAAAGACCAGTGGGAATCATAGAGAAGACTGCGGTGTAACCTAGTATTTCTGATATGGTCGATGCAAGCTTTGACCCAAGCAGAAACCTCTGTGGCACATTTCTCAATGAGAAGGTTATGAATTTCAGTCAAACTGACGCCACGAAAGAAGTCACGAAACGCATCCCAAGCAGTATGCTCGTAACTGAGAGAAGTCTTGTGAATAGTAGATTCCTGTCTAACAGACAGTTGAAAAAAGGACAGAGTTACGATGCTCAACATGAGTTAGGAGAGAAGGTAAGGAACAAATCAAGGAAAGAAGCATGTTGAACAGATTTATTAGAGAAACGTCTAAGAAATCCACTATTTGCATGAGAGACTGAGTAACGGAAAAATGTAACATCTGAATACATCAGTGATAGTAGAATGCTTAAGCCATTTGTCATGATGAGCATTAAAATCACCATACACAAAAAAAGTTCGCAGGGGAATGTAGAGAGAGAGAGAGCCATTTCTATACTGCCATAAATTTTGTCTAATATACTGCAGTCCTGAAAAGAGAGAGAGCGATAAAGGAAAAAGAGGTAGCTAACAGAGTGCAATAAGAGTCTTATGCACACGAAATAATTATCTGGAGACTCGAGGGACACTGGCAGATTTTCACGGATATGAACATGTTTCTTAGAATATTTTCAGCAAAGAGGAAGAGAGCCAGGAACAGAGAATTCATTGATAGTCGTGTAATAATTTAAATCAGTTTCACAAAGAAAAGATTCTACACCATTTCAAGAGAAAAGATTCTACATTGCCGAATATGGAATGGATACCACGAATATTTACGAATTAAAGGTTGTGTGAGGTAGGTAACTTTTTGTTTACTGGTTTTCGCGTATTTCTTTTCATTGTATCTGTCATAATGAGATTTTGTTTTGGAGAGAAAAAAAGGCCCAAACAATTATCGCTATTTTTCGCCAATAGCAATACGAAGATATTATGCGACTGTTGATAATAGCAGTTTCTCTAAGCGCTATCAAAGAGTCCGGGCTGCAATCGGAAGCAGTAACCAGAAAACTGCAATATAATAAAGAGTTGCAGCCACTGAACAGTCATATCACAAAAAAAAACTCATGCTAGTTAAATCATTCTGGCCATGTAAGAAAGAAAGGACGAACCGGTAAACCATATACTAAATCTGTTCAATGAACATGGAATGAATGTGGGCTGGGCTATATTCGAGCCTATCTACTCCAGTTAAACTATTCACGACACAGAAGGCTGAAGGTTAACCCAGAAGTTGAAATCAAAGGAATATTAATAGATTAGATCACTTCAAGTCAAAATTGAGAATATAAGATTTAAATATACATACAACACACACGCATACAATTTACACATGACACCAGACACCATCAAATGGACTACTGATTCTTACTATTTTCTTAATTTCGGTTTAAATTATGAATATTAGAAGTCATTAATTATAAAAAGAATATGTATGTACATGATAAATAATATAAGATTATTGCCGCATTTATATATGAGACTATTTTTATCAATATTGTTAAAAGTGTTTCAATACATCCGAGAATTGTTCCACGATGGAAAAGGGAAATCCGCAATGCCCAAAAACATAGAAAGGCCTGAAGTAAGATCGGCACACGCCAAATAGCAGGACTAAATGGGATTGTAATAGAGATAGGCAAGTCGTATCATTGTACAATCGATGAGATTACAGAAATGATAACAGAAATATAACAGTGGCAAAATGTAAGACCCTAGTAGATCCATTTCATAGAGTTTTTTTTTAAGTGCGATGTCTCTTAGGACGTACGTGATCATAGCTCTCCATAACTTCCTTTTCTTTCTTACCATGATTTGTTGGAAAGATGGTGAAGTGGTTTCTCGTTGCCTTCTCCATGGTTTGGAGTTTTCCTTTTCTTAAACTGGTTGCAACTCAAGTCTAGAAACCCAGTCTAGCCTGCTATTTATCTCATAGAAGAGATGGATTCATGCCTTTCCCAAAAGCATTTGTGCGAAAGTGAAAGCAACTGACTAGACCGGAATTCGAACGCAGCTCGCTGATTCCACTTTTTGCGTCAATAACCGTTACACTATCTACACAACTTCAAACAGTTTACTACTATGTTTCTATGTTACTATTTTGGAATTGTGCGGGATTCTGATTTGCCATGATACTATAACGTTAACTCGAAGTAAAGAAAGTCAAAACTAACCTCGTGGTTATCAAACTATTGTTAATAGGTTAGGGGTCGGGTTTTGAACAAAAACTAAATATTGAGAAATAAACAAACAAAAGAATGAAACAGAACAAGATAGAAATATTTATTCTATCGAGAACAGCTTTCGTGTAGAGATTTCTGGTAAATGAGCGCGTGACGTGTACTGTCAACGTCATATTGCGTCTATTGCACGGAGCGCAAGTTTGTGCGTCCAGTCACGATATCGACCCGAAGTGAAAAAGAACTAGCCTCTCAGGTTCACAGCACGCATGCTTCCAGTGTTTTTGTTTTTATGCATACCCAGAAGCTGAAATGGGGATACTGTAGTAGACCGTGGCTGTGATGTTGATAGAAGTAGAACACATGTGGGGTTAAGATTTTCCTGCTAGCCGGTCCAACTACATGAGAAAGTTGGACTTTAATTAAGTCCAAAGAAGGCAAAGAAAAACAAACACAAGGCCGATAAATAAATGTATACAAATATGTGTATTAATGACAAGAAAGGTTACATGGACTGAGTGCGTATGTGAATATTATATATGCGTGTGTGTGTGTGTGTGTTTAGTGTTCGTACGTACGTGGATTGTGCTTAGCGTTTGGGAAACGCTATCTCTGTGAGCGTTCACATCTGCGAGATCGTAAGGCTGAAAAACCTGAGGAAAAAGAGAGAGAAAGTAAGTTTCCAACTATCGTCAAGTTGGCAGATGAAAAAAATGGGAGCGTAACTTAATACGCAGCCCGGGTAGTCGTCCCTGGCCTCCTGCCAGGGGCCTGCGATCCGACCGTTTCAGTCGCCGACCGTAAATTTAGCGAGAAGTCACTGTCTTGTGGTAAGGGAGACTAGCAAGAGAATTGGGTAAGCTAACACAGTAAAGTATATCTATAAAATTAGGAGAGCTTAGCTAAAAGAAAACCAAAGCCTAAAAATACCCAGAAGTATATTACAACTAGGTTCGTAATATAACTAAACTGAAAAGGTAACTTGCTAGTCTCTACCTCGGGTTAACAGCCTGTAAAGAGCAGAACCGGAAGGTTATGGTCGAAATGACCTGTTCTCTTCCGGTTTAAGGAGCCAAGGAGGATCTAACTCAGACAATACTTCCACCGATGGGGGTTTTCACGCATGTGTATCTAACAAAAAGGTTTAAGGTCTGCTACACTACCAAAATAGTCTTAAAACTATCAACGATTATACCAAAACAGTTTTAAAACTGTTTTGGTATCTAAATAGTAGAAATTACTGCTGCAAATCATGAAATCTTTTTGTTGTTTAATTTTTTTTTTTTTTTTTAAGGATTGCGCCCCGAGAAAGGCATGAAGCCACTAGGATGCAGGGGGGTTGCAGAAGATTTGCAGCAAGAGCAGATAGGAGTGATAGAAGAAAGGATGAAGGGAAGGATAGTGGGTAGATCAAGGTAACTGGAGATGTCGATTGACATTACATTTAAATAGTTGGAGATCATAGCTATCAGGGAAACAGTAATTGGGAAGGGTGTTCTACAGGCGAGAGGTGCGAGGTATGAAGCTATTGGAGTAGAAGAGACGGCTACATTTAAAAGTTTCTACAGTGTAAGGGTGAGAATGGGATGCCAGCCTCGTAGGGCGCTTGAATTCATGGAGACTGGGAACCAGTGAAAGCAGCTCATCGGAGCAATTACCATGAAAGTATTTGTAGAAGAGACAGAGAGAGGCGACGGTGCGTCTGTGAGATAGTGACTGCAGACGAGACGCCAGATCAGGGCCAATCACATTACATATCCGTCTCTGGATCTTGTCAAGAACTTCGAGGTAAACAGAAGATGCCCCAGACCATATATGGCAGCAATACTCCATGCAAGGACGAATGGTTGTTTTGTATATTTGAAGTATCGATTCAGGGGAGAAAAATTTCCTGGCGCGGCACAGAGAGCCAACTTTCCTCGCGGTGGACGATGCAATTGACTCAATGTATTTGTTCCATCTCAGGTCAGCAGTCAACATGAGACCGAGCAGACGCAGGGAGTTGCTCTCAAGAAGTTGACTATCAGACATTCTAATGGGGGACAGGGAAGGATCTCTATGGTGGTTAATGGAGAGTAGTTTAGTTTTTGAGGCGTTAAATTTGACCATCCAATTGTTGCCCCAGTTAACAACCGATTGGAGGTCCATTTCAAGACGCACGGCCAGGTTACTTTTGTCAGCGACACTAGATTTGTTTTTGAGGCAGGAGTACATTGTAGTGTCGTCCGCGTAGATGCCAACTTGGGAATCTATGGCGTCAGGAAGGTCGTTGATGAAAATAAGGAAAATAGTGGGGCCAAGGATGAAGCCTTGGAGAACACCTGCGTTCGTGGGATAGGAACTGGAGGAGAATCCGTTGAGAACGACCTTCAATTCTCGGTTTGACAGGAATGATTGTATTAGATCAAACAGTCGACCTGTAATAACATAACCCTGGAGTGTACGAAGAAGGCCGGCATGCCAAACCCTATCAAACGCTTTGGAGATGTCTAGGGCCACGGCACGAGCCTCACCGTTATTTTGAAGTGCTTGGTAGACGATTTCAGTGATGGCCGTAAGCACGTCAGCTGTAGAACGGGCGTAACGGAAACCATATTGCTTGTCTGAGAGAAGGTCGTGTGCGGTAAGGTGGTTAACCACTTCTGCGTTGATTAGTGCTTCGAAGACTTTGCTGAAGAGGGGTAGGAGACTAATAGGACGGTAATTAGAGGGATCAGAGGGGTGTCCAGAGTTCTTAAAAACAGGAACAATGGATGAGGACTTCCAGCAGTCAGGAAAACAGGATTCCTTGAGGCAGTAATTATACAGTTTAGAGAGGGCGGGTGCTAGCTCAGGCGCGAATTTCTTCAAGACAATGGCTGGTATGCCATCTCCACCACTAGCCTTGTGGGGGTCTAAATTACATAATAACTTCAAATCTCTTTTCAATCAATAATGTAATTAACATTATTGATTGAAAAAAAGACTTGAAAAATTCACTTTTCTGTTTCTCAAAAATAGTACCTATTCATTTCATTTTAATTTACAATATGAGTCAAATACGAAGAAATGATTATAATAACATTTGAGCTGATTTCATGAAATGAATATTTTCTTTCATTTTTTTTTTACATGACTTTGATAACGGGACATAAATATGTTTAACCGAACAAGAAACTCTTTTTACCTGTTTATATCCGTTTCTTAATTTCTTTTACGATGAGCAAATTATTTTATACAAATCAATATTTTCACAATAAAATTCGTATTAAACAACTGATGTAGATAATTCTTTCAGGATATAAATATATATTTCTGAGTAAATATTTAAGTTTTAGCTTATAATATATAACCTTATTAAAAATATTAATAAATTGTTTTCGTGGAGTCCAGTTTTATTATGCAAAGCGCAATATGACTTTTAATTATACATAAAACCAAAAGATAAGAGCCATGTAAACATGTATTTCATAAACCTGATTCGATTATTTTATAAATTTACATGTTAGTAGCGTTATCTTGACAGTCTATAATCTTTATGTCTTTAAGCCATTGGTTTTGTTAACTTTTCAACTGACATTCAGCGGTTTTTTAATGCTTCTGAGGGATATTCTTTACTTGAGTTATATTTTCATTATTGTCAGAGGACCGGATGACAGATAAGCGTCTATTCTAACGTAATTTCAATGAAGAAATAAATTGAATAACATATGTATTTCTTCTTTTCTCCTCAGTAATTTTATAGTTTTAAACTTAATAGCGATTAAATTTGGATTTTAAAATTGGCAGTTTTTAATTTTAATATCAAATTTTATCATATGAGTTAGAATTGGTTATTGGTTATCAAATTTTATCATATGAGTTAGAATTGGTTATTGGTTAGAATAAATTCTTTTTTATATTACCCGTATTTTAAAGATCTGAATAGCTATTATAACATGACTTCGTTGTCAAGCTTTTTGAATTTTCCTATACTTGTATTTTGATTGGTCATTCTAGCTTTTGTAACAACGTTTTCCCCTTGTGAAGGATCGTTAATTAATTTGAAACTTTTAAAACCATTTATTTTACATTCAACATCATCACTTGATAAGACACCGGGGGTGTTGAAAGAAAATGGCTATTTTTGTAGTGATTTTATAACATATTTATGTTATAAACTTTTTTTAAATAAATAATTATATATATGTATATATATATATATATATATATATAGTATATAAGGGCAGCAGATCATTGTTCAAACATATTGTTAAATATAAAAGACAAAGAATGTCTATTATGCTTTATCATGAGTGGTTTCCAAGTGTCGTATAATTACTTTAGTTTCAAGAGAAAATAACGGTCATAGCAAACTTCTACGTAAAGAAAACAGGATGTCGTCTTTGACAGTGAATATTTCTGTTGTAATGTTCATATAACCAATCTGATGATGGCTCATGTGAGCCGAAAGCTTAGATCAACGACTAATATAATAAAGAAATATCCAAATGTTGAACAGTTTTTGTCTTTATTTTCTCTTGAAACTAAAGCCATTATACGACGCTTGGAAAGGTTCATGATAAAACATAATAGGCATTCGTTGTCTGTTATGAAATTAACAAATAAATATCAGTGATTATATTTTTATATACATTTACTTACGATATAATGAACAAATCTTCAATTGCATAATAAAATTTCATTCCACCAATTAAACATTATAGGTATTTCTAATAGAATCAGATAAAAAGAGATTTATCTAAAATGTTTATTCTGAACATTTTACCAATATCCGTTGGTTAATACCAATGTTATTGAAAAACATTTATTTGCATAATAAAATCTAACATCGTATAATTCTTAGGAATTATTTCCATTTCTACACGTGTATGCGTGTAATATTCTATTGTTTGTTTTTACTTAATTCTCTATACTTGGCAAAGTATCGTGAGAGAATCGAATTAAAATCCTTGACTTGCGAGTTTCGTTGATTCACCAGAACAATGGATGAATCATTTTACTTTCTGTGTGTTTGAATTTTTACGTGGACGAGCTTTTTCTGCATGTAGATAATTTGTATGTTCACGCATCTAGGTGAGTGTTCGTACTTATGACCGTTCGTGCTTACAATTTGAGTCGGTACTCGCTTTTACACGGATTGTATTTTAAAACAATGTCACAGCTTGGATTGTTCCACCTTGAGATAGAGAACAGTCATGCTTATGACGGGCTTCACTTTCTCCCAAATAATAATAAAAAAGACCCAGAAAATTGCAGCTGTGACCTCAGTTTCTGATGAATAAAAAAAAGTTGAAAGCAAAGATTAGAGCTAATCACCTGTTAGTATAGCGTGCATTCCCAAATAATAACTTCGAGTCGCTTACCTCACAACAATAATAATAAACGCTCAACTCAAAAAAAAAAATGGACATGGCATCTTCTGTCCACCAACATGTTTGACGTTAATAATTTTTTATCATTTACGTTCACTATAAAATGCACAAAGCCAGTTTATTCGTGAAAATATCTAAGTAGAATTGTTTTAAACACAATTCAAAAGATTCTCAGGGATTATGGGACTCGTGATCGTAATATACATCATTATGTATCAATTACTTTAATTAACAGCACATTTTTTGCATTCCGTGTAGTGTTATTTCATTTCATTCAAAGAAAAATATCACTTATAACAAATATGGCCGATTTTTCTCTTATTTAAATGGAGATATATTTCATTATTGATTCACTATAATAAAATATTTACTGTTTGTTATAGAAACTACTTTAATCATGTGATAGGCTAAATTTCCTTGTGCCGTGTCCTCAGCCAATATGAGAAAATTGGAAATCTTAAATCTATCACATGGAAAGATAAAAGAGCACTAAAAAGTTGTGTCTATAAATATAAATCAAAATTTATTCCTTCAAATTGATTGTCTGAAAGATAACGTTTTCTGAGAAATGGTTTTACTTTCATTTGTATTAGATTATGCTCGGTCGATTTCTCTTCATCTGTTACGATTTACCACTGATGACTGTTATGTTAAGACCCTTCTGACTGTGAAATAGGGGAGGCGGTTTGCGCATGCAACAATTGCGTACTGAAATGAAGTGGCTCGACCGAGATTGTTAATATTTCGGTCGAAGATTTTCCAAACTGCTATTTTATCTTGTGTTGTGGAATTTTTGATTATGTAAAGTTTAAAACATTTTTTGTTTTGCATCAGAAATCACAGCTTGAGTATCATTTGAAAATAACTCGACTGGCAGCTATTAACTACACAAAGAAAGAATCTAACTGGGCTCAATCTGCTTGAATCGAGTTGGGTGTCCAATTGAGGGCATTTGAAGTACGTCTTTTCACGAGAAATCTAGAATTAGATAATAAATTTATATATGATTCATTTTTGGGAGGAGTCGAGATTTATCCCAACTCCAAAACACACATCCGTCCTTCCTGTGTCACACATTACTCTTTCTTAATTCGCTCTGGAAATGTTTTCATTTTTAAACCAAATTTGAACAAACTTTTCCTTTGAGAAAGTTTTGACGGTCTCTGCTATTTTGGAATTAAAATAATTTTCATTAATTTGTTTATTCGATTTTAGAACCCGATTTTGTAACAAAAACTTTTTAAAGAAAGCATATTGCCTGTCAAAAAATCTGAAAACCGTTCCAAGAATTTCGGGAAAAGGGTTATTAGCAGTTCAGGACGCACCTGATAAACTCCCCTAAAGGCAATCTCTCAGCTCGTAATACTAAATCTTACTGAATTATACAAATCATCTCATAATTGTTTCTGGGCTGTTGCTACAGAATTACGCTAATCTTGGAAAAAGCCAAATTAGTGAGAAAGTATTTTCATTCGAAAAAATGTCAGATACCGTTCAAACTTTCTCATAGGTTCAGATATCAGGGTTGCCTCGTGCCAATTATTTTTCCCCCTCAAATTTCAATCTTTGGTTAATTCTACCTCTAAGTCTTTTTTTAGTTTTAACCAAATTATTTTATCTGAAATTCGCCTTTAAAATAAATGTGTCCTGTCTTAATCTGTTCTAAACTGGGTTTTTAAAAAAAACCAAATTGATTTAAATTCACTGTAATTTCGAAAATTGATAAGAAAATATTCTGCGAAGCTTATAGATATTTGAGGTTATTTGTCATCTCTTGCTTCTGAGAAAGATTATTACTTTCTTGTTTCAGTGTGAAAGTTAAAAAAAAATAAAGTAAAAATATTAATTCTATAAATATTCGAAAACCAAAATTCCAACTCATTTAAATCGCATATAAAATTAGGCAAGAAAAGGCATAAGGACTTTAATATTGTTCCGTATCAGTAAAATTAGTTTCAATTGTGAATCGATGAATAATTAAATAAAATTTTCTTATGATTGTCAGTGCAGAACAATGTGAACCTCGTCGAACTGAATATTTACTTTCAGATTTTTTTCTCTTCTACAAAAAAGCAGATGATATTTTTTATGTTCATAGTTTAAAATGTTGTCAGTGAATAATATGTGAATTCAGAAAAAAAACATACATCTTTTACAGCAGTGCTTGATAAGTGCTTAATATTTATTAAGCACTCATTTTAAAATCTTTTGAACTGCTAATAACCCTTTTCCCGAAATTCTTGGAACGGTTTTCAGATTTTTTGACAGGCTATTTAATTTGTATATAGCATGTATAAAACGAGACAGCTTGGAAATAGAACCCAGGCATAAACACGATATCTCTTTACATTCATAACAGCTTATACATATACCTTGAAAGTAGTTTTATATAAAATGTAATACATTTTGTGTGCCTACAGATACAGGTAATGACGCTAGTCATGCAATGCTCACACGGACTTTTAAGTGGTAAAATTAAGATTTCACGTAAAATAATGTTTTGTACTTTCTGTACGTGTACACAAAAACATAATCACTACTTTCAAAAAATATATAAATGCAACACCAAACACTACTTCTACATCAAGTGTGAGAAACTGGAGGGAGAAGGTACATCATCGCTGACATCATTGTGAGAAGGAAAATTCGGTAAGCTATTAGTCTCAACGATGTCGTGTTTTGATTAAAATGTTACAATACATACTGAAAAACAAAACATAGATTCTGATTACAGTTAAATTTAATGAAAACTGAAGAAGTGGGTATTTTATTTGTAACGCTGCAACGCAATAATCATGGTACGGGTCACTATTATACTTTATGAAATTTTCGATTTAGGGTAAGTCATGTCAGTTTTCGGATTTTAGAAGTTTACGGATTTGAGAACTTCGGATAAAGGATACTCAACCTTATTTAAAAAAATTGTTTGAATGGAACTTTTTGTTTACTGAGAAAATACTCGTGAAATGAAATGTACTGGTTTAAACATTTATCCAATGTTATAGTGTGCATTTTAGAAATATAAAAGTACCTAATCAGTCTACTTGGCGAAATAACCTTGGTCTTTAGAAACACCGTGTACAACCCTCAAAATAAATGCTCTTTGTTTTCTTGAAAACGAATTACGCCGCTTAAAATCAGAGATGAAATTCAAAGTGCTTTGTTTAAAACTATTTTTAAATATTAATAATTTTAAAAACTATTGTTAATATTTTTTGCGATGTTATTCATAAATGTAGCTAGTATATACGCCAAATTTTCTTATGCATATTTATATCTTCATATCAATTTACTGTAAGGTTTTTTATTTCATGGTCCGCTCATTATATGCCAGTGTAGAAGGCCTAATGCAGTGCTCTTTCTTCTCGATCGGTGTCAGCTTTCCTTTTAATGTATTCTTACTGATTTTAACAACCTTAAGTTAGTCTGATTATTCTTAAGATTTGCAAATGTCAAAGGGTTTTCACTTTATTTCAAACAAGCGGCTCACTGCTTGTCAAAGAGAGAAAGGTTAGGAGGCCTTGAAGCCCAGCTAAAGTAACAAAGATTTATTCGTCAAAGGCAAACGGGCGCCATCGACTTTTTTCAAACGCAAAAGTATCTGCATACAAAACTTTAATCATATTTCTTCAATATTTATTCCAATTGTTCATGATTCTATTTGTTTTGAAGCACATAATTAATTCAGTGGTGCGTATATTTTTCAGCTTTTTCACTATTTTAAAATCTGCTTTGTATAAAATACATAAAATGTTTATAAGGAAAAAGATGTTTTAAGTCTTAAAAAATACATATAAGAGGGTGTGACCATAAAGAACCTAATCCCACAAAAAATGACGACTATTTTGATTATGCTTCAGTGTAAATTCTTCAGCAAGAAAATTTTCTTTTCTTTTTTTTTTTTTGTGACAAACACAGTTATATTTATTGGCTTCGGAAAATATTTTCTATCAATGATTTCATATAAATTTCTAAGCAATCAGATTATATTTTAACTCCTGAAGTATATCGATAGCAGTACTTTGAAATGTATTATTTTAGTTTGCCTAAGAACTTTAAGTAACATCCTACAGTTAAAAACTCTCAAGGAATTTCTTTACTAATAACGACTAGTAAAGAAATGCTCTCCAGTCAATTTAGGCCTTGAACAACGCGAACACTCTACATCAATTAATGGAAAGGACTATATAAAATTTTACACATTAAACAGTATCAATAAAGAGATAATTACCTTGATTACAAGAGAAAAATTACAATAACACAGCGTGAAAAAGAATAAACGCATTACATTCACAGAAAGAAAGCTATCGTTCCTGTGAACTGAATATATCGCTACATTCAGACTAAATTCTTATTATACAATAATTATAATGGTTTCTTTTAGCGAAGGTGTTTGGAGTAAAGAATGGAGTCATGTTCTGAATTTACTGATATTAAGCTGGAATCACAGATGAACAAAAAATATATAATTTGGTACAATTTATTATAAAAATTCAGATTCTTGTTAAATCTTTGTTGTAAATGTTCAATACTGACGTGTTCTTAAGTTACCAATGAGGATCCTTAGATCCTTTAGTTAATTACAGTTTTCATGACCCAAGAAATATGACTATATTGATTATGATTAAATGATTAAAAAAAAATCTCGTAAATGTTTCATCGATGACCGGATTTTCCGAAATGCACCAGTCAAGAGATTTTTTGTCAAAAAATGAAAAAATATAATCCGATGAAAGCTTTGATGAAAAAATCCTTTTATTAATATAACTTTTCTCCTGTTCAGTTTCTGATTCTATTATAATCACTAAAAGTAGAAAATGTAATAGAACCAATAGGGCATGGATTTCCGTTTTAATTATCGTTTCTGTTTCTTTCATTTCCTTAAAAATATATATTTAGCTTCAAATTTGATCTACGAAACTCTGTAGCCTACCAACATTTAGAGAAATAAAGATTTAGTGAACTAAAGATTTAGTGAACTAGTACCAATTTTCCACGGATGTCAGTATTTTGTATTCGAACGTAAGGTTTCTAAAGCTGCTTTTACAAAGCATTTTCCACATGAATTAGGGGATACACTTTTTCTATCTATGAATGACTATCAATCATAAGACTTCTCCATCATTAGATCTATCGCTATTCCTTTCTGAGATCTTCTTTGTACAAAGATCATCCACTAGCTCGGTTTTGTCTAGGCGCTGATATATGCGTATCATATGTGTTTTGGTCAGACTGGCAGAAAGCTTATTATCTCTAGAAATTATACTCTGAAGCTACACTATGCAGTTGTCTTCGCCACCTTTCGGGTCACCGGCATCCAAACTTCCTCAATTGCTCAAGCTCTCACTCAAATAATCCGGACTCGTTGTGCTTTGCAATTCTGTATCTTGGCATTTTTAACCACACTGTAATGTTTGTAAATATTCCTTTCAACTTGTCTATTAGGCAAGAACCTTGACAGGACATATTTTGTTATCAACGCAATGATTGGTACTCATTTCGTGATTTTCTTCGCAACGCTACATGAAATGAAATTTTTAATCTTCCCGTTGAAAATTGGGCCACTGAAGTTTCTTCCAAAATACTAAATAAAATCACAATCTTCTTGGTTCACTCCCGTCTGTTCACCCGCTATAGCCCATTTCTTCCGGCTATACTAACACCGCAGTTCAGATCATAACAGACGCCTCTTTGTATCCGTTGTCATGTGTATTCGCTGATGCTGATAGAATGTGACACAAGTTTGTTTCTAGGGATTACTGGTGGCTCTGTAAGAGTGTGTTGAACAAGAGTAAATCCTCAATCCCTTCTCTCTTCAATCAGTTTGAAGTACTGTCATCTATTGACAAAGTAGAATGCTTTACTCGGAAATTCTCTTCCAACTTCAAGCTTCAGGAGTATCTTTGTCTGATTTTCTCCTAGAACGGAATATCTACTGAGTGATATGCAAATAACCCCATGGTTTCTGCTATCTCTAAACTAGATCAGTACGAGGTTTATGAACTTAACGACATCTTGCAATTGTTCTAATGTGATCCTGAATGTGTCCTGTTCAAACTCTACAACAAATGCCTTGCTACTCCTTGCTTTTCAGCGTGTTGAAAATCCTCCTCTGTAGTTTCTGCTTTTAAGAACCCTGGTTAACATTTTGATCCCTCTAATCCAATTAGTCTTTTACTTTTTTTTTTTTGGTAAAGTATTAGATGTTCTAATCAACTTCGAATTAGTTAAGTATTTCACTTCACACGACCTTCTTACAGATAAACAACATGACTTTCCTTTCTCTAAGTCAATCGACTGGGTATTAATAGTTATTTCTGAATTTGTCTATTATGTTTTAGATAAGAACGGCGAGACTAGATTTTCGAAAGTATTTGACAGGGTTTGACATACTCCACAAGCTCAAGAGCTATAGTGCCACTGGGCTTAATCTAAGCGTTCTTAACAAATCGTGTAATGAAGGTCATTGTGTTGGAAGGCTACGCTTCTAGATCATTTCGCATTAATGCGGGGGTTACCCAGGACTCTCATATTGTTTTTCATCTTCATCAACGATCTTTCCGATGTCATCAGTTCAAAACTAGATATTAATGCTGATGACAAAATTATTTACCCCTGTCTTAATAGTAAGACAAAATAAAACTGGAATCTGATCTTGAAAATGACCTCCAATCAGTTGGTAACTGGAACAAGGAATGGTTTGTAAATTTTAACGTCAAAAGAAAACTACTATATTTTATTAACTATAGAGAAGCTTTTATGCTAACCCCCAGGAGAGAAACTCATTGCACATTCTTGATCTCACATTTTTTCAGTTGATTCAGTATTATCATTCCGCTTCACTAACGTCATGCTAGAAAATTTTTCTTGTCAGAATTTATCTTACCCATTTGTAAATCTACCATACGTCCTTGAAAAGAATATTTATGCCATATCTGGTCTGATGCTCCTGTTATATATCTTGAGATTCTCAACAAAATATATAGAAGAATCAGTAATGTTACGACTGACCTGGCATCTCAACTTCAGTCACTTTTCCACAGCCTCTGTCTTTTCTATAAATATTTTCATGGCAGTTGTTCTAAGATCTCCTCCTTGGTACGTCGTTCGCATAAAACTGGAAACGTTTATTACTGAATTTAAGTAGATGTAAACTTAATTTGTATTCTAATAGTTTCTTTTATCGCACTCCTCACTTGTGAGACTCTCTTCCGATTTCTTATTTCCCTACCACCTACAATCTTCAAAAATTTAAAAAGCAATGTCAATCGTCATTTCGTCAATCGTCAATCGTATCTTAGTGACATTTTCGCCTTTCTTGGGCTGAATGGAGTAAAAAACAAATTTCTATTTGATGACTTCCCAGAGTTGGTTTCTTCCAATGACTTTCTTCATATTGATTCATGGATTTTTTTATGGACTATAATACATAATTATTTTTTCTCTAATCCCTTTTATCAACTTGTACATGTACCTTTTCTTAATAAAAAACGATTCTTGTGCTCGCTTTTTGAAACCTGGAAAGCAACCTTTTCTACAAAATATTCTGGTACTGATTAGCATTTTGTGATTGACCACCAACGCTATTTGCTGAAAATGTACCCAAGATTGTAGTCATGCTTCACAATTTTTAACATCCAGATAAAATTGAAACATTTCCAAAATCTGAAAAAGGCAACATTCAGGAGAATCCCTCACAAAGTCTCATTATTCCACAGAACTCTCGCAAACCAGTATGAATCACAACTGCCATACTCTGCCATAAATAATGTTTTTAATGTTTTTATTTGATAATAGAGACTTGCTAGCATATAATTTTTAAAGAAAACGGTTCTTGTTCGTCTCTTTTGAAAACAAGCTTATTGCTATATTGTTAGCAAATTTGAATTCATTCGACGGACTATATTTTCTGTCTTCAAAAAGGTCATGTATTATCAATCTACTATCCCTTATTTTCTTGCATTTGAACACAACTGTAGGCAACATCGACTAGTCCACTGTAAAGTAGACACTGTCAGGATTTTTTTGATTTCGTTTTGCAGGAGCATATCAACATCATATGTCATACAATAGGATAAACTATGAAAATCTTAATTTCGTGGATTGATTAGAGAATATTTATTTCTTCGCGGAACGCTGCTTGTATTTTCTTAAATATCTTGATAAAAATATCCCAAACAGACCTATTTATTGACTACACTATTCCGGATTTTATTACACAACCCAATTTTTTTACAATATAATTGTCATTAACCAACCAACTTTGGTAAAATTTTCAGTATATGCTTACAATTATATGAATATGCTGTGGTGATTTTTTGAATTTTTTATTAAAAATGATTTATTTGGTGGAGCAGTCAAAGTGTAAATAAATATAAATTCATAGTGTAAATAAATTTATTTTTGAATATAGCTATATATTTAATTTCTAATTTTGTATAATATATTGCTATGGATCTTAAGAAAGATATAACCTCTAAAGAGAAACAAGATGTTGTAAAGTGATTTATAATGAGAATACAATGTTAGAAATTGCGATAAGTTAAACAATGAAAACAGAATATGAAAACAAAATAAGAATAAGAAATTTCTCGCGACTAATGCAGGGCTAGATTTGATAGATCTGGTGGCTGGCTTAACGATCGCACCCTTCATAGAAATAATCAATACGACACAGTTTGGGTAGGGTGTAGTCATATTTTAAGTTAGTATTGTTGACAGTAAAATTATAGCGCGTTGATGATGTAGTCAAGATGAATGCATAGAATTATTATAAGTATATTGAACTATACAATTCTTCTAAGATCTTGGACAAAGCGCTACAGGTCACAAAGGTGAGCTAAAAAAGCATATTTCTGCATGACAATATTCCTTCATATTCTACAAATTGGCTAATGCCCATCTTGTTAAAAAGGTTTCAAATGAATCAAATTTATAAAATGGCTTCAAAACTCTCTATATATAAATACAATAGAAAACGTGTAGCCCATCGTTAAAAGATATGTATATGACAATGGAAAACAATATTCGATTAAAAGGATTGTGTGAAGCAGTAAAAGCTACCGCAAGTAATGTTAAATTCGAAAATTAAATGCAAGACACCAAATGAAATATTCGTATAATAAAAGATGATTTAATGATATGTAAACACCATATAAATTCATATTGAACAAATAACATAATCATATTTTTCCTTAATAAAATAAAAACATTCAATACCTCTAAATCTGTGACGGAGAGAGAGTCTGAAAAACACACACAAACACACACACGTATTTTTTTTTTTTTTTTTAGTGAAATTGGAGAAGGTTTGAATAGCGAAATTAAATCAGAGCATTTTCGTTTACTGATGGGAACTCTGATCTAGGGCACGAGCTGTACCCATTGGAACTGGGTCATTAGAAGACAACAGAAATGGTCGAAATAATTTTTATTGATTAAAACTTGGAATAGATTTGAATAGTGAAATTAAATCAGAGCATTTTGTTTACTGATGTGGAAATTTGATCTAGGCCAAAAGTTGTACCCATTAAATCTAGGTCATCAGAGAACAATGGAAATATTACTACTACGGTTACTACTGCTAAGGAGGAACGCCACTATAAATTTTAAGCCACGTACAGAAATCTTATTTCCCCATCGCAAGAGTTGTATATCGTTCTGAGACGATTTAACAAGTTAATCGTAACTCTCTCTCTCTCTCTCTCTCTCTCTCTCTCTCTCTCTCTCTCTCTCTCTCTCTCTCTCTCTTATCAAGAAATAAAAATAATGAGATTTGAAAATATTTTAAAGAACATTTAAACATTACTAGTTACGAAAGAAGGCATTGGGGTAGGCAGCTATTTACATCATTTAACATTTCTCCAGAATGTGTTGACAATGATCCAATAACATCCACGAATACAGAGACCTGGCATGTGTATAGCGATAGATGCATAAGTGGAGATACTTACTTAAATTCAAATCATTAACCCTCAAATTCAAAATATACGAGCTTTGCAATTTACATTTACCCGAAACGATAAATATTTATTGTTACATCTCCAACAATGTGAAGTAATCAATAACGAACCTCATAAAAATCTACTGGCACAAACTATACACAGATATTGTGTTTATTGTTTAAAATTATCAGTCATGTGATCGCTTGCAATCTTGCCAAATGCCCTGCCCGTTAAGCAAGCATTTTACGCTTATTAAAAATATGAGTTTTGTTAAGTGAAAAGTGTTAAATGGCGCTTGTCTTTTATTTTGAACGAGAAGACATAGAAACATTTTAAAAATATATTTAAAGAAGTTAAGGTAATGTGAAAGCATATGTGTGTGAGAGAAAATATAAGCATATGCATAAAACTCTATCTATCTATCTATCTATCTATCTATCTATGTCACTTTTTATCTATATATTTATCTATATCTGTCCGTTCATATCTATCTATCTATCTATCTATCTATCTATCTATTGCTTAAGATTTACTACATTTATTGTGGAAGTATGCTCAGTATCGAAGATAGAGAGTTTAGTGTGGATATAGGAATTAACAATGTGTGGTGACTGTCATTTTCACGTTTCAAGCGGTCTTCAGCTTATGCAGTATTGGCTTTTGTATCCACATAATCAAAATCACTAAAAGCTGTAAGCTTTTCCATTTATGATTAGTAAATATAGTTTTTATTTAATAATAATATCACTTGACCGCTACAAATTAATATATAATTCTAAAAGATTTAAAAGTTTATAAATTATTCTAATTAAAATATTTAAAAATGAAACAATTCTTGTAAAAATGCATTGCTCATTGAAAAAAAATCTTAAGGCATACTATATGTCCATACTATATCTTATTCTTAAAAGCAATTAAAAGAATTTCAAATTAAATAATGTCTAGTTTAATTGCATTTTTTATTTTACGATTTAGAGCAGATTTTATCAAGATTTTCTAACAAAGAAACATTTAAAAAATAATTAATATGTGAATAAGTCGTGAAAGTTTCATTAAAATCCGACAATGATCTGATTTTTGCAAGAATTCCCATATCAATGTGTTTTTCATCGCAAGAAGACACGCTCAGATTTCGCGTAATAATTGATGGCACCAGGCTGACGCCAGACAAAGAACGTTCTAAACAGGATTAAAAAAATAATTTTAACATCAAAAAATCCTTTGGTTCTCCTCTTAAAGATTTTGATGATAAAACTTTGTTTTGGGCAATTTTTCATCGTGAATGTTCATTTTTTAGCGAATCTTTGGAGGTACTTATATATATATATATATATATATATATATATATATATATATATATATATATATATATATATATATATATACACAAACATATATATATACATATAATGTATATTTGGGAAGAAACACTTCTTTTAAACATGTTTGATTGTATATGACAGACATGTAAAATTTTATTAATTTTTTATTTAGTTTTTCCAGCATTCTTACATTTTTCCGTTTCGTGGGAATAAGAGAGTACAGAAATTTTACACATTGTCATTGTCCCAAGCGTTTTCGATCACTTCTTTAGCAATTATCAAGGAGATTTGTTTTTAGGTGTTGTTACTTTTTTTTTCTTTTTTTTTTGTCTGTTTAACATGTAGTTTTTGTGCTGTTTGCTA
The DNA here is from genome assembly GCA_963932145.1 of Acanthosepion lycidas. Taxonomy (NCBI): domain Eukaryota; kingdom Metazoa; phylum Mollusca; class Cephalopoda; order Sepiida; family Sepiidae; genus Acanthosepion; species Acanthosepion lycidas. The sequence continues at coordinate 64,172,442 of OZ010592.1, read as the reverse complement.
AAGAAGTGACCGAAAACGCTTATGACAATGGGCAATATGGACAATTTCTGCACGAAACGGAAAAATGTAAGAAGAATGTTGGAAAAATGAAATAATTCATCAAATTTTCCTTGTTTTTCATATACAACAAAACACACACACGCACGGACACACATATAAATATGTGTAAATAGACACACACACTATATAGACATGTGTTTTTATAAAACTATGTTTGCTGACTATTGTGTTCAAAGTTGTGTTTTTATCTTTAATTTTCTTGTGTGATTTTCAACCTTTCGATATAAGAACTTTATAGTAAAAAATTATTTGAATGCACAAAATCTCATACAACTAAAATGCGTGAGAATGTGAAACTCAATGAAAGTGGGGGAAATCAATATTTCAATACTTTTCCCCCTATATTATATGGGCGTAACTGCTTAATCTGGACAGCCTTTATTGGTTAAACAAAACGCGTAGGCGGAGCTTAACAGCATTTTATTATTTTTTTAATACGCATAAGTGCCCCCGGAGGATGGGAGATTAAAAAAATTATTCATAAATAGTGTCTCCTCCAATCACATAACCCTGCTTGTATTTGTTTGTAGTGTCACTTGGACGCGCCCCTATAAAGATAGTCATAGATTAAAAAAAGAATACATAGAAATAAAATAAAACCCCGAGTCTACATGTGCCTTCCAAAATAGAAATAGAAGACAAACAATTGAGATAAATGGCATTATTTTAAATGTCTCCTTGGATTTACCAGCATTTTCCTTTGTATTTTTATATTTTAGAAGTGTTCTTATCTTTCATGCGAATATTGAACAATTTTTTATAATTACTATTTTTATGATAATTGTCATTTTGTAAAAAGAAAAAAAAATCAGAAACTGGAAAGCATTTGCTGTTTCGTCCACTTATTTTTCTTTCTCCCCTTTCGACATTGATTTTTTTGCCTCTAGAGTCTTATGTATATGTGGGCAGATTGCCTTGATTGTTGCTTCTCATCCACACAGTCATCAAAAGTGACGGGCCGACGATGCCCAAGTCATTTTTAGTTAAAAGTAGTGTCAAAAAGTTGTTGGGTCCAACTCACGCTAACTCTGCCTGGAACACTAACAAAGAAATCGACAAAGAGATAGAACCAGTGACGAGAGGAGAGGACATGGACTATTCTACAGACGATGAGACTAAGCAAAGAAATTCCGAAAACAGAAGCGCTTTCCGATTTGTTAATCCAAACGCAAACGCCAACGGTAAGATTCTGAGAAAGTGATTTACTTTCAGTTGCAATATGAAGATATGAACAAAAATACTTGAGAACCATGCATCCATCCATCCATCCATCCATCCATTCATCCATCCATCCATACATCCATCCATACATACATACATACATACATACATACATCTATCCATACATTACTTACATTGTACAAATTAGAACGGAATTTCAGGGTTTTTTTATATTTGAAATTTCTTAAGCAGTTGAGTTGATTTTTTTAAAACTCTGAAGCACTTTTTTTCCATATGTGCAAATAACACATCAAGTATTGCTATGTGGATTACACTAAATTCGAAAAAATGAATCTTTTAACTTTTTGTGCTCGTTTTTTGCGAATATGTGCATGTTTCAGAAATTATTTCACACAAAAATCCGATTATTTTTGTGCTTGTGTACATTATACGAGAAATTAAATTGACCCAAACATTTAAAATTAACTGACCCAAACATTTCCTCAAATCTTATCAAATGGCAAAATGTCGAATTTAATTTTTTTTCAGGAGGGTGTGTTGAAGGTCGGTTTCGTGATAGAAATGATAACTTTTTGGCAGCCCTTCATTATATTTTAATAAAGGTAATTACAAAATGAGCAAGGTACTTTTTCTAGGCTCAAAATTGAACTCCCTTTACACTGCGCAAAAATATTTTTTTTCGAAATATTATCTATTTATTAAATTTGTTTATTTTCTAAAGTCTAAATTATAGAGCCTTTCTTTTCTTCTTTTACTGAAAAATATTAATTGCTTTGAGATAATAATTAATACTTTCTTTTCTAATTTAGTTAAACGTTACTTTTAAATTTTTAAAAGGAAAAAAAAAACGCGTTTTCTCAGAATTTTCATGGGTTTGTTTATTTTTGAGACCTTTTAATTTAATCTATTCGGAGCATTTCGGCGAAATCCCAAAAACAAATTTCAAAAATTAGCTCTCTACAAATATAAAATTACCTTGGTTAAAGATGTTTAACAAAAGTGATTATATGAGTGACTGACAATTTTTTTTGTCCCACATTTTTTTCACTTTTTCTGTTTGTAAAATGACTAGAAATAACTTTCATTTTTTATTATTTTGAAGGAGAGAATTATTTTATATTTTCTCGACCTGGAATAGCATTTATATAGTCATTATTCTTCTTGTTAATACCGTTTTACGATTTTTATTAATATTTCATGCTGTCAGTTTAATCTAGTACTGAAAAATAATCCTAATTTGACTTTATAAAGCATAAATTATAGAAACGAAATGTCTGCTTTGTGATTTTGAAGTGGGTATTTCTTTATTTCTTTATTCTTGTCAATGAGCAATGCACACTGTAATTGGACAACACTCTTTTTAAAGTGTAGCAACACACAAAAGTAAAACAATAACATCTAATGAATTATTATATAAACATTTATATTAAACATTAAAATACGTTGAAAATTTTCAGTTTTCATTTTACGCAGGGCCCTAAGGGTAAGTGCTGTCTCTCAAGAACTTTGTCCTAGAACTAAGAAAACTAAATTTTCGTCCGGTGTAGGGGGTACAATTCAAACAAGTGGTACATGCGCACTGCCTTTCATTGTGTTTTCTGCTCTACGACAATGATAATTAGAAATGCCCTCCATAGCGGGTAGCGAGCAGCTGTTTATTTTCTGGTCAATATCTAATAATCATTTTGAGGGCTCTTTTGTCCGCTGCTGAGCAGCTGGAATGCCATGTAGTGAGACAAGTACAGCTGCACACTTTCACTAGTGTAGCGATAGAAAGTCATTATTTTTTATCTACCCTTTCCACACGAGCCTCGTTGATAACCAAAGGGGCATGTGCTGTGGCATTTCTCCGGAAGCCCACCAACAATTCCTTTGTCTTGAAGATGTTTAAAGGAAGGTTATTCTCTAGAAATCCAAGATTTACATTTCAAAATAACAAGTGACATTCAACAATAAGATGAAATTCCATTCGAACAATAACAAAATAAAAATAAATCTTGAAAATAAAATCAACAAATATTTTGAAGTGATCTTAAAATCTTCAAAGTCTATTACTGATAATCAAATTACCATATCCAATAATGTTAACCCCAAACTGTTTAGCCTTTTATTAAATTTTTCACTTGTTATTTAAACGAAAAAATTTAATAAGGATTGTAGACAGAACTAAAATTACTTGTTGCTCAAGTATAGAAAAAATAAAAAAGAGAAAAATAAAAATTATTCTAAATTCTGACATAAGGTACAATTTATTTCTTATTGATAAAAAAAACGACTAAATATCGGACAATTTGTTTTTATTATTACTAAATAGGCTAGTATTTTGATAATAATATCATGAATTTAATTTTAATAGTTTCAACTTTATTACTTTTCAACTGAAAATCAATTATATTGTTTTATTTGTTTATATATGCTCTAAGTTTGATAAGTTTGATAGGTGCACTTCAGAAAAATATAATTATATTTGTGAATGTGTGTGTACGTGTGTGTGTGTTCAATATTTTATTAACAAAAGGAACTGTGGGTGATTTTTTTTTATTAATTTTTTTATTATTATTGATTTTTTTTTATTCACTGTGGGTGATTTTTGTGAATGTTGTGATTTTTATTGTCATCACACTCAGAATATTATCGAAATATTAACAAAAATACTCATGACTCTTACTTGTTGATCAAATATCGATTATTAAATAAAGGAAACATTTATAAATAAATAATCATTATTTATTTATAAATGTTTCCTTTATTTTATAACGTTCAAAATTAAGTTTTTCGTTAATGTGTTTTTTTTGCATATATATATATATGTGTGTGTGTGTGTGTGCGTGCGTGCGTGTGTGTGCGTGTGTGTATATATACACACATATGTATGTGTGTGTATATATATATATATACACACATATATATATATACATATATATATGCATATATATATATGCATATATATATATGCATATATATATACATGTATGTATAATGGGTGTGTTTATGCAGTAATCTTTCATTTTCATTTATACAAATTTGTTTCATGACTAATGAACGTTCTCTTAGATTATTCTTTTACATATTATGGGTAAAAGTTTGTCACGTTATTGTTTGATGTCACCATCAGCATCCCGACTCCAGAATTTCGTAGGCGGATCTGTCTGTACACTCGTTAGTGGGTATCAACAATTTATATGCATATATGTGTGTGTGTGGGCACGCGCGTAAAGATCGTATTTAAATGATTTTTCATTGACTATGAAAGATATTTGACTCAGTAGATGATTTAGCAGGTTTGAAAACTTTTAAATGATTTACTGGCAGCGTATTAACGAAAATTATGTAATGTTTCTAAAGCATATTGTGAATATATGCGACAACAGTCCTGTAGATTCGACAACACAAAGACACGAATAAGATAAAGATACAAAAAGGCGTGAAACGAGAGAATACAGTTTTACCTAAATTATTCAGTTTTAAGTTTCTTACCGAAAATGAAAGGTTAAGGAATTAGAGTAAACCTAAACGAAGTATATTTGAAGCATCTATGATATACTGACAACATTTTATTAATATCAGAAACGTAGAATTAATTAAAAGAAATGTTAAATGATCTGAATAGGAAAACTCTCTCAATATAGATTAAAAAAATGAAGAGAAACAATAACAAAGTTATTTTCAATTGTAACATTCAAAAAACAATCATGAGAATAACGAATGAAGAATGAGAAGCAATATACTTAGGAGATTAAAGAAAATTTACGGAAATAAAATGTATTATTGGTTTGAAATAATTTTATAAAATTGCAATATAATGTCAATATGTTCAAAACTCGAAGTGACTAATGAATGTTTAGTTATCATTCCTGGCATTATGCCAGCAATGATACATGCGTGTGAAAGATGAAAACTAACAAAATCACTTGAAAACAAACACACAAAAATACAATCTCAAAAAAAAAAAAATTTTTTTTAAATGTAAAGATTAGAATAGAAATGCTGGGTATAACTACACAGAAAGGTATGAACATTGATCCTGAGAATTCATCAAGATAAGAAATATTGTAGAAGTGATTAAATAACAAAATGATAGAATATATATATATATATATATATATATATATATATATATATATATATATATATATATATATATATATATATAGCGGAAACCTTGATAAGGTATGTATGTATGTATGTACCCACTAAATGTAACATTTCTAGTAAGAAATGTCGTCGGATTAAAATAAAAAATTATTTAAAAATTACGTTGTTTACGCTTCAGGTATGAAACTGAATCTAATTGCTAAAGCACACATGAATGGTTTCCCGGTTGGAAAAAGGGAATACAGGTATGATCCCCCGTCAATAAGCATATGTTTCATTAATAAGAACTTCTCGATTTCTAGGGCAGTTGACATTAATTTCAGTAGAAATCAACTCGAAACACAAAATTAATAATGTGAGATTTAAAAAATTAATTTTAATCTCATATATATATATATATATATATATATATATATATATATATATATATATATATATATATATATATATATATATCCTGAAGATGGATATCGATTATTCAAAATGTAGCGCCACAAACTTTATCATTTAACGTTTCATTTTCAGCAATATCAGAAAAAAAATCTAAAATGAAAAAAGTAATATAAAAATCTTAATCAAGCAAACAGTCTATGGAAACACGTAAATTTAACAAGTATAAGAAATATTGTAATAGCTTTCATTTTACCTTTGTAAATACAAAGTAAAACACTTTTACATTTCAGTAAATAAATTTATAAATAATAAAATAAATAACATTTTTCTCCAGTAACTATTTTATGATCCATGTTTAATTCCTCAGCTTTCATGTGCCGGTAAGTTATGTTCAAATATAATTAAAATTTAATATGAAATGCTCGCTATATATACACTGAAAATAAGTGTTGTTTCACGTGACCGTGGAACAAGACACTTTGAAAATGATATCTGATTACTACATGAAAAAGTTAATGTATTCTTGGCGAAGGATTTCTTCGTGCATAAAATAAATGCTTCTTGAATTCATTTTGCGTATCAGTTTCATGTGTATTGTGTTCAACTTGCACGCAAAGAACATGATTCCTATTTAATATGTTTATTTCCTAATGAGCATAATTTATTATCAAGTATATTAATAATTTTGTATATCCTATGCCCGTGTAAACAATATTTGTTTTCAAAAGAAGCTTTCTGTATTCAGTGTTCTCCCTTGAGAAATATAGTTTCTACCTCTGTAATTTCAGCTTGCACACCTTAGATGTAAAATTCATTAAAACTCATAAAAGATTCTAATAATATAATTTTAACCTTAGTTAATATTTACGTGAATGAATTATTGTAAAAAAAGGACATTTGTTTTGGAGAGTTATGAACAAACAATTAACAAATTTATCCCTGGAGAGATATAGAATTAATTTAAATTTAATTTAAATATAATTAATTTAAATTTATTGCTAACAAAGGCAATGATACTGATCCGGAAATGCAATAACAAAGACTGAAGAAATTTGCTTAACTGACCTTTTTTTTTTCAACAAAAATATAAAAAAAGGTTTATTTTCATACTACAACTGAACAAAATTTAAAACCGAAAAGAAAATAATCCGTTGCTTCAAGGAAGAATAATCACTAAAATTAGACGTCATAAAATTATGGGTGCGTCAGAATTCAGACCGCATTTTACGAGTCTAACGGAATTTTCAAGAGAAAATATACCACGAAAAAAAACTAATCATAATCCAGATATCTCGATTGTAACGTTATAATTATTTAAGTAATACGGGCTTTAAACTTTATTTTTAAAAGATACATTTTAATTTATGAGTTCAAATTTTCTTTGTAAAACAATTTCTCACTTTAAAGCTTGAGTTAACTCCAGTCTTTAGCAAAGTTGTTTAACTTCTGCCTGAAAGAGAAATATTTTTCAAGTCTATGGAAAGTATTAGCAGTATGCTCTGTTTTTAAGAATGTAGGTGAGTATTCATCCCGTTACAATGTCATTCAGTGAGATTCTTTAGTGTCATCAGTAAACTCTTTGAGTCTATGATCAACAAAAATGTTGTGTGAGATGTCACAAAAAAGCGTATGGATTTCGCTTCCCTAGGTTCACTGGAGATGTCCTAACTGTTATTATTATTCCTTATACCACCCCAGAAAATATCTGACACTTCATGACATGATCTATCTTTATAATAGTCAGATCAGATCCAAAACAGAATATTGCTGCCATATCTGGGCTGGAGCTGCTCGATCCTCACTTTCCAGTTTTGACAAAGTTTCAAAACGTTTACGTGGCTTTGTCGATGATGAAATACCTTACAGCCTCTTTTTCACGGATAAAACTTCGTAAACTTTCTCTACTTTATCACTATTTCCATGAAAAATGTTCAAACGAGCTACATCCTTAATTCCACTAGTTCAGATCTTTACAGCTAAGACTCACCACGCCACATATACGAATCATCTTCATTCACTTAGTATTCATTTCCAGGAGGAAGTTCTATTCTGACCAAGAATGGCTGCATCGTGGAACAGACTCCCGAGTGGTTGCTTTCTAATTACAATAATCATAGCATTTTTAAGTCTAGGTTTAACCGCTATCTATATAAAACCTCGCTCAGTAGACTTCTACCTTTAGTAGCTTTTGGGCCTTGTATTGGGCAAACAAAAGTTTAAAAAATATAGACAAATATAGTTCACAGTAATGGTGATCGAACTTCCGAACGAATTGATCTGCAACACCAATTTATTTGCTATGGTGGAAATTCCTCTTATTAATACACTTTATTACATTCATGCGTTATATTCCCATTTCTTATTAAATTTTTAAAACGATTTTATTATAGAATTTTAGCAGGAAGGAATTAAATATCATACTTTATGTATTATAACAGATTTTGAACCGCGTAAATTTGGTTTATTGATATTGTGGGAAACATTCGAATCACGTCGATAGGCAAGAAGACCTGTACTTTTAACTAAAAGTCTGAATCAGATGCCATGGTTCAAGTTATTTACGAAATAAAATTTTAACTTTTAAACATTAATTTAATTTTTTATGAATCCACCTTTTAACTTTTTTTTCTTTGTGAAGCAATTTTTATACTTTAAAATTCCCAAGCCTATTTTTAATATTTAAAATATTTATAAAATTATTATATATATATATATATATATATATATATATATATATATATATATATATATATATATATATATATATATTCTTTTAATATTTAAAAAAATTATAAAATTATTTATTTATATATATATATATATATATATATATATATATATATATATATATATATATATATATATATATATTCTTCCTCTTTATTTACATTTTTGTATTTGTGATCTTGAGGGTTCATCTGACATTAGAAATTTTGCAGAAATTGACTGTTAATTCAAGCTGTTCTTGTATTAAATACGATATAAATAGATTCACGAATAAAATTATTTATATAGTTTTCAAGTCAGAATTTCCTGGAATGTAATTAATTATTGCATTAATTAATACCTTTGTGAGTTTCTTTGTAGCTTCAATTTACTGATGAAACTTAAACTAACTTTCAAAGATTAAGTTTTTTTTATCTAAGAGCAAAATTATGTATATATTTATCTAATTAGATAAATAGTTTCATTTCATCTACAGGTTTTTTGTTATTTCTTATTTTACATGAAGTTTATTGTGCTGTGAATTATTATTTAATGGTTTAAAATAGTCATAAGTTTACTGATTTATACTCTTCAAAGTAAAAATGGTATATTGTGCCTACTTACTATTGAATTGTCATGTATTTGTAGAGTTACTTAAAACTGATTTTCAGTTACAACAAAATTACCAGTTGAGACATTTATTAAGTAAAATGAACATGAAAACCATTTTTAGTTTATTAAAACAGACGCTAACATATTGCAAACACTAAGTATAAACATGGTTTAATCATATCACCTATCGAAGCATATAATGTCGCTAATCTCTTACATCAACTATATTTGCCTGTTCTCGTCTAGGAATTGCTGGAATAAGCATTTAGAAGTATTGATATATAATTTTTAAGCATATTTTGATTTGTTGTTTGCATTTCGCAAATGAACACACATTTCCCGTGCGTCTTCAGGATTTGAAATCGTTGTCTTTGTTCTCATTTGAATTATTAACCAAAAGATTCAGAAGAAATATATTTTAAAATTTAAATTTCACTGTTCAACACAAAATCGTTCCATGAATTTGGACAAAAATACGAACAACTATTCTTTTTTTTAGCCTACAAGACAAGAATCTACGTTGATCAAAATTATTTGAATTGTTTTCTTGCTTCCACTGAGCAACTATAAATTCAAAACTAAACTTTAACATTTCAAATGTATTCTTTATTGCAGTTGCAATAAAACACCATACGATGTTTTCACACAAACCTTGCAATTTGAATATGAAACAAGAAAGCGATAGGATTTCCACAATCGGAGGAGATTATGCAGCCTATCGGCCTTGGCTCGACAAGAACACATTATCAGGTAAGAAAATCGAGTATTGATTTCTATTTTTGTAAAAGTAGTATCTGTAAAGTGTCTTGATTTTTCAATATTGATTAATCAAAAAACGGATTGGTAAATATTTTTGACGAAAGTTATGAAAAGAAATCATATGACATTTTAAGAGATTAACAATTCTGGTTCATTCTGAAATAAATGGTTTTATTTTTACTTATTTATTTTTATTTATTTATTTATTTTTTATATTTTCAACATTTGAAGCCGTTTTGCTTTCATGCATCTTATTGGATGTTTCACTTACCAATTACTTGTAATGACGCACTTAAAAGAACGGAAATATTTTTGTGAAAAAATTAAAAAGAATAAAAGTTAGAATTAATTTATACATTTCTTCATTCACGAAACACGAAATTTGTCATCCATATAAATTTGATTTTCACTTAGATTTTACACGAAGCGGGGTAAATATTAGCGAGGTGGTCTGGTAGGAGTTTAAAAAAAGAGAGAGATAACGTAATTCTAAGATCCATCATGAGATAAAAGGAGCATAGCATAATCAAAAAGACGCCAAACTTGACGAAAACAAAATTTTATCGTCTAAATGTTTATTAAGAAGAAAAACCAAAGTATTTTTGAGGTACTTTTTTACATTTTTTAATCGTTCCTAGCACGTCCAAAATTTTCGTTAAAAATCTTGTTTTTTTAGTCAGCAAAATCAATCATGTCAATCATTTTTTTCCATTTTATAAAATAAATAAAAAATTTTTTCAAAACTTGTCTTAACAAAATCAGAAATTAGAATGTTTATTTAAAATATTTTGAAATAAGCATTATTTAGTTTCTGCTCCGAAAAGGTGTAGTTTGAAAATAAAACAAAGCAGGTCATAACATTTCCCGTCACTTGACAGGTGACGAAAGACATTTTCATGATGTATTGATAGTTTACGTGAGGATAATTTATTCTACGGAAGGAGAGAAGTGAAATTATTTAGATTTAAGTGAACAAATTATTTGCCTCGGTATTTTTAAGGAAAACTTTCAGCGCTCTAATTTTTTTTTTTTTTGTTTGTACTTAGCTTTCACCTTTACGTTTACGATGCTTTATGGAAAATATATTATAAAGAAATTAAAATAAGTTTGTTGAGAGTGAGATTAAATTTCATAAGAAAGGTATCTTATTAATTTATAGGTACCTTTCTTATGAAATTTTATAAGAAGTGTACATAAAATACAAGTTTAAATTTCATAAGGTTATACTGATACTTGTAGGTACCCTTCTCAGTTGAAATTGAAAAATCAAATTAACTTCTCCATACGTGTTTCGCAAAACTATCTCAAAAGGACATTTACGAAACTGAATGCGGCTTTTAACTAATTTTATATTTTAACAACTTAAATGTAAAAATCTATTATAATTAAAGAAATAACAAATAATTGTATTAAAAATTCAGTATTTAAGTTAAATACTAGACAAAAACTCAATCCACGTGACGTTTTTTTTATTGCACGAATGATACTTCCTACTTCCGTAGATTTTATTTGCAGTCTTATTATTGACATAAATTATATTTTTTATATACTGTTGTTCGTTAGTTTGTAAGAAGCTTTGGAAATTATAATCTGTAAATATATATCTACTTAATAACAACATTCGTTAAATTTTACAAATTTTTCCCTAATTTTAGAAGAATTAACAACATTTAATGTAAAAATAATAAAATATTTCAGAAATAACAAATAATTGTTTTAAAAATTCATTTTTCATCGAAATATCTTTTTGCTTTCAGACAATATTGTCCATGTTCATTAAAATAAATAAAAGCAATTAAAAGCTTTTGAAATTAAATAATATTTTTGTTTTATTGAGTTTTGTATGTTACAAATCAGAGACGATTTTCAGGTGGAGGTGTTTCAACTAAAAAAAAAACAAAAAACAAAAAACATGATTTGGTTTCCTCAAAGTCTTGTGCTTTTAAGTAATATAATCACTAATCTGCCCAAAATTGAAATTATAGAGTTTTCGTACAATTAGTTATGTGGTGGAGTAATACATATGAAAAAAAATAAAATTTGGCATGACTTTAAAAAAGGAAAACATATTTATAATAAGTTCCATCATTTGTGAAGAGTTTCTGAAAGTTTCATTAAAATCCGACAATTATTTTTATTTTTGCAAGATTTTCAAAATTAATGTCTGTCATACAAAAAAAAACGTGCTAAAATTTTACTATTTTTTTTACTATTATTTTATTTTACTAGTTCCGGTGATACTAAGAGAAACAAGGTGTTTTTAATCAAAATTTAGAATGTTCTAAAAAGAAGGAAAATTTTTTAAAAATAATTAAAAAATACTTTTATCTTTCCTCTTAATAATAACATAAAAATTTTGACGCTAAAATTTTGTTTTCGTCAAGTTTGGCATCTTTTTCATCATGCTGTGCTCCGTTTTTAGCGATCTCATGAAGGGTCTTACGTAATTCTAATCACGCGTCAATTATGCCTGGTTCTCGTTCAGATAAAAATGAATAATGAAGATTTTCGTGTGTTTGAAGACAAAAATGAAAAAAAAAAGGATGCAAAGATATAGCAATTCATTATTAAAGAACACAAACGATGGGATAAATCGCTCTAAAACATATTTTCTACATTACCAACAAATGTACAATGTCAGTAAAAAAAGTCATTTTAGATTAATATATAGAAATATCTTATAAAAAAAGAGTAAAATCTACTTTTTCTTTCTGTAAAATGTCTTAACAAATTAGTGATATTTACTAAGTTTAGTTTCGTATAATAAAAGGAGTCACAAGCGAAAAAAAACTAGCTTGCTCCTCCACAAAGAGGAAATTTAGACTGCCACAAGGTCACAGTAATGATGATCTAACATCCGAACGAATTGATCTGCAACACTAATTTATTTGCTATGGTGGACACCGAAATTCCTCTTATTAATACACTTTATTATATTCATATTATATTCTCATTCTTTATTACATTTTTAAAGCGATTTTATTATAGAATTTTAACAGGAAGGAATTAAATATCATACTTTATGTGTTATAAGAGATTTTGAACCATATAAATTTGGTTTATTAATATAAAGACCTTCTGGAAAACATTATTGGAATTCATCGAAGCCTGCCATTACGCCAATTGGCAAGCAGATCTGCATGTATAATTAAGTGTCTATATCGGGATGTTATGGTCCGAGTTATCTATGATATCGTATGCTGCTATTGTGTAAAAATAACTGGTGGTTAAATAATTTTGAATAGGTAGAAGCGATTTATCGAATAAAAGTATTAATCAAAGTTAGTTCTCTTAATATGATTTGTAGTCATCTGTCTTTTTGTCCTTCAAATTGTTCAGATTCATCTGTAAAAATAGGACAATGAACTGGCCAATACAATTAAAACAAACTATCAATTAACTGAATAGCTGTAAAGGCAATCCTGGAATCAAATTATCTTTTTAGTTTCTCTAGCTATTATTATAGATGATAATGTTTCAATGTTTTGTTTTAATTATATAAAACTAGTTGTGTAATTGTCGTTTCGCTGAGAGAAAGACAATCAAATTTCAAATTTCAAATCTAAATTGTTTGTCCATTTAAAATTACAACATGTATTATTAGGTTGGTGCAAAAATAATGACGTAATAATGTCGTTTTTCGACGTATTTTTTAACGTCAAAAAACGACATTATTACGTCATTATTTTTGCACCAACCTAATAGTAACTCTAATACAGGCGTTATAAAAACAGCTTCGAATAGACGCATATTTTGACTATACTCATTTTCTGTTAGCCAGACAAAAGGGAAAATGGCCCTCACGACACAAATGTCCATTTCAGTTTCATTCAAATTGTATGTATGTACGTTTACGTGTGCACATATGTATTTTAATTTAATGACAGACATAAAATATTTTTACGAAATTACATTTTTTTAATTATTACTGAATAATTTCCGAAAATTTCGATATACTGTTATCTGAATTTTCGGGTTTCCTCTGATTTTATTGCTCAACTCAGGGCAGGTGTCATTCAGATTGAGTGAGAGGGGGATGTGTTATTTCAAATTTAGTCAAATTGTTTGCACGTGTATGAATGTGTATGCACAGGTGATTTTGTATACATTGAATAGTACAAACACGTATAAGTCACTCATGAACAACACAAACATACGTTTATATATATATATATATATATATATATATATATATATATATATATATATATATATATATTCTACGCGTAAAGTAACAAGTATACAGAAACAAAAAATCATCTCTTTGACAATATATATTGCTTTTTGTTTAAGATATTTTTGGCTAATATAGGAAAGCTTCCTTGGTCTTAAGATAGCGAAAATAAAATATTTTTAATATAGTTAATATTTCATTGTCCTCCTACAATTATTAATAAATATTATATGGCGAAACATTTAAATATATATATATATATTCATTTATTTATTTTGTTTTAAATACACATGAAAGTTTTTTAAACTTATCAAAGTTAGGGTGTAGAGCACAATTTGGCATTAAATATTTATTTATCCCCCTGTACTAATACAGCCAAAGTCAAAAAGGAAAATACATTTAAACTATTTCGTTATAATTTATTTAAAAATTTAGAATATTCTTAATTTCAAAAAGACAATATTAGTAGTACACAATTATCAATGACTTGGGCACACTCTTAAATTTGACATTTTACATAAAAACATGATAACCAAATCTCAAGAAAAATCAAGGATCGATTTGACATTATAACATAAACATACTAAAATGATAAACACTAAATATTTTTAGAATCTGACAAACGTCATTCTTAGAGGAAGGTCTAATGAACCTTAATCAACAAAAATAAAATATTTCCTACATAGACATCATGTAATTACAAAAACTCTCATCCCCATTTGCATATATTTGCTTTTCCTTGATATATGATTATCTAAGTCCGTTTGCCTGTCGATTGCCATGTATCCCCTACATAGACATCATGTAATTACAAAAATTCTCATCCCATTTACACATCATTGCTTTTCCTTGATATATGGTTATCTAAGGCTGTTTGCATGTCGATTACCATGTATCCCCTACATAGATACATGTAATTACAAATCTCTCATCCACATTTTCACATAAATTCTTTTCCTTCATTTATGATTATCTGTGTCTCTTTGCATGTCGATTGTCATGTATCCCCTCCATAGTCACATGTAATTACAAAATCTTTGATCCCCACTTTCACATAAATGCTTCTCCTTGACTCATGATTATCTAAGTCCGTTTCCATGTCGATTGCCATGTATCTCCTACATAGACACATCTAATAACACCCTATACCTTTCTATTGCTGAACTATTCATAAAAGAACGAAAAACGAGAAATTCTCAAGGTTTGAAAAATCAGTTTTGAATTTCGAGCATGATAATTGCCCCATTTTTATGTATGACAAAAAAGCATAATATCTATAAAAGAAAGCTGTTATTAGCCAAATATAAAATGTTAGCAGAACCTATTTACAGGAAACTTCACATTGAAAAACTTACGAAAGAATTTAATTTGAAACGGTTTACATCGCCATACCTAAAATTTTAAGGATTAGTTTTATTTGTATATATGATATATGAAAATGAAACTATTCCTTAAAATCCGAGCTGTTCAAGAAAAAATTGTGATTATATAAGAAAAATAACTACAGAATAAATCTACTCTTCAACTTTTGATTCTGTAGATAAGTTTAACATTTATTTTGTTATTGATTATAGTCGACAATTTCTTATTGCCTTCTATTAAAGCGATATTTTATAAAACAATTTTTCCCTGACGTATTTAAAAAAATACATTTTTACTTATTACTTAACAAGTGATTTGGGTGATAGTTATCTATTGTTTTATGTTGCATTCTAGACCTTAAATTAAGGTCATTTAAAACTAGGTACCTCCACGAAATCGCTAAAAAAATAGCATAGCTTGATGAAAAAGACGCCAACCTTGCCGAAAACAAAATTTTATCGTCTAAATGCTTAAGAGGAAAGACCAAAGTTTTTTTAATTATTTTTTAAAATTTTTCCCTCTTTTTAGAACATTCTAAATTTTGATTGAAAAACCTTGTTTCTCTTTGTATCAGCGAAACTAGACAACATAACAATTTTTAGCACGTTTTTTTGGTATGACAGACATTAATTTGGAAAATCTTGCAAAAAATATAAATAATTGTTGGATGTTAATGAAACTTTCAGGAACTATTCACAGATGATCCCAATTATTATAAATATATATATTTTTTTTATTAAAGTCATGGCAGAAATATTTTTTAAACATTTATTACCCCCACCCCCAACTAATTTTATGAAAACGCTAGAAATTCGATCGCATCGGGTTTAGTGATTACAATAGTTAAAAGCACAAGGCTTTGAGGAATGCAAATCATGTTTTGTTTTTTTGTTTTTAATTGGAACCCCCTACCTGAAAATATACAAAACTCAATAAAACAAAGATATTATTTAATTTCAAATGCTTTTATTTACTTTTAGTTGTTTTTATGAATATGGACAATATTTTCTGAAAGCAAAAAATTTTTTCGATGAAAAATGAATTTTTAATACAATTATTTGTCATTTCTTAATTATAATAGTTTTACATTTAAGTTGTTAAAATATTATAAAATTAGTTAAAAGCCGCATCGGGTTCCTAAGTATCTTTATGAGATAGATCTTTTTTAGCGCGTTGTAAATTGTATCATTTTGACTAATCAGAAGATTCACGGTAATTAAAAAATGTGATTTTGTGTTTATAATCGGGCTGTAATTATAATGTACGAAAGACCAACCGGAATACAATTAAGTTGCGTTATTTGAGTTAAGCATTGTTCTCCGCTGTTAAGGCCTTCACTTTTGCGAAACACGCGTGGAGAAGTTAATTTGATTTTTCAATTTCAACTGAGAAGGGTACCTACAAGTATCAGTATCATCTTATGAAATTTATATGATCTTATTTTTATATTAATCTCAGTTGTGACATTTTTCCATAAATGAAATATCAAAATCTCTATCTATAAAAGGCAGGATCTGTGTGTGTGTGTGTGTGTGTGTGTGTGTGTGTGTGTGTGTGTGTGTGTGTGTGTAACGAATGCACGGCCGCAATTTTGCATCAAAATTTACATGCACATGCTCCAAGTTAGCGGGAAGGCCAAGACTGATTTTGCATTTCCAAAGTCACATCGATAGTGGAAATAATCGATTTTTTCATGCTTCTACGGCACTTTTCATGTAGTTTGCGGCCATTTTGTACTGGCCAGAGTGAGAGCCTCTAGCTGGCTGCCACGAATAGGCAGGAAGATTCTATTGGCCAGCGTGAGAGCCAACAGCTGACTGACACGAATGTTAACTAGCATGCTATCATGCAAAAAAAATCGATATCTGCATTCGTCACAAGTGGGAAAATTTAAATCTGCATGGCACTTTACTCCAATTGGCTCATTCGCTTGCTTAAACTCAACGTTGATTCTGATTCCGCAGAACTAGGTTGGGTGTGAAAAAGTATTTGTGGTTAACATTCTTTTTTCATTCGGTTTTTCCGGTTACGAGTCCTTTTTTAAAGCTGATCGTTTTGTGTTCATTTTGTTTAGTTCTTTTTTCGTAACAGATTTAATGTTTAGTATAGAGCTTAGAAAAAAATTTGCAGTGTGAGATAGGCAAGAAGTAAGGCATGTAGCAACATCAGCACAGCAAAGGACACTCATTTAAAGGCAAGGAAGGGCAAAAATATTTTATGTCAAATGATAGCGATCGCTGTATGAACCGTACGACTTTTGAATCAAGCACGGGCAACGCCAGACCATGCTGCTAGTTAATAATAAAATGAATGGAAATACAAATAACACAGTCAAATGTAATAAATGTACATAAAATTATGGTATTTTATGTACACTCCATATAAAATTTCATAAGAAAGGTACCTATAAATTAATTAGATACCTTTCTTATGAAATATGAAATTTAATCTCAATCTTAACAGTCTTATTTTAATTTCTTTAGAATATATTTTCCATAAAACAACGTAAACGTAAAGATGAAAGCTAAGTACAAAAAAAATAGAGCGCTGAAAGTTTTCCTTAAAAATAACGAGGTAAATAATTTGTTCACTTAAATGTAAATTATTTCAAATTTCTCCTTCCGTAGAACAAATTAGCCTCACGGAATCCGTCAATATGTCATTCATCACCTGTCAAGTGACGCGAAAGTTTATGACCTGCTTTGTTTTATTTTATAAATTACGTCTTTTCGGCGCAGAAGCTAAGTTAATCTTGGTTCAAAATATTTTAAATAAACATTATAATTTCTGATTTTCTTAAAATAAGTTTTGAAAAAATGATAATTGATATTTAAAAGAATTTCAAAGGGCGATTTCCAGTTTTTTTATAAAATAGAAAAAATGGTCAATTTTGCTGACTCAAAAAAAAAACAAGACTTTTAACGAAAATTTCGGACGTGCTAGGAACGATTAAAAATGAAAAAAAATACCCAGAAATACTTTGATCTTCCCTCTTAAAAATAACATAAACATTTAAAAACCTAATCTGCTAAGCTTTCAATGTAAAATAAATCCATTTTTTGCTTCTTCTTCGTTACAAAACTGAAATCTCATGAAAATATTCATCGTTTTAATCTCATAAATAACAAATTCTTTCTCGTGAATTTTGAAAAGAAATTGCAAAATAACTCAAATGAAAATCAAAAGAAACATTTTTTAAAATACTGAATTTTTATTGTTTACTTACAAGAAAATACATCTTTCGTTCTCTTTTAATAAAAATAAGCTTTAAAAATCAAAGATATTTACTTTATGTTTTAAATTTCAGGAACCCTCTATGTGCCAGGCAAATACCCATCGACTGTCTCTTGCCGATTTTCCTCGCTTGCTAATATTTCAAACACCACCGATTCGGTTACAAATGATGACATTGTTCCTACTTCCCTTCCACCAACGCCACCACCAGCTCTTGACACTACGTTGTCGATCCTAGATAATTTCTACTTTGCACAGAAAAGTGTCTATGGTAGTCACAACCTTCGATTGCATAATCAGATGACCAATAACCATCATCATCATTATCATTATCCATCAAAGGCGGCATCTCATCCTCAGTGTACATTCCAGCTTCATCAGCATCAATACTCTCATACAAATAGGCAAAATTATTCTTGTCAACAGAATCGAATTGCTCCAAAATTTTATTCAGGCTCGTCTTGCTCAGACGGAAATAAAGGTCTTTGTTTGGCAAACTCGATAACGACTTCGTCTCCATCATCGTCATCGTCATCGTCATCACTGTCACCTCCAAAAAAGACGTCATTAACTTTGAGAGTATCATCATCGAATTTGCAAAATTTTAATTTAAGCTCCTCATCAACATCATCGTTATCGTCTCTTCCTTCGTTGCCAAATACAGCAAAAGAAAATGACGTCAGTTGCAACAAATTTTACAACGCTAGTAAAATCGGATTAAACAATGATGACAATAATATAAATGATAAGACAGAAAGCACTAGCAGCTCTTCTAAAAACAACAATCGAAACGCTAATAGTTTTATGGCACTGGCAGATTCAACATCAACAACATTCGAATGCGCCAGTTGTCGTAAATTGTTTGCTACGCCACATGGGCTTGAAGTCCACGTAAGACGTGCACATAGTGGTTCGCGGCCATACGCCTGCGACGTTTGCCAAAAGACATTTGGTCATGCCGTCAGTTTGCATCATCACCGTTCAGTACACACACAAGAACGCACGTTCGAATGTCAACAATGTGGCAAATCATTCAAGCGGTCATCTACTCTATCTACGCATTTGCTTATACACAGTGATACTCGACCCTATCCGTGCCCCTACTGCGGAAAAAGGTTCCATCAAAAATCAGATATGAAAAAGCATACTTACATACATACGGGTAAGTAGAGCATAAAAATAAATGGATTTCTCGATGTACTATATGATTATCATTTTTTCATTATTACTGAAAAATACGAGAGTCGCAGTAAATCAATTGGATTTGCTTTCTATGTCATTAATATTAATATTAAGCAGTGATATATTATGAATAGTGACTGAATGAAACTTAATTCATTAATCAAATTTTATTTTAACATTACGCGCAAATGCTTAAATTGCAACATTTTCTTTATTTCTGCCTGATAATTATACCACCAATAAAACAATTCATAGATATAATGAATCACCATCATCATCATCATCATCATCATTGTCGCCAGTTCTGGGACTAAGTATGTTCGTAGGGTCGCTGCGAAACTGAACACCTACCTCCTTCTGCTCGTCTCGGTTGTGTACCAGTGTCTGAATTTGTGAATGATCTTCCAGTCCGCACAGTGACGTTGCCAGCCCATTTCATTTGTCTGCTTCTTCTTTTGCTTAAAGTGGTATTTTGTAGGATATAATGAAATGTTTTTAAATAATTTCAAGGGTGTTCACTTTAAGTCTTTGCTTAACTGTTGAACACTGAAACCTAACTGAAAATTGAATAATGTTTTTTAATTGCCCTTAAATAATCATCTCAGAAAAATGTCTCTTCTGTCTCTGTCTCTACATGAAAAGACTCATATCAAAAGAAGTTAACGAATTTATTTAGCAAATTGTTAATCTTTAAACTGTCGAACTTCAAAGAGTATTTCGGAAACATGGTTTTCAGTTAAATTTGCTTTGTTCTTATGCGCTATTCTGCTACCCTGATTTTCTCTGTCATTATAGTTTGTAAGAATAACAGGCACGGCAGTAAAAAACGAAATCGACAAAACTATCTCAAATCATTGGTACTAATGGTCACACTGAGCCCAGGCTCTGGTCATTAATTTAAATATAACCACGGGCACCAAATATGAAAAGTAGGGCTTCTTAAGCATATGCTTTCTTCATTGTAAATAAGCCCATGGGCATGTATCAATTCTCACAGTGGATTGAATTTGTTCAATAAAACAGATAACTTTTTAAAATATATATATATATACACACCATCAACTCATGCTTTTATTTCTATTATAAGTGTTTTGTAGACGAACGATGATGTTCGCTACCTACAGTCGTAATATTCTATTTCATTTATTTACAAAGTTTTGTGTCTCAATAGATTTTATGAATATCACAAATTATATAATCAATATCTTTAAAGTAGACAAATAAATAGTAATAGTGTATTCTTAAACTGTTACACTAAGAATAAATAATGAATATATATAACTAAAAAGTTAAATTACTTTATAAAACAAAGTTTTTCCCATCTATTTCAGGTGAAAAACCTCATCGATGTCTACAGTGTGGAAAAGCTTTTAGCCAGTCATCCAACTTGATCACCCACAGCCGAAAGCACACAGGCTTTAAACCTTTCGCTTGTGACCAGTGTGGCAGAGCCTTTCAGCGTAAGGTTGACCTGCGAAGACACACTGAGACTCAGCATATTAGTTCAGACCCAAACAAACGCTCATTGTTACGCGTTGTTGCAATATCCTAGCAAATCTAACAACCAAAAAATCATAAAAAATGACATCCTTTGTTTTTAGTTGAAATTTTTAGACAAGGAATTATTATAATATACTTTGCTATACAGACCAGCATGTCCACCTCCGTTGTTATACAATCTACCTTTATGGATTGGATAAGAGGTTTAGATTGAAATCTCAAGAAAGTTACGAAAGGCCAAAGTGTACAACGACCGAAACATTGTGAGTATAACAACCGAGATGAGCATGCTGGTCTGAATAGCAAAAGATATAATAATCCTTTACTTTGTTTTGACTTCTCAAACAACTGATAGTTCCTTATTGGTTTTCCCATAAATGTGGATGTGAGGTAGATCTCGCTTTTCTGATAAATATTCCTTAGAGAAATAAAACAAAAGATATAATTGTAATATTGATGTAGATAAAATTGTCAAAGGAATACATTACCAAGAAACTTTTCTTTCTGCTATTTTTTGTTATAAAAGTATATTTCGTCTAATCAAATATTCTAGAATTTGTATGAAAGTTAAACAAATAATTACCAGGTAAATTTAAAAGCCTAACCATTTGTGGTGAGATAAACTTTGTCTTGGTAATCATCTCTACTTATTTGAGGTAGACTTTACATTTTCTGTGATATGAGTTCGCCATCCAACGTCATTGAGCAGTTTGAAAACTGCCAAGCCGAATCATAAAAAATGAATGAAAGGACAAATACTCTGTCGAAAATGTTTAATGCCTTTATTGACTTCAACAGCGTCCATTCTTTTTGTATATTAATGCCTGACTTGTAAATCTGCTCAACTCTGATTATTTTAAATTTTTTAAGGCATTCTACTGAGTTCACTAATGAAATAGAGAAAATGAACAGAAACTATCAAATATTTCTACAACAAATCACAAAATATTTTCCATACAATATTGTTAATGCTTTTTGTAAATGTGCATTCTTTTATTAGTGGTATATTTATGTGTTTTCAATTATTGTTAACTTTACATATATCTCTCAATAAACTTCAATCATATTTCCTGTTCCAAAATTTGTTCCCACCTCAAGCCGTAAAAACTACTTTAAGTTTTGTAAAATCTATTACTAACAAAATGTGTTCATAAAACTGTTACTATATTTTTGGAAAATGTAATGTAAACAATTGTGAAATGTAAGTGATAATATCAAATACAAACTTGGATTATCTAAATGTATTTTTGTATTTATTTATTTATATTTTTTAGTTCAGATAGCATTGAATGAAACTAATATATATATATAAAATCTTATATTTTCCCAATGCATTTATTCGCACATTTTTTTAATTGCTATATGTAATCCTCACGCTCCTTTATAAGCATGTGATTTCATACTTTTCGATTTTTTGATATTGTATATTTCTCTTTTCTTTTTGTTTTTCTTTTTTTCTTTTTTTCTTTTTTTCTTTCGGGAAGCCACGAAACTAAACTGTTTTATCATTTTGCGAGTAACTGCAGCACCATAACTAGAAGATAATTATTTCGCTATTTATATTCGAATTACTCGAAGAAAAAGAGCCAAGATTTTTTATCTCACTGTGTACAAAATTAATCACGTCGCTCATCTCCAAAATTTTCACATTAATAGACGTTGCTTTATAGGAAGAAATTAATATTCGAAACCATACAGTTCTCAATACACACACACATACATACATATATATATATATATATATATATATATATATATATATATATATATATATAATAGGAAGATTATATATATATATATATATATATATATATATATATATATATATATATATAATATGAAGCTAATATAAACTTTTCTCTATTGTGACTAATAACGTTAACGTTCTTAATAGTATCCATATGTGCGCCCACTCAATCAAAATATGACACAACGATAGATTTAAAGCTGAAATGTGTACGTGGAAATATTCGAATGAATATGCAGTTTGATGGGTTTCGATTTCTATATTAATTCTGTATTGATTTAATTAAAAGAAAAACCTTTCCGAAATTTAATAGTAGATTACATATGAACAAAAACGTTAAACACGTTTGCTTGTGCTCATTTGATATTTGTATCAACCGATTCTCTTATATAAATGTTAGCATATATTAAACATTATAGTGAACATTAGTCTGAAATTGTTTGAAAAGTAAGAATGTAAAATCAGTGAATCATTTTATTTCCATTTAATTCGCGTATCTTCAACAACTATTTAACAACTTTTTTCTTCAATTTCTTTTTCGAAAAAAATTATTCTTCTATTTTTTTATTTATTACTTATGTGTAGTATTAGTAACAGATCGGCTGAAAAATAAACGTGAATATGAAATATTTAAAGTGCTTCATCCACGACAAGTTTTTACACTATTAAATTCAACAAAATAGAATAAGAGGCAATAA
Source organism: Acanthosepion lycidas (assembly GCA_963932145.1). Lineage (NCBI taxonomy): Eukaryota > Metazoa > Mollusca > Cephalopoda > Sepiida > Sepiidae > Acanthosepion > Acanthosepion lycidas. Next base: position 64,148,738 of record OZ010592.1, on the reverse strand, counting down.
TATCCGTTAATATACTAATCATAAATTTCAATAATTTTGCAAAACAGATTAAAGAAATAAAATCACCATAACTAATATGTAATTATCAATTTAAGAAGTATCTCTGGTCATATTTGAGATTTTCTCCTTTTCTGTCTTAATAATATAATTCACGAAATCACAAAAACATAGCTTTGCAATTGACAAAACCATTAATATATTATGTTATAATATATATTTAGTCTTATGTTGAATGATAATTTGGGCGACCAAGAGATAAAGCAAAGGCATGGTTAGGGTTACAACAGTTATGAGATTTCCTTTGCGGAATTGAGCAGAAGCAGCAGCATAACTCCTCTTACATCGATTGCTATTCGATTGTTATTCGATTTCCCGGTGGATGTTACTCACTTTCCTGTGCACAAACCAAACATTTCAAATATACTAAATGTCATCAATTTGTGGAGTGAGTTCAGAATTGACATTTTGGATAGGAATTCATTTCGGGATGAAGGCATGTAGAATAAAAAAAAAGATGGAAATAGAAAGAAAAGTAAGAGAAATAGACGGGTAAAGATAGAAAAAACTGACTCTCTTTTTTAGTCATTAACGTCACCAATCTGTTAGCAAAATTACTTTGAAGATCCAGTCCCCTATTTAAACCATTTTGTATGATGAATTATCATTAGCATGTGGGTGATACATAAAAATGATATTATAAAAAAAGAAAAAATGCTTTCAAAAATATGGTTCTGAGGATGAAACTAATATAAACTTTTTCTCTAACTTTTATAGTAATATTAAAACTACAGGAGTAGACTAGTTCCTCGACAGTTTCTCGACAAACTTGATTCAATTTCTTTTTTAATGATTCATTTATTTGTAATTTTTTTTTTAAATTTCTATAGGATAATATAATCATCTATCACCCGGTCACACTGCTTCCCCGTCTTTTGAACAGGAGTAGAGGTTTATCCCTTGTTTTCTGTTTAGGATGGTTTGCGTTTACCTCCCCTGATACCTTAATAAAAGTGGCTGTCATAACTTTTTGGCGATATGACTGGCTGGAGGTCACGGCTCTTCATTTTGAGGCTACCTGGTTGGCAGCTTTTGTTGATTGCTGAATCCCGACTGGTACCAAGGAGCCCGAACCTTTTGGTAGCGCTTAGAGAGGCTGTCTGGTTAACAGTCGCATAATATCGGGGTACTTGCAGTGCCATGTCGCGCATGGATAGGTGTCCCAGCAAGCACGTCCGGTTGGCAATCTCGAGGCCAAACTATGTTGTAGTCTTCGCCACCTTGTATTGCCTTAGACGGTCGACATAACTTTTATTCTTGGCCTCTTTCACTTAAAAGCTTTTCTTATTACTACAACTGTTAAAGAAAATAAAACTAAACCAGTTTTCAAAAACCATCTAAGCCCACGGCCTTTCTTTTCTCGACATTCATGTCATCCGTACCGATTTCTGCAATGTATAATTGTATCTCTTGTAATGTGAAACTAAGAAACTAACCCAAACTCTTCAATCTTTACCACTGAATTCTATGTTCCTGATTATCGAAAGCATTCTAATGTCCATATGCATGGACGCAGTGGGTATGTTCATGAAAATCTCCCATTGGAACTCATTTCACGATTTTCTTCACAACGACGCATGGAATAAAATTTGTAATCTTCTCGTTGAAAATTGTACCACTTTATAAATCTACCATTCGTCCGTGCATTGAATGTTGCTGTTAATATCCGGCTATATATTTCGAGGTTCTCGAAAATATCCAAAGAAATATCTGTAATATAATAAGTCTTGACCTGGTATCTCGACTTCGATCAATTTCTCACCGATGTGACATGGATTTCCACTGTCTTTTCTATAAATATTTTCATAACATAGCTCACCTCATTGGTACTTTGATCGCATGAATTTAACCGTACTACTAGATTGGTAGTTAAGTTTCACCGTTTTACTGACGAACTAGCTAAATATTACCGTAAGTTCAATCCTAATACTTTCTTTACTCGCACTTCTCGCATGTGGAAACTCTCTTCCGATTTATTGTTTCCCTGTTTTCCACTTAAAATCTTCAAAAGTTTAAATGCAATGTCAATCGCCATCTTCTGTCTTCCTGAAATTTGTTTTTTTATTGTTCTTTCTCCTCACTAAAATATTCTCATTCTCGTCTACTCTCGTCTACTTCGTGACATTATCATCTTGCCTGAGAGGAAATGATAAAAATAGTGACTACTTATACGCAAAATGGAAAATTGTAATAAAAGATTATACAAACAAATAATGCCAATCGATTTTAACAAAACCTATTTGAATACACAGACACGCACACACACACAATGGCTTGCCGATTGTATCCGAGTATGCATGTCTACTCGGGAGACTAGCGGATTCCTTTCACAGACACCTGCTCAGACGCAATTGTGTTTGTTCAACACCCATAGAGACCACCTGTGGTTTATACTGCAACTATCCTGAGCAAACTTTAGTTACAGTTTCTGGGAGAGATCTGACGTGCTCAACAGTCTGAAGATGGTCAGTACGTTCAAACCCTCAGTCACGATGACTTCTGACTTTGTACTAGTACAACCATCGACGGTAGTTCCGTCTACCCAATTTCATTCACAAGCACTGGTATGCTTTTCAGGCATTTTACAAAGGTGCTGCACACTGGGATCAGTTTACCGAGCTGATAACATGAAGAAGTTAACTTCCTGGCAATCGAGCGTGGTGAGATTCGAACCAGAGTCTTATAGTCGGTACGTTCTAACCACTCGACCACGTTGCCCATCCAACAGACACACACATACACACACACATTTATTATATAAGTCTACATCTGTGGACATGAAATTTTAAGGAAATACATTTTTTGATTTCTAATTTTTCTTTTTAGATATGCTTTAAAATCTTAACTGAATATATTCATTTATTGGATTTTATAATTTTAATAAGAGTTAAGCACAAATATAAATACTTCTTCTTAGATTTCTGTTAGAGAAAAGCTAAAATATTTGGAGATTTTATATATATGCATTTCAAGTGTTGCTTCTGATGTTTATAAATTTTTGCAAGTGAAACTGAATTTGACTGTTTTTCAATTCCAGTGTATTTCATATACTGTTTATTTATTGACCTTTCTCTGTTGGGTAAAATACCAAATTTGCTTTGGTTTTCACATCAAATCATGAATACAGCTATTTTTTTCGTAATAAACATATTTTTGCTTCAAATTTTAAAGTTTAATGTCCTGTGATACTATCTCAATAGCTAATCGATGACTATTTTATTCTTGGATATCAACAAAAGTAAAGCAGCTAAAAGTTGAACGATCTTCTCCCCAGGAAGTACTCCTTCCTCGTGAGGGGTAATCTCTGGTACCTGAAGCGTCTCCATATGGGAAAATGACGAGGGTGCTGGACTATTTTTGACCTCTGTTAACTGTTAACTGTTTGATTGAACTCATGTCAGTGTAAATGCATTTGACACACCATTCGTCAGATATCTCCAGAATGCATTTCGATTAAATTTTGGACAATCTGGGCCCGATGACATGGTGCATTATCTCATTGGAGTAACTCATCGTTGTTGGAGGTATATGAAATCCATACATGGGTGCAATTTGTCAGGAAGTAATGCTACAGGCAGACACATGCTGTAGGCGGACACATGCCATTAAATGCAGACACATCCGGCACTCTTATAGATGAATCATCAACCATCTTATTAATCAAATATTTTAAATTTCCCTACAATTTCACAAACAGAATGTCACATCCGTCTCTCATCCACTGTCATTGCCCATTCTAACTTCGATAATTCGTGACACCTTACCATGAACAATTTCACCGTTATAAAAAATTAATCTGAACATATCCATGACGTCAATATACTGTAACGACACCTAGTATTACTGCTATATACCCATGTCAATGTACACGAACATTTATAATCATATTAGGTTGGAGCAAAAATAATGTCGTTTTCCCACATAGTAACATATGTGAGAAAACGACATTATTTTTGCACCAACCTAATATAATTCGAATTTTTCGATAAAATAACTGCCTCGGAATATAAAAGTGTATACTCACACACGTATATATATATATATATATATATATATATATATATATATATATATATATATATATATATATATATATATATACAGAGAGAGAGAGGGAAGAGGAGGGATGAGACATAAGTAGATAGATAAATAGATATTGGATATCACATTATTAAACATTTTTATTTTTATTAATTAAAGAATTAAGAGAAATATTTGCACTGTGCAAGATATTATATATTTATAAATTACAGTAGACAACATGTCACTTTTCGATGTGGCAAAGTTTTTCTGAATTTTAACAGATTTTCTAAGTTTCACATCATTAATTAAGTTACTGAAGCTCAAAAAAATATTATGTTGCAATTTGAAACTATAATTACAAAAATTAAAGACATATTTTAAACAAAAATTGTAAAAACATATTTTAAAATTGGAAAAACCTTCCATTGTCATGCAGACAAATTCGTGAAGAGGATATGAATGGGAAATGTATGCTGCATATTGTTTTTCTTCGCCTTTTTTATAAATATTTTCATGTTCTGGTCAGCTTTCCTTTTTCGTACCTCTACTTTACGTATTTGCGCAAAGTACAAGATTGGCAGCAAGGTCTAATCATTTTACAGTTGAAATTGCTACATGTAACTGTAAGTTCTATATTAACAGTTTCTTCTTTTGAATTTTGTGAAACTTTCTTCCTGTTTTTTGCTTTCCAGTCAACTTTGATCTTCAAAAATTTAAATATCATAGTTATCATTTGCCTTCTTAATTCTTGATCTCTTATTGTTTATCTCCATAATAATGTTTTTTTTTCTCTCACCATCAGAATCATATTGTATTAGTGTATTAGTGTATTGCCTTACTTGGAGTGAAATGAAAATGATTAATATATATATATATATATATATATATTTCGATTATAGGTGCTGTTCAACTTATAAATTATTGAAATTGTTTGCGAAGATGCATTCTCGCCATTTAAATCATTAACCTCTATATTTGTTTTTTGTATGAATGATTCATGTAATATATAGATATGTGTGTGTGTGTGTGTGCGTGTGTGTGTGAGCTATTTGTTAAATCAGCACAAGTTATGTTTTACATCAATTTAGTCAAATTCTGAGTCAGCTCACTTGATATTTATTCACTGATACAAATAGAACCCTCATATGATTTTAATTATTAGAAAAAACTTGTTTTATATTATCTATAATATTTCAATAGGTATGTTAAACACAAAGTTCTTCAACGTTTTTTTTTCAAATATTGTCTGGAAATGAGCGTAGATTCTGTAAATTTCAGTGTTGACAAATCGATTCGAAAATACAGATCTAATTTCATTGAAAAATTACAATAAAAATTCCATTCACAAACAGTAGAAATTCTTAACTATACTAGTTTACATCACAACTATAAATAAAAATACACATTGTAAAATTAACTGAAAATGTTTTGCATGAAAACCTTACACACGCACACACATACATACAAACAGATATATAGAGAGAGTTAGAGAGAAAGATGAGAGAGAGAGAGAGCAAAAGAGAGAGAGAGAGATTAAATAAGTGATTCTTCATATAGAATTATTTTTTATTCTTTGTTCGAATCTCCAAGAAAAATATCTTAATAAATGTGATTTAATAGGAATATTATTCCACATTGGATTGAAGAAGCAATAAAGTTTTGTTATCTCTGTGGGGATATGCAAAGTTTTCAGTATGATTAAACCATTGGCTGTGGCTGGTTCAAAATAGAATCTGGCAATTTGCAGAGACTTTTCCATCTCATATGAAGAACACACCCGAGTCCCGGATACGATGGGACAGCAGACGAACCTCCTCAATCTTTTTCTAACATCCTGCCCTGACAAATGCTCAGCAAAAGTTTTAGCTCCATTGGTACGTCAGATCATTTCCTAGTCAGTGTCCAGATTGACTCCAATTTCATCTTCTAATTTACCTTTCCATAGAACGGATTTTCGCTATGCGGAGGTAGACTGGGACAGCTATCGGTCCTATGTAACGGAAGCTCCACTCCCAATCTTCTTCAAACATGGTGCAAAACTGCTGCCCTAATCTCCGAATGGATCCTTTATGGAATGGAATGTTTTATACCCCCAAAATAATTATTTCAAAAATCAGTCAGCATTGGTTCACCCCTGAATGCGCTGCAGCCATAACCACTACTTCGAATCTATCCCAAGGAGTGGTGTAATATAACTTTACTTCTTTCAGAACCGCCCGCAATCGCTGTAAGGAAGACCTGGAAAACGCAAAGTGCAGTTACGCGCGATCTGTCCAGGCCACGATTGAAAATAAACAAATTGGATCTCTAGATTTCTGGACGATCACCAACCATTTTATGAACAGTGGCAAAGCGGTTGTGTCCACTATATTATGAATGGCTCCGACAGACAAGGGGAAGCTCCTCGCCTCCATTTTTGGCCCGAACTCAACGTTAGATGACAAAGGCCCCTCTCCAACTTCCCACGTCTCACTGAGCACAATCTCAGTAATATACTCTCAGCAAGAGAACTCTCCAAACCCCCAAAAAGCCAGAGACCCAGACAAAATTCCAGTGGTCGCCCTTAAGAATATCAACACAGAATTATCCCCGATTCTAGCAAAGTTATTTAACCGCTGCTTGAAAGAGAAAGGTGGCAAGCATATGTCCGGTCTTCAAGAACGTGGGCAACTGATCCTCCCCGTCTAAGTAAAGACCCATTAGTCTACTCAGTAAGCTTTTTGTGGGCTTAATCAACAAGAAGGTCGTCGAGCACCTGGATAGGAACAACCTGTTGTGTGAGCAGCATGGGTTTCGATCAGCTCGATCCACTGCCACCATTACAAACAGAATTAGTGAGGCTCTTGACGACACATCATACCGCAAAGATCATAGCATTAGATAATCTCGAAGGTCTTCAAAAATGTGTGACACAAAAGGTTTGGTATACAATCTCTCTCGTTTTGGAATCACTGGAAGGGTTTTCTCTATCATAAAATCCTTCCTAACAAGTGGATAACTGAAGGTAGTTATTAACAGCTAATCATTCGAGGGCTTGGCGATTAACGGAGGCGTCCCCCAAAGGGTCATTTCCCGGGCCAAACCTCCTTCTGATTTGCATAAATGATTTACCTAAGAATATACTCCGATAATTTCTAAACGTCTATGCCGATTATATGACGATATAGGAGCGCACCTCTAAAAGTCTTGACGAGAATTGTCAGCAGATCTCTCTTCCGATCTAACACTAACTTCCCAGTGGGGAAAAAAACTGGTTGGTTGCATTCAATGCCTCTAAAGCCTCAAGTATAATTCTTATATACGATCCATCGCTAAAGATGCAGGCAAAATTATCGGCTGCCTGTACCACTCTAGTAAGTACCTGACTCCTCATTCTATCCTCTACCTCGATAAGAGACAGATCGAGCCGAAAATGGAGTACTGTTGCCATATTTGGGCAGGAGCTGCCCAGACCTCACTTTCCAGTCTTGGCTGAGTTCAAAAACGTCTTTGAATTTTTGCGGGAGAAAAATTATTTTCCACACTCCAACCTCTCTCTCGCAGGCGGGATGTGTCGAGTCTTTCACTGCTCTATCGCTACTACCACGGAAAGTGCTTGGACGAATTGCATCTCCTGGATCCACCAGGTCTGACTTTCACTGCTACGACCCGCTATACCACTTACATAGTAGCAAACCAGCCACATTCCGCCGTATTCCATCGGCGAGAAGTTCCACTCAAACAGGTTCACTGTCCTATGGAACAGACTACCACAATCATTAAAATCTTAACCTGTTAAAGTCAACCGTTATCTTCCCCTCCATATAATCTACCCCTTCTCGTAACCATCTACCTCGAGTGGCTCCGCACCTTGTACAGGGCGAACCTTACTGTAAAAAAAAAACACTAAAAATAAAAATTGGCATGGACGTAGTGGAGAAAAGGTCACGTGACGTGAAAAAAATCTTTTAGCAAATAACAGTTGATTACTCCTGTGAGGTAAGCCGACGATTAAACACTAAAGGACCCACTAATGCCAACAACATCAAGAAAAACTAAAATCCATACAGCATTATTTACATTTTTCGGACTATTGTCCTCATCTTTGTCGCCATATTTATTACAACGTTTCGGCCGTTGTACGCTCCGGCCTTCTTCAGATGGTTGGAATGTCGAACTGAACCTTTTATTTCGCTCACTGAGGTAGACTGTTTTGGTTCCACGTGTCATGTTAGATGGATGTCAGTTACCAGTTATCTCCTGTTAATTTCCCTCTGAAAGTTCTCCACTGCCTTAACCGAGTATTGAACTCACACACTTTGGGCCCTGTCACTGGATCTAACCAACGCCTTTATACACTGTGCCATGTGTCCTCAAGAAGGAAATTATTTTTGTGTCAATTTTTATTAACCTTTCCAACAAATTCTCATTTAGACGAACTCAAAAAAGAAATGAAATAAGACAAAATAAAAGAAAACAAAATAAAAATGAACATTTATTTCAAATGTAAAGATTTTATTCTTCAACATGTACACAAAAATCAACTTTGCATACAAAAATACTGTAAAACTGTAAATAAATTACACTATGGAATATTATATTAGGTTGGTGCAAAATAATAACGTAATAATGTCGTTTTTTGACGTATTTTTTAACGTCAAAAAACGACATTATTACGTCATTATTTTTGCACCAACCTAATAGATTCAAATATTATTTTGTTTTAAAAATTCGACTTTGACAAACCAATAAAAGCATTTTTTCCTGTTGGCATTTCACTTATTCTTTGGTTGTTAAACCTAAACTTATTTATGCGTCCTAAAATTCGTCGTTGCTATTGTTTCTGCATAAAGTTAATCACATTAATTATCTTTAGTGACACAGTTAGACTCGTCACTCCTTTGCTTTGCTCGGATGATGTATTCTGGAAGCAAACTTTATTATCTTTAATGTAATCTGTACACATTCGCCCTTCACACCCTCCTTAAAACCCACTGAAAGTTTCAATAATTATGTACAATTTCAAGAATCGTCTAGGCTAGAGATAATTATTTAATTGATAGTGGCAAATCCTATCCTCTGAAGTGGCTACGATGTTCATTCAGATCTATGAAAAGTCAGTACAATTTATGGATGGCTATTTGAGGTTTTACTATGCAAAATTTAAATTTCTGAAAAAATTAGTAGTAGTAGTATTAGGTTGGTGCAAAAATAATGTCGTTTTCTCACATAGTAACATATGTTAGAAAACGACATTATTTTTGCACCGACCTAATAGTATTAGTATTATTATTATAGACATTAAAATATAATTTGGTGGCAAATGAAGTGAAATTACTTGATTTCTTAATTCACCTTTAATTCAGATCGACTCAGAGTGAGAACTCGGAGAGCTGAGTTCGAATTCCGGTTGAGTTTCATTAGATTCACTTACACGCAAATACCCTTGGGAAAGGCACGAATCCATCTCTTCTCCCACCAGCTATGTGTTGAATAGCAGAACAGACTGGGATCTTTAACATGGTTGACAACCAGTCCACCGCAGAAAGAAATGGCAACCTACTTCGAGAAAAAAAATCTGCTTTGTTAATCCGTTATCGAAAGATACATGATCGCCCAAGCGTGTATCAAGTATGGCACTTAACTGACTAATAGTTTTTGACTAAAAATAACGCTGCATCTGCCAATATCACATTGAAAACTATTAGTGTGACTGGGATCTTGTTTACATACAGAATGTACAAATTCTTGACAGATTTATTCTAACATTTAATGAATGTTCAAAAGGTACAAATTTACTTTTTGTTTCTTACTAAGAAACAAAAACAATTCATTCTGCAGATATTTTATGATCATGAAAAGGTCAAAAAAGGTTTTGTATTTGATGCTAAAAGACTGACCACACCTAATGCCGATAAGCATATTCTAATTTGAATTTTTATTTGCGTATCAACTATTAAAAATATTTTGATGTATAAAGGGTTTGGTTATGCTTGCATATATGCAAGTGTCATTATATAGTGTTTATCAAAATTAGATGAAGATCGAAAAAAGTGAAATATCTCTGTTTCTACGAAAAGGCACTCTCGGCTATTATACCCGTAATGATTTCGCCTCTAAAATGCCTGCTTTTCTTGTTTTAATTTCATTAAAGTTACTTAAAGATCTGTTTTTCAAAATAATGTTCGTTGTTTTCTGTTGTTTTGTTTTCTTTTTTAACTTGGAATTCTTGTCGTCCTTTACTTCTTTTTTGTTTTTGTTTTGTTTTGTTTTTTTCGGTATTATTAAATAAAACCTCCTATCCATAATATGGTAAAATGCAATATTTTGTATAACTCAGTTTGCGAAATTTTTCAAAACCTTATTGGGAAAATATTTCCAAACTTGAGGCAAGAATTATTTGAATATGACCAACACCATACATGAACAATTTTTTTCCTGATGAGTACAAAAATGTAAAACGTTAATATTGTTTATATTTCTATTTCTTTGATATTGTACATTTAATATTTTAAGAATTGCAATATAATATTAATATTAATATCAATTTTCTATATTTTGTTGACCTTATATTCACACATGTGCATAAATTGTAGCCAAAGTTGGGCGAAAAACCTGCAACTGCATTACTGTAGAATATGTGTGTGTAAAAGGAAGAGTCAAAGAGTATTTTCGTTTCGCAATTATCCAGATTGCGTTCAATCCGAAGTAGAACATGTGAACAAAATATCCGGTGATTTAATAAGGTGTCCATAAAAAATTAAATGAAAACAAACAGAAACGATTGAAAGTGATAAAAAACGCTGAATGTGTACGAATAATCTCAATATCGTAAATAGATTAATGCCAACAATGTTTGCTAAGCACGTGTTTGATAACAAATGAATGAAGAGTGTAAAAAGCAAAGATTCTGAAAAGGTCAAAGTGGAAAGATGAGTAGTAACATATGGCGGAATCCATTTTTATTTAGAACAACGTGAGCTGATAAAATGATTTGAATCGTATTCTTCCGATATTGTTCTTGCTAACGTTTTAGAAGTCGAATCATGATAGTAATGTTGCTGGATAGACATAAAGGTTTATGATCACTCATATTTTTACAGCTTCTGATAGACTGAAGATATGACAATTTGAAATTGTGTTACAAAGCTGCCTTACTTCTCGATCATATATTCTTTTATTAATAAACCAACAATATTTACGAAAAAAGCAGTTAAAAAGATTACGAGGTGCTCATCGTCGCTCGAAATTTTATTAATTTTTTTTATTTTCATTAATGTATTTCTTCATTCCTCTTCTTTGTCAAATATGAGAGTAGTTTAACTGATAAGCAAATTCTTTTATTAATTATTTATTCATATTTCATATCAGACGAAATTCGTTTGTCCTAGATATTAAGTGAAGCTTGTAGGATTTGATTTGATTAAGACAAGGTATTGAAGTAGTACATTAACCAGATACTATTGGAAGAGGAGGAGGAGGAGTTCTTCTCTTCTTCTTCTTCTTCTTCTTCTTCTTCTTCTTTGTATCATGTCTTTTCAAGTTGTGTGCTATGATGGCTCTCCATAACTTTGTAGCTCTTAGTAAGACTTGTCTTTTTTCTATCACTTCTAATCCCTGTTCGGCTAATCATTTCCACAAGTTCGTTGGGTACGTTATTCGCTGCTTTTTTCTGTCCTTCTTTCCTTCGCTGTGTCCTGTGAGTGTCAAATTCTCTAAGCTTTATTTCCTCATTATGTGCCCTAGAAATTTCAATTGTCTCTTCTCTGATTCTAAGTATAAGTGTCCTTTTTGTTTCCATTTTCCTTAAAACCTCACGTGTTCAGTTTAAGGCATTCTCGGCATCCTTTTGTAGAACCCCATCTCAGTTGCCTCAGGTCTCCATCTATAAAAAGATTTTCTAGTATTTACTACCATATAAGAAGACCGATATTACGTAACTCTTTCTCTTTCTTAAGACTTTGCTTAGCTTTTGGAAAGCATATTTCGCTTTTCCAATGCGCCTTCAGATTTCTGCGTTGCATTTTTCGTCCTCTGTGAAAACACTTCCTAGATATTTAAAGTTTTGTACTTGCTTGCTTTTAGTGTCTCCAATTCGGAATTCGCATCTTAAGTTGTTTCTTTTGCTGATAACCCTACATTCTGTCATCTTACATTTATTTTCTTCTTGTTTAGCTCTTCTTGCTTTCCTTTAATACCTTCTGAAGGAGTTCCTGTAGTTTCTTTTCTATGTCTGCTGTCAACACTGTGTCATCTGCATATCTTATTTTGTTAAGATTGAGGCTGGAAATGATGCATACTATCCGGACTTCCAGTTCTCTCAGTATCGCCTCGCTGTAAAGTTTGAATAAGTAGATCAGAAAATATATCCTTGTCTTACGCCTGTTTCTATTTTTGTGAAGCCACTGAATTCAATTTCTATTCATATGTAGGCGGTTTAACAAAAATAACTAACTGAAACGTATTGGATATTTTTTTTATATTCTTCTTTACTGTCAGATACCACAGGAGATTTAAACATACGTTCTCGTATAGGTTAATGGATTTAAATGAGCGAATAGATTTCTATGCAAATTTGCAACGTTCCAGAAAAGCTTAAAATGCAGAATTGTTAATTATATAGCAACGAAAAAAGAGAAAAAGAAACGCTCTCAGATCAGTTTATATATTGTTATTATAGTTACAGAGTAGCTAAACGCATAGAGATATCTATTTATCTATGCATAGATAGTGAGATTTTCAATAGAGGATGTCTTTCCTAAATGATAATAGTAGACAATCTTGATTATTGTCAATTAAAATGCGTACAATCGAAAATATAACGTACGAAAAGGTAGTTATCAAAATGCTGTTTTATCTCTGCTGGTGACCGAATAGTAATTAAAACATTCATTGAAATCGATATTTATATTGGTTACCGGGATTATAATACAAAAATTAATGATTGAACGGAAAACCTTTCGTGAATTCTAATAACTAAATTGAACAAACTTTGTTTACAATTTCATTTGTTCCAGGGCTATGAGAATGTGAGAGCCACTCTTTAGAATGATTTCATAAGAGAAGTTTTCAGCAGCTTAATCATTCTTTGAAAAATTCACACTGTCCACCCAAATACTGAGTTCTACTTCAACAGTAATCAAAAGTAATTTCATACCCGCCTATTTAGCTATAATCTAATGACCTGATGCGGTTATCCTTATCTGCTAGATTTTTTATGCTTTGTTTCATAATTGTTCACTTGGCTAATTATAAAGAGAATTAATTTCCTGATAATTTAACAATTGTTCCTTTGTCAACAATAACCGTGGTTTTCATGCGGAACAGAGAAACACACACGCCGCCTAAATCACACTAAACACCCGGATGTGAGAAGTCTTCGTGTAAAGATTCTGTAAACTGGAGACTAATTTTATATTATTATATAATTTCAGAGACCCCTTAACTAAAAGCTCTGTGCGGATTTATACGGGATTGTCTGTAATTTATGTATTTAATATGATAATATCTGAAAAGTATAATTGCTGGCAGTCAAACAAGAATGTTTGCTTGATATTAAAATATTTAGATTTTATCCGTATACTTTTTGGCATGTCATTAATTGTGTTTTTTTAAGCAAGTTAAAAATAGAACACAATGCAGTGAGATAAAATAAACTAAAACCCAAGAATCTTAATGAAAGAAAATATTATTGAAATAAGAGGAATAAAGGCACTGAATGAAAGGCTAATATTTCATAAGAAACATTAATTATGTATGAGTTTGAAAACCTAATTTATTTTAGTAAAAAGAGAAATGGATAATAAATTTGATAAATCCTATCGATTATGATGACAATGATAACAAAATTAGTAAGATTCTTTCTGCGTACATAAGATAATTAAATGCATTGGTACTACTCCAGAATAAATAGGAAATGCTAACTTAGAAATCAAATTTCCACAAAATAAATGAAAAGATTAACTAAAATAGAAAAGAACTCATTTTATTCCTTCCTTTGTTGCCTCCAATTTTATTTACCATTTTGAATACAAAAAGATTAGGAAAAGTTGTGTCATAAAAATACGATACATATATTTTTATTATTTGAAATTTGCTAAAAAACTGGAATTATAGACATATATTAGTAATTATTTGAGACATGTTTATGCAAATAGATAATTCATTCTATAATGAATTAGGTATCATTTATGCGAAAATACGGAAGAAATGAATGTAATGTTAAAGTTGAAAACAATCACCATCACTATTTGAACTATTTAACTATACTAAATCATTTTTTCACGCTTATTTTTTTCCCATTTTAATGATTTTATTGCAGAAAAGCCGAAACCATACTATAAATGAAAGATTTTATTTTCATATACTAACGTACAATATTTTGAATGTCGGAAGCTGTTTCTGAGCCATGTTTCGGGTCATTTATAAAATAATCCTTTTAACATTATAATATCCTGTCTCTGTAAATTCAACATGAAAAGATATTAACAAAAATATTTGTAACAATGATAGTGAACGATTCAAGTAGTGGATTTAATACTATAATTTAAATAATAATTCTTTTTTTTTTTAAGCATTTTACCCCAAGAAAGTCCACGAGCACACAAGGGGTTACAGAGAGTGGGAGCGAGAGCAAAGAGGCGTGATAGAGGAAAGGGTGAAGAGAAGGACAGGGATGTCGATTGACATTACATTTGAATAGTTGGAGATTATAGCTATCAGGGAAACAAGTAATAGGAAGGTAATTCCATAGACGAGAGTTACGAGACATGAAGCTAGTGGAGTAGAAGAGACTGCTACATTTAACCGTCTCGACAGTGAAAGTATGGGACCGTGATGTCAGCCTAGTAGCACGTTTAAATTCATGAAGTCTGGGAACTAGCGAAAGTAGCTCGTCGGAGCAATTACCTTGAAAATATTTGTAAAAAAGATAGAGGGAGGCGACGACACGTTTGTGAGAGAGCGACTGTAGACGAGATGCCAGATCAGGGCCAATAACATTGCATATCCGTCTCTGGATTTTGTTGAGGACCTTAAGACGAACAGCAGGGGAACCAGATCATATATGGCAGCGGTATTCCATGCAGGTGTGAATGTTGATTTATAGATTTGAAGGATGGACTCTGGCGAGAAAAAACGTTCTGGTGCGACTCAGGGAACCAATTTTCCTGGCGGTGGATGAAACTATTGATTTAATGTTCCATCTCAGGTCAGCGGACAGTGTGAACAAGCAGTCGCAAAGAGGTGCTCTCATGGAGTTGAACATCAGACATTCTAATGGGAGGCAGGGATAGTACTCTGTGGTGAGTAATAGAGAGTAGTTTGTTTTTGAGGCATTAAAACTAGTTCCTGCCCCAGTCTACAAGCGAATGGAAGTCTTTTTCGAGACTAACGGCCAGATTAGTTTTGTCAGCGATATCAGGCTTGCTTTTGAGGCAGGAGTAAATAGTAGTGTCGTTCTGCATAGATGCCTACTTGGGAACTGATGACATCGGGAAGATCGTTAATGAAGATAAGGAATTCTGTTTCAAAATCATATGGACATGGCTTTTGTTCATTTTATGTCTTAATGGAAATGCATTTCCATCAGTGTTTTCCATTTGCTAAAGTGCTATATATGTGCACATACATTCTCATGTTCATCTGTGAACATTTATTTAAATCCAACAAAGTCTGACAAACGGTTGCAGTGGATTTTGATTTGACTAAACAACGGGGCTTTTTTTTCTTCTAAACGTGCTTTTTTTTCTTCCAACTTTATAATGCACCCACTTAAGTATGTGTGATAGTGATACAAGTATACATTTATTTAAGTTTTTGCTGTCTGCTTACACACTTGCATGTTTAGTTTATGACTTATATAACTAGGTTTGTGTGTGTGTGTGTATTCAAGTTTTTTTTGTTCTATGTAATTGTGGGTACTTGCATCAAGTATCTTTAAAAATGTGTACATACGTGTAAGAGAGAAAAAGAGAAGAGAACTAATTTATACGTGTATACTATTAGGTTGGTGCAAAAATATTGTCGTTTTCTCACATATGTTACTATGTGAGAAAACGACAATATTTTTGCACCAACCTAATATAATAATCTGAGACTGAATTCATATTTGACATAAGCTCTAAATTTTGTTTCTTCTCGCTGTTTTCAATACTAACGTATCCTCTACCTCGTTTTCTTCTTTCACATATAGAATACAGACGTAATCTCTTGGGTCCAAGTTTTTATTTCCTAGTTTTGTGATTCAAATTTCTCAATTTAGTAACAGATCTCAAATATCTCACAAAAGAAACTGCTTAGGCATTTATGCTTTTCATTTCATTTATGCTTTTCTAATATTGTTATGTCCACTTATATATATATATATATACCTATGCTTTTCATTCATTCTTTGGGGACTTTTCTTTCATTCTGTTGTTTGATTGCATCTGCATCCTAAATAATTGTAGTTTTTCTTGCGTGTTGAATGTCATAGTTCAATCCCTTCTGCTGTTTTTCTTTCTCTTATGTGCCTTACTAACATTGTATTTTAGTCAATTTCAAATGTCCAGACCATTTGTATTATGGTTTCCAATTTTGTTTTGTTTTTCTGAAAACGTTTTAAGGTATCCATATACATGAAATGACTGATTTTTTTCCACGATTTTGTAAATTTATATTCTTCGTTACAGTTTCGCAAAATGTAATTGAGTTTTATTATTGCTGTGACAGAAGGTCTTCTTGTGTTGATCTCGATAATGGAATTTTCGCCTGTAATTAATTCTAATCTCAAAATTATCATCATATTTGTTATGAATTCCACTGTCACTTGAAAATTTGTAATAACTTCAGGCATTCTAATCTCTTCTATGTTATTAATATATAACGCAGATATAAACGTTATTAAAATGAATTGTGTGTGTGTATGAAGAGAGAGAAATCATAATAGGTACTCTGAAATATTTGTTTCTGTAAATTTATTTCGATTTTTCAATCGTATAAATTACTAAAATAAAACAATAGTTTCACTTTAAAGATTTTCGAGAATTAAATGATTTTTTAGTTAATTTCTCTTAAATGTTGATTTTTAAAATTAACATTTCACAGAATGTCATTTTACAAATATATGCATTTTAAAATACGCTTATTTGAACAGTACCATGGATATTCTTACATAAATAAAGTGACTATTTAAGATGGATATTACGATAATTATCCACACCATATAATTGTACGCACAACAAGGAACTGACAGAAACAAGTGATAACTAAGTTCATAACTTTTCTTTTTTTTCACTGCCAAAATGTTAGATAATAATAATGTCCAGCTTAGAGATATCCATACAAAATTATCGAAGTTTGTAATTATCAAGAATCCCAGATAACGAATAGTACAAGAGATTTACCAAATCTGTTTATCCACTAATTTACCGAAATGTGGCATACTGTGATAAAAAATGTCCCAAAACTCACAAAAACTAAGTTTTATCGTCAAAATCTTCACGTTATTATTAAAGAGGAAAGACCAAAGATTTTTTTTTATTATTTTAGTAAATTTTTTCATCACTTTTAGAACCTTCGAAATTTTGATTAAAATATTGATTTTCTTGCATCAGCTGTTGGACTTGAAAATATTTTTTTTTAGAAAGGATTTCTTTTCAGAAAGTCTTGGTAAAAATAAATTTTTTTAGATCTGTTACCTCACCTTACTTGATTTTATGAAACTTTGTAACTTTTATTGATTATTTTAGTTAAAAGCAGAAGTCTTTGAAGAATTTAAATCATCATTTTTTTTATAAAGTTGAACAATCAGTTACCAAAAAGCAACGATGAATTGTAAAATACAAAACTCAATAAAACTAAGACATTATTGAATTAGAAAAGCTTTTAAGTGCTTTTCTGAATAATATATGTTAAGGATAATATTGTCTGAAGCAAAAAAGTTTTCCGATTAAAAATTAAATTTTACAAGAATTGTTTTCTTTTTTTACAATTTTAATTACAGTAATTTATAAAGTTGTTAAATCTTTTAAAATTCAGTTTCAATCTTGTAAATTTTGTAAAACTATTTTTACTAATCATAAATCTAAAAGCTTATTACAATCTGCAAACGAACAGTATTTATTAAAGAACTTTACATTGTTTCTGGATGTGTTGCTGCAGCCGCCTTTGGCCGCTCCCTAAACGGGAACGAACACGATACTTCGACCATAACCTTTTTTATTGTGTTCCCTACACGCTGTGCAATTTAGTCACATTTCGTTTTAGAATTGAGCCAATTACTTTTTAGTTCCTTTTTTAGACCTAGTCGCAATACACCTTTTAAGCATTTTTAGACCTTCGTTTTTTCGTAGCAAATCTCAACTTATTTTTAGAGAGATTTTTAGTATTTTGCAAAACCTGTGGCTTTTGTTTGTCCCCCTTAATATAACATGGCGACTTCTCGCTGAATTGAGGGGTTGTCTCCTGGCCTTTGTGGCCAGGACGCCTACTCGGACTGCGTATTACATTCCAAATTTTTTTTGTTTTTTTTTTTTTATCTGCCAACTGGACACGAATTGGGTCTTACTTTCTCTTTCTACTTCTACCTTTATTCTGGCTTCCTGCGCATGTTCAACTCTTGGCATTCTATCCATCCTTGCACTTCGTCCATAACCTTTCCCGTACACTATAGTTATAATTTCTACGGGATATCGGACTAGACAAGCAGATACGCAACGCCAACATCGGACATTCGATATGCCCAACAACATTGCAAAGCCAGCTTCCCGGCACTGACTTAGATATCGTCGCCTATACCATTCCTGTCCGACACGTCCAGTCCGAAGCCCGACTAACCAACCAAAGATCGTCCAGAAGCGATCATCTGCAACGAAACGTCGACACGACCAGTCCGACCACCTTTCTATTACTAGACCAATCTAACCCATGGCCTCTGCTTCGTAAATAAATTTAGCATTAATCATACATATCCTCGTTCTGTTGTCCATTTTGTTTCACCATGTCAGATTTCACGTCTTTAATCGAAAATGTTAGCGGACCTCTTGTGACCTCATACCGATACGGGGCGCTCCGGCCGTATTCATATTGCGCCCCCTCTAAAGGGGTCTGCTACAGTATATAAACATGTCTCTTTTATATACGGATGTTCCTGCATGACATTATCATTAAAAAATCACGTGTTTTAAGAGTTGTTTAAAAGTTCATGACTGAGATAATATAAAAATTAATAATAAATAAAATACCATAAATTTTCATGAGAGATGTACCGATCTTATTTATGAAATTATATGCTTTATTAATTTTTATATTATCTTAGTTATGAATTTTTAAATTTATTTTATTGTTATATGGTATTTTAAATTTAATTATTTTTCCAGAAAGCATCTTCAAACGTAAGACTATAAAGCTAAAGTACCTAATAATTAATAAAAAATATTAGATTGCTTTAAATATTTGCTAATTTTTAAAAAATTACTAGGTAGTTAAACAAGTTCACTTAAAATTCGTAAAATTTGTTACTTCTGTTCATCTATCCGATGACTTCTGGCCTCAGCTATCAATACCATCAATCAACACCTGACAAACCGATCACCGTTGTTAAGAAATGCTTTCTTATTTTCTACTACATTTTTTCTGCTAAAAAAAGTATGTCTCAAAATGCAGACACCATCGATTTTACTGAAAACGAAATAAAAGTTTATTCCAGTTATTATGAGTCCGGTTTTAAATACACCAGTGGCCAAAGTATTTTGCTTACTGGGTATAGTAATTTCATTCCTTTACCTTTGAATTAAAGCTAAAAAAAAAAAAGGTTCAAGAACGATTTTTCATTTTCAAAATTACTTTTAAACATTATAGGTATGCTATTTTTTGGCAAATTCGTGAATATCCTTTAAAGTTATTTAGTTGTGACCGCTTATAAGTAGTGACTAATTGTTTATGATAAATACAGTAGTTACAAACAACTTTTATTCGGTTAATACATTAGAATAGTTATAAAACGCTTGCATGTTATATGTATGCATGTACGTACAGGCTGACTGAAAAGTAACTCCCTATTTTATGTATGATTGACTCTCTCGTTTATAAAATTATACTTAGACGAGAAAGTCCATAATATATAAAATAGGCAGTTTTTCAATCACCCTGTATATAATGATTAACATGTGTGTCAGTGTGTTTGCCTGTAGCCATATATCATTTTTTGTTTCCAATATAATCGAAATAGCATGAGATAAACAATAATTATAGCTATTCGGTAGGTCCAACGACTACAATCGAATTTTTGATAAAACGATGAAAGTATTAATTTTACTATTTTGCATTGTTCATTTAAAGTAAAACTTATCGATAATACCAGCAAGCTTGAATCGTGTGCTTTTAAAATCTGAGAAGCTATGTTAATAGTCACATAAGTATGTTTCTATGGTTAGCTTTTCTTAACATCCTTTCCAACATCCAGTTTACCTGCTTTAAAAGTTAGTCTCAATTCTATCATAATTAACCGTTGTCTGACGTTTATGCTTTGATAAAGAAGCACGTTATCGTAAGGCCCATCCTACTTCATTCTTTAATGATAACTGGTGTAAAAAAGTTAATAACCATTCAATTCAACTAATACAATCGAAGAAAAAATAAATAAAAATAAGAGAAGTTGTGAAAGGTGGCAAAAATGTTATTTAAATAATGATCTTGTTGCGGGATGTACACGGAGTGAAATATATCAGAAGGCAAAATTAAGTAAGATGAAGGTTATGTGTGCTTATAGCGTCCGTATCCCATAAAATATTGGTTATACAAACAATTTAAGAACAAATTGCATGGCAAGAAACTACTAAATACTGTTATACATTAATACATTAAAGAAATTTTTATATCAACAATAAAATATACATGCAACGACGATCACAATGTTTGCTGTTGTGATAATTGAGACAATGTCATAAGGAATGTTTGTGCAGGAATGTTGTTAAGAAATGTTGGTACTTTTTGATTGTTAAGAAATTTAAAATGGTTTGATTTCTGCAAAGAAAAAGAAATTATATGTATTCGTTCATTTCCCAGTGTGTATACTTGTGTAATTTACAAGTAAGAATAAATGTTATCAAGAGTTGCTTGCCTTCGTCTGTGTTGGCTAAGTTGGTGAAATATACAATTACTTTTTAGTAGTGAAATTGTTTCACTTTTCAAGTCAACTGTAGATGTTGGTTAACACGCGGACAAGGGTTGATGAATGTTTGTCGAGTTTGTTAAAATTTGGTGTGTGAGTCAGTGAATTGTCACGCGTGGATTTTGGTAGCATCTCGTTGAACTCCGGTGGCTGACTGTCTGAATTGAGTCAGCTGCGGTTAATTTATAGATTTTTTGTTTAGCGAAATCAGCTCAAAAGAGCTTCGCGGAAAATAGGAATCGTTTGGAATTTTGCTATACTTTGTTGTTTATTAACCAATAAAAAGATTGGATTTGCAAAAACGAGATGATGATTGGTTAAAGGCTTTTCAGAGAAGAATACATTTTCGTCATTGAGACGGTAGTTCGCGCTCTGCTTTTGAGTATAAATATATCATGTAAAAATCAGAGCAAAAACATTTTCAGTATATTTTAAACAAATCATGGATTTAGCTGAAATTTTATGTTTTATCAGTACATATAAATTATATATTTTATAAATATTAACCACCGATAACAGAAAAATATAAAAGATATTTTAAGTCTAGTTTTACATGCAAATACCAAACAAACGCCAAGTAAACCATTTTACGTTATTGTTGTGATCAAATAAAATGGTTAAAGAAATAACAAAACAATTGTTACAGATATATTATATGTTAAACAGTAAGTACAACCAAATAGTATTACACGACTAGTGAGTGTGCGTCGGTTGACCCAGCTTTCAATCTATTCGACTGTTAATAATTAACCCCTCCGCCCCACGAGGGATGTCAGTGGCACAAGGCCGAGTTTACCGCGAGTTCTCAGAGCCCGTAGACTCGGCCAAAAATATTCCTTTAGAACACGCATAAACGGGTTTAGGGTCTGTCTATCTCCCCGGACGAAATTTGGCCCTTCGGCAAAGCTTCGTCCGAGTTCCCCTCTGCTCAAGGCAGAGAATTTGACAGTAACGGACAATATATTCGATTGTTAATATTTAACAGCCACCCCAACAAGGTATGTATGTGGCACAAGACCGAGTTTACAGTGGGTTCTCCGAGTCCGTAGACTCGGCCAAAAATATTCTTTTAGAACCCGGATAAACGGGTTCAGGGCCTGTCTACCTGCACGGGCGAAACTTTACCCTTCAACCAAGCCTCGTCAAGGTTAGTCTCAGCTCATGGTAGAGAGTTTGACAGTAATGAACAGAACAGAGCACTCTTAATATTTAACATCCTTGCACGAGGGATGTATGTGGCACAAAGCCAATTTTACCGTGGGTTCTCCGAGCTCGTAGATTTGGCCAAAAATATTCCCTTAAAACCCGCATAAACGGGTTCAGGGTATATCTACCACCCCGGATAAAACTTTGCCCATCGGCAAAACCTCGTACGGATTGCTCACTGCTCAAGGCAGACAGTTCGACAGATGACTAGGATATGGTACTGTTAAGATTTAACAACCTCTCCTCCTCCATGAGGGATGTATGTGGTGTAAGGTCGAGTTTAGCGTGGGTTCTCCGAGCCCGTAGGCTCGGTCAAAAATGAATGAATGGGTTCAGGGCCTGTCTACCTCCCCAAAATTAAACTCTCTTCGGCAAAGACTCGTGCGGGTTCCTCTCGGCCAAGGCGGAGAGTTTCGCAGTCATGAACGGTTTAGCACCGTTATATTTAACGCCCCCCCTTCGTGGGCCGTATGTGGCCCAAAGCTGGTTTAGCGTGGGTTCTCCGAGCCCGTAGCCTCGGCCAAAAATATTCCCTTCGAACCAGTATAAACGGGTTCAGGGCCTGTCTACCTTGCGGACATATGTTTGCCCTTCGGCAAAGCCTTGTCTGCAATCCTCCTCGGCGGAGATTTTGACAGTCATGAACGGTTTGGCACGGCTATATTTAACGTATGTGGCACAAGGCCGGTTTAGCGTGGGTTCTCCGAGCCTGTATGCTCGGCCAAAATTATTCCCTTTGAACCTGTACAAACGGGTTCAGGGCCTGTCTACCTCCCCGGACGAAACTTTGCCCTTCGGCAAAGCCTCGTCCGGGTTCCTCACCACCGAGGCAGAGAGTTTGACAGCAATGAACGGTTTTGCACCGCTCCCCCAAAGCCTTCTCTCCAAGTAATCTTATAGTACTCGGAAGCGTCCAATATAGACTCTTTAGAGGGAGAGCACCACAATAGTTTTGTATCAATGTCAACGCAAATTTTCACTAACGAATGCTAGAAGTTACCTTGATATTGAAAATCATTGTCATTTCCTTTTATAATTTTAAAGTGCTGCACTGCTAATTTCTGTGAATATTAAAACAACTAACTAATTTTATTCCTGTTTAATATGTAATGCTTTCAAATTTTAAAAGTTTTCTTTCGAAGTTTGAGTTTGATAGTGATGATGTTTTTTCAAGCTTGGATTCGCGCATGTGTGAATATTTGATCACGACAACAAAATTCGGGATTCATATACATGTTTTTTAACAAATATTTTTAATAATTGTTTCTTTGAAATAGAGCTAGCGTTTTCATGATAGTAAGAAAAAGAAAGAATACTAACATGTACGACATTTTTCTATGTAGTTACAAAGGACTCCCAAACTAGATTAGCAGAAACAAACACCTCTTGATATTTATATCAAGTGGTGTTTGTTTCACTTGAGAAACCAATCGGTGTAGAATTCGAAATAGTGAAACATTTTCTGTGCTCTTTCATTTACGAAAATTTCTGTTGAAGCTATTAATTATAAGAAAGAAACTAGTTTATAAACGACTTGCTATGTTTATATAAAAGATGATAAAATGCTTTCATTTCGTATAATATTTTTGAGCATTTTTTATTTGGCTCATTTTAACATATAATTTATTAAAAGTTGAATCTTATAGTTCCAGTTTTTGCGCCAATTCTAACACATACGAAAGAATACTAACATATAGGAGATTTTTCTATGTAGTCACATAGAAAAATCTCGTACAAGAGACAGCGAGTTAGGGAGTATATGAGCCAGTTTGGACGCACACTTCTTAATGACTATTACAGAGATACCATCAGGTCCACATGCTTTGTGGGAATCAAGGTTATAGATGATAGCAAAAGCCATAGAAAGAGTTATATTCATATCACTCAACAGTGACTCAGTTCTAGATAGGAAATTAGGCAGGGATACTACAGATGAGTCAAAGGTAGAGTTTAAGGAGAAACATTCAGCTTTATCAGCAGAATATGTTAACTCCTCAAATTAATTGGAGAGAGGGAGATAGAGAACTTACACAATTTAATACACTCTTATAGAGTCGCAAGTAATCCCGACAGCCAAAGTTTTTAGATGCAATACGGTGTCAACATTCTCACAGCAAGCAGAGACAGCCATTTCGAGTACTTGTTTGCATATATTTCGAGTAGCAACGAATAGGCGTCTGTTATGACAGAAGCCGTAGAGCTGTTATAGCCGAAAATGGTGGTTCCTGTGGGCTATAGTGGCGAAGTATGTTAGTTCTAACCATGGAGAAAATTGAGGTTTCACCCTGGATTTCCGAGAAGTAATGAAAGCAACTATACCGGCTTTGTCTCAAGAGGAAACCTCAGTGGCACAATTCTAAATTTGAAGGTTAAAAATAGCAGACAAGAGGGAGTCTCAAAATATGATGGAGTGAGTCCGAATCAACATGCTAGTAACAGAAAGAGGTTTTATGAATAGGAGGTTCCTGTTTAATAGATGATTCGAATGAAATATCAATAGATACTACAAAGTGATCCTAGTTTCCAAAAGGACAATATTGCGAAGCTCGGCAATAGCGAAGAGAGGGGATAAGAAATAAGTCAAGTAGAGAAGCCTATTGCTAGGGAAACGGCTAAGGAATTTCACGATTTGAGTAAGGGATTGAGCAATGGAAAAATTTAATGTCTGAATGCCAAAAGCATCACTAACATTAAAATATTTAAGCCACGCGACGCAGTGCGCATTAAAATCACCAAAGACAAAGTCTAAATTACGCAAAAATTAAAATAAAACTGACATATTTAACAGATATATTTACCAAAATTATACAAAAATATCTTGAAATACTAAACAGTAAATTTATTCAATAAAATCGCCATTGGTTTCAACCACACCCTCCAGAAAACTTCTGAACGATCTCCTTGTGGTGAATGCTGCCATAATCCGTGTCTTCAGTTCATCTTTGGTGTTACATGGAGTTTTGTTGGTCTCTTGCTCAACTGCGTTCTACACATAATAATCCAGGGGGTTGCAGTCAGGGGAGGTAGGTGGTCAAATGTAAGGGGTGATGTGGTCGCAGAAACTGTCTGACATCCATGACTGGATTCTCCTGTTTGTGTGGCATGGTGCAGAGACCGGTTGCCAGACATAGGGTCTTCCACCAGGGCAGCACTAACTCCTCAAGGTACTTGATGTAGACTTCCGTGTTGAGTCTGAGACCCTCACCAACAAATTCGTGAGTTCTTTTATTATCAGAACGATCAGAGTGAGATTTCCGAGCTTCTATACCTTCAAAATCAGCATTAGACTCATCCAACTCTTTCCGAATCCTCTGCACTATGTAAGTGTTATGGGACCTTACCCATAATAACATAATGGACTATTCCATGCGTAATAAATACTGCGCCTCAAGAGGAAGCAGAGAATTCGAAGTTCAGTCTGAAGTCGGGCGACCGGCTGACCGGCTGACCGGCTGATTGTTGAACTCTCTGCCTTCGGGCGGGGAGGAACCCGAACGAGGCTACGCCGAAGGGCGGAGTCTCTTTCGGGGAGGTAAACCGACCCTGAACCCGTTTATACGGGTTCAAAGGGCATATTTTTGACCGAGCCCACGGGCTCGGAGATCCCACGTTAAACCGGCCTTGTGCCACATGATGCCCTCTTGGGGTGGGGTGTTCTAAATACCGTTCAGTCTGAAGTCTGGAGTGAGGTCCGTCAGGAGTCTGTCTGTCAGCCAGAGCGAGTCAGTCAATCGAGTCAGAGGCAGTCCGAAACAGAGTCGCGTTCAGACAATTACTACTAAACCTGATTGTTCGTACTAACCCTTTTCTACCTCTCTGTATATATTCCTGTTTGTAATATATCTGTGTTATTCCATATATGTGCTCGAGTTCTTCTTTATTGGTTCTACCTTGGACTATCACCGTGGTACAAGGAACCGGACCATAACAGTAAGTAAAGGTAAAGCTACGGAGGGCGCTAAGTCATTTAATGCCTAATAAATGAATGCGTGTAAATTTGTTATTGCTGTTCAATTTTTATTTTCTTATTTGTTTATGCAAAAATGTAATTATTATTTATTAATTTATTTTATTTTGATAAATTATTTATGTATTTATTTATTTATTTTAAATGATAGAAGGTTTAACTGTTTTGTTTACATTTTAAAAATTTTTGTAGTTATGTATGTTGGCTTCAGAAATGAGTATTTCCTTTAAGAAAAGAGATGTTTTAAAGAATCTTAGATGTATGTTAGTAATTTGACAAGAATTGATAATTCATTTTCAAGAAATTTCCACTAATTAAGTTATTTTCTCTTTAAATCAGTGTGACGTTCTTGAAATAGAAGTTGTGGTTGAATTTATTCCTGTGTATAACCAATATATTTGGCACATTATGTCTGAGATCCTTTTTGTACTCATACTTACGTTTTTTTTAAATTCCTGCAAGTTTCCCCAATGTATTGTAAGTAACAGTTATGACAGTTTATTTTATATTTGCCTGCTTCAGAATTATTGTTGCTATGAACATTTGTGGTTCTGATCATATCCATAATAATTTTGGGTGTGGTCAAGAACAAATATATATTTATTAGCATATATATATATGTGTGTGTGTGTGTGTGTGTGTGTGAGTGCGTGTGCATGCGTGCGTGCGCGCGCGCGCATATATCTTATTTTTACAAACACCTATCCTAACATAAGCATGTATGTCATATATTAATTTGCTAATGTGTAGAAATGCGTATCTCTCTGAGCGTGTTGAAACATTGAAAAGGTTGCGAGTTGAAAAGATTTCTAATCTGAAGGGAATAGCCTCGTTGAGTCAGATAAAGGAATTGAAAATGTTTTTTGCAGAAATGAATCTCCACCAATCCGGCTTATATCAAATGTCAGCACTGATGAATTCACCAGTTATAAATGTCACCAAATAACCGCGATTAGATCTTCATATCACGTGAAAATTTGGATAGATTAAAAAAAAAGATGAAAATTCTGTCAAATTATAACCAGAAGAAATGTCTAAGTATCATCAGTGCGATGAAAAAGTTAAATGATTTATTTAATAAAATAAAAGTGATTAGCGAAAGACAATCATGAAAATACTGTATCAATAATAAAAAAGTAATTTTTAACATAGACTGAATTAATTTGATAAGTTTTAAAGCATACGTAGTTTTTTTTTTGTTGTGTTTTGTTTTTCTTTTCGCATCCAGTATCATACTTTATGCCAAATTTTATCTTCCTTATAAATATTATCATGTAGCAAACTGGTGTATTTCTGCATCGCTTATTCCAGGGACTGAACTCACACTTCCAAAGACAAACTGTTTTGAAACACTTCAAAATTCAGTAAACAATTGACGTAAATTGTTACAATATTATAAGCACTTTCAAGAAAAGTGACACATTAGGTTTCAAATGCGTTTTAAAAATGAAAAATCTTTCTTCAGTTTTAATTTCAAACTAATAGATTAAATTTAATATTTCCAATAAGAAAATACTTGCTGTATTCAAAACGAATTTAAATTGATTGAAATTATTTTTAATCGCTAAAAATCGCCTATAATTGCAAATCTGTCAACACAACTTGATCCTCTTTAAAAATTCTTTCAGCATTATTTCTGTCAATAAAATCCCCACTTACCTTAATTACTACTTTACAAATTCTTGACATTCTTTCCATCGGCTTTTGGAAAAAAATGTAGATTGTAGACCTTCCGAAGCATTCCTCAAACACTGAAAAGTCTCATCTGGCTATTCTCTTTGAACTCTCCTATTCAATTCACCTCATAACTATTTCAATGGGAAAGAAATCAGACGGCCAAGTCATGATTTCTAAAATGTTGTTCTTTTTATTTGACTCGAGGTAATTTTGACATAATTTAGATAAATGTTTTGAATCTTGTCTTGTTGAAAAGTGATTTTTTTCATTTATGCGTAAATTAGATGATATAACATATAGCGAATGACATTGTTCTTTTTTCATGATTCCCTTGACCAGAATCAAATTTCCAGCCTTCTCTCCAAAACACTCAACACCATAAGAGGCCCACCACCATGGTTAACTGTTGAAACCACACATTCATCATTCTTTCTTTCTCATGACTTTCTTCTTACATACACTCTCCTGTTAATATCAAAAACTTCAAATTTAGACTCCTCTGTCCACAATACATTATGCCACGCTGTCCAGTGCTTTTTGTCCGTAACAGTCTTTTCTGCTTATTCCTGTAATGGGTTTATTGCTGGCTATGCACCCACTGAGCTCTGTTGATCTAAGTCGATTTTTCACAGTTGAGAGCGACTCTGGAGCAGTTTTCCTTCTATTTCTTTTGCCCTTGATAATCTTCAGTAATAGTTGTCACTTTTGGTGCTTCAACACTTTTTCTGTCGACATTTGCACCAGTTTTTAACTACCTTTGTAACGAATATTGCTACCCATGTCTAGAAATCTCCAACTTCTTGGTAATTTGTCTTTAAGAGTTGCATTCTTTGAATAAAATTTCAATTTGTGTCCGCACATCAATGCTTATTTGCTTTGATTTCGCCATTTTGTACAAATTATATCAAAATTAAAAAATAAATTAAAAAATAATGGTAGT
The DNA here is from genome assembly GCA_963932145.1 of Acanthosepion lycidas. NCBI lineage: Eukaryota > Metazoa > Mollusca > Cephalopoda > Sepiida > Sepiidae > Acanthosepion > Acanthosepion lycidas. The sequence goes on along the minus strand of OZ010592.1, from coordinate 64,119,737 downwards.
GTTTTTTTCTTCAAACATAGACATCTACATACGTTTTGTTTGCAGCATTAGTCAGTGCTGAGTTAACATTTAGAACCTGTATTAACATTTAACTTGTTTGAAAATTTGGGTAATCTCAAAAAGTCTACTAAATGGTTAATGGTGAAAACAAATACGGATATAAATATCTCATGCATAAATGTCGTCCGTATTTACAAAAATTGTCAAGTCTATACAGACAAAAAAAATTCAAAATTCTTTGTCAAATACTGGGGTAGCTGAATTGTTGTAAGCTTTTTCATTTATGATTAATAAGTATAGTTTTTACTTTTACTTAACAATATCACCCAACCGTTACAAATTAATACAGAATTTTAAATGGTTTAAAACTTTATAAATGATTTCCTTAAGACTATAGTGCCCTTAATATATCTACTTCATAAAAAATAGTGCCCTTAATATATCTACTTCATAAAAAATAGTGCCCTTAATATATCTACTTCATAAAAAATCATTTAAAAGCTTTTCTAATTAAATAACGTCTTAGTTTTATTTCATTTTTATTTTACGTTTGGGAGCAGATTTTCTATAACTGGGGATCCTGTTTGACAAAAAACAAAACAAATTGATGATTTAAATTCTCCAGGGTTTGACCGTAAGTTCTAAAAATGAATTTCTTGAAATTTCCATTTATTTTTATATGAACACAGATCCATACAAATATATAGTAGAAGGAACTATTTTGTGCAGTGTATATATATATATATATATATATATATATATATATATTGAAGAGATATCATTAGGTTAAGTTGACGGTTGAAAAAATTTATTTGTCACTTCTCCCCAGTTCAACTTATTAAGAAGCATCTTTTTCGCTTTCTATTTATAGCAAGCTATTATTTTTTAGAATACTATTCAATATCACGTAATATAGGAATTCTTCTTTAAAAATCCTTCTTTTCTGGTAATACTCCTCCTCCCACCTCTACGAGTCTAATTTGTTTCTACTCGCGTAACGCTACCAGACGGTGTCAACACCAGCAATAAACTCAACTATTCAGCGTTGTTTTGATGCTTTCATTGTTAATCTGTTTGGTTCACCTCTTTTGATGCATCATGCTTTTCTGATGCGTCCCCAAACACCGATTAATTACTTTTGTAAATGTCAGACTTTACTACGCATGAGCACAGAAATACGCATTAAAAGGTTATCAATGATGAGATTGGCTTTAGCAGAACAAAAGCAATCAGATAAAAAGCAGTTTTATCAAAAGTGAAAACACTTTCAGTTAAAAGTAGTTATTATTCATGAATAAAACATATTTAGAAGAGCAAACAAATAGGATTTATTTTCCATTCATTACATTAAAAAAAGTTTCCTTTTGCTAGAATTTCCGAATGCATTGCCTTCTGTTTGTTTCCACAGAAACTATAACGGATACGGGAGCACAATAGCACCATTGGATAGAGCAGGTCTTCTTCTACAAGTCATTATTTTTCCATATAGACACCAACATTGGTTGTGCATTTTTGTCAACTTGCACACTGCGCTTGTAAACGTGACTTTTACAAATATTGTCGTCTCTAATGAAATATATTAACCGCCGCCTGAATGTGCTTACGTCCACTGTTATCTTTAAACTTTCAGCAAGAGTCAACGAATGTCAACGAGTGCAGTTTTTTTATAACACATCTCTGCTTCGTACAAACTTTCATACTAGATGTTATTTTGTCAGATAGTCGTTCAGCGGCAAGGCAAAAAAATGGGTTATTGGTGGGAGGGTTCATTCTTTGCTATCTCTGGATATATCTCTATATATCCAATATATAATAAAATAAGAGCCATTCTTTTGAAGCGAGCCTTGTATATCTAAGAAAGAAACGAAGCCAATTTGACTATGAAAAGACCCGTGTTTATTCATGTGCTTTATTTATCTTGGTTCAGTTAATTAAATCCGATATTTCCTCAGAAATTTTCGGCTTCATTGCTTTTTTAATTTGAGAAGTATGCATTTATCAAATATCAGTGCTCTTTTAGTAATCAGCACAGCTGATAATTTTTTCTTTTTGATTTTACTAAAATATGCGTTACCTTTGATAACGTTAGGTATATTCAACATTGCAAAAATATAATTATGTTTACACATCAAAAGCGAGCAAACAAAAAGAAAGTTGGTTTTAATATTAATTAAAATTATTCTGATGACGCCATATTTTGCGTGGTTTCATGATCCACAATGATATTTAACAAAACCAGGTTCCGTACAAGTAAATCTTTTCATGATCGCATTGAAATTCCGTTTCTGACATCTTTGAAATTAATCAATTTTACTTTTCACAAATGAACACAAAGAGAGAGAGAGAGAGAGTACTGAAAGTCCTCGGTCCGATTAAGAAGCTATTCAAAAAATATTTGGTGTTTGGTCAGCTAACCAGATATTGGGAAGTGGGTCGGTGCCAAAACATTTCAGCACTCCGTATAACTGGAGCACCAACATAGAAGATGGTGCGTGATTTTATCTCAGTTTTAAGTGTTCGTTTTTATAAAAGCGATCAGGGGTTTTCAAAGTTGAGAATTTCGCAATTGGTATTGGGGAGAGTTCTAATGGGCAGATTTTGTTTTTCTTTCTGAAAACTCATAAAAAAGTTGATAAAATGAAATATTTTTATAAAGCAACAAAATTTAAACGGTGCTTATCTAAAGTGTGTAATGATTTATTTTTTATAAATATAAACAATGTTAGTTTCGAAAAGTAAATAAATCCAGTTCTAAAGAGTGGTGGAGGTTATATGAATATGTATTCCTTCTCTCTCTCTCTCTCTCTCTCTCTCTCTCTCTCTTGAATCAATCAATATAATTATTTGTGTATAATGGTAAGTTGAGAGTGACTACATCACACTGGAATTTATCTTCTCTTCATCCAGAATATTTATCTTTTATTAACCTGGTAGATTCTGTAATTATCTCGGTATGTGCATTAACAATTTTAGCCTCGAAATTTTTATAGTTTTAAATTTCTTATCACTGCTTCGGGTGTTTGCGGGTACTTGTATTTAGTGTGTAGCAACCGTTTTCATCATGCCGGAAACTTAAGGTATACCTAAAAGCAGCTTTACAAACACAACTGAAACATTAAGTTTGAATAAGTGATAAAGAATGGCGGCGAAACATCATAAATATTTCCTGTCCATTGAGAAAAGCTGCTAAGAGACATTTTATGGAACCTTGGGTCACGTCTTTATGGGCCACTCTCGTTCTTAAAAATAGAACTTTCAGTCAAACAGGTTTATCAATATTGACGAATGTCTCTGAAAATTAACAGGGTATTCCTCACACTATTCTCATCTTCACAACACACATCAACACTAATTAAAAAAATTTGATTCATCACTTACCAACGGAGCTATATTCTCTTCTCAATGTAGCGATTCGTCAACATATACAACCGATACTCAACTTTACACACTTGATAAAATCTCCAAGTGAAGTCTAGCGAAAATTCTTTAAAACTATTGTATTTCTCTTCGGCAAACGGTAGTTATAATACTGTCGTTTATAATACACGTTTCGTTATTGCTATTGATACTACTTGATTTGTATTGTCATTTCCTTATTTATAAACTCCGTTTTGTATCGCTAATTACATTCGGTTTCTCCCTTTAACCTGTAACTACATATCCAAGTGAGCAACACGGCACAGTATTAAGCAAATAATCACACAAATTGTCTTTACAAACCGAATCCACAAGTACAACTGAAAATAAAAAACAAAATAAATTTCATGTTTAAAGGATACACAAGCTACATTGTTTAATATTAATTCATAAAAAATAAGCCTGTATTTCTCCAAGCCAATATATTGATTTCTTTAGAGTTGTTGGGTTTATAAAATTCGTTTACTCCTATGTATAAAGATTGGTCATATGATGGGGGTCTCTCATTGGTTAATAAAACCTCGTGGGTTTAGGAAAAGCTGACCACAGAAGAGAAGTGACCGGACCTGCTCCGAAGCAACATGCAAGAAATTCTCTCCGCCATCAATGGTACCACTTGCCGACGGTTGAAAGGTAGAAGTCATCTAGCCCTATTTTACTCCACCAGATGAGTAAGTCCGCCTGACATATTCTCTATATATACATATTCTCTCTATATAGGAAAGGACATTATGTTAACCGTTGTATTCTAGTTTAAGTGTAATTAAATATCTTTATTACATGTTAACAAAACATGTTTCTTATTCATGTCAGTCTCAACGTAAAGTGGGACCAGCACAATAAAGGGATTTGATAGTAACAAAATAACTGTTTCAATATTTGAATAATAATAATAATAGCTTTTTAGTTTTGGTCGACAGTCGTCCTAGAGGTGGTATCTTAAACAAAAGTTACCTCTTGACGGTAAATGGAAAATAAAGGAAAGATAAAATGAAAAAAAATACAAATCTCAATGTTTACAAAGAAAAACTCATACCGAATAGGTCGTCACCCGAGTAAACAAGGGCTGTCTCCCTCAGAGAGAAACTAGTCTGGGTCCGAAAAATCTGACATTGGAACAAATTCTTCCACCAACAATGAGACACCAAGTCACCAAAACCGGATTAATTCCAACATTAGACCTGGTGACTTAATGCCAAATCAATTAATAAAAAGAAAGCAAACAAAATGAAGTCGTGAAGAGTATAAATAAGTCATGGCATCTTTTATCACCGCACTCGAAAATTCACAAAAGAACACCACGGATCAGACATACCAAATATGGAGAGATATCTCTCCAAGTAGGAACTAAAATAAGGCCGTCTCTCGATACAAATATGCTTGCCAATGTCCTCAGGCACATCATGGGAAATAAGACTCTCAAATACAGAAATAGATAAGATAAAACTAAAGCAGACCTAACCCAAAGCAAAAATTAGGCATGAGTGAAAATAGATAATATGACAAAAGATGAGAAACAAAGTAAAATACATGAGATACGAAATGATGATCTTTCAGTAAATAAAACGGAAGAATCTAGTTACCACATAGACAAGTGAACTGATTCAGATTCTGTCACTGATGAAGATGACTCAAACACATTAGAGCAGAATTCCTTGAAAACAAGAGTTGAAATCACTGATGCGAAAAACTAATAAAAAAAAACAGAATAATCAGTAAAATAACTTTTCAATTTTGGATAAATATATAATTTTTTCGATTATTTGTCACGAGGAAGAAGAAAGAAGAAGGAATGATGATATATCAAACTTTAAAAACAAATAATTATATTCTGAATTCTACAATAAGACACCATAAACAGGCAACATCCGAGAAAGAAAGATTTATGTTCTTCCTATTTCTACCTCCCTTACAAATTCACTTTACATTTTACCCTATATTTGTACAAATTGGTATTTTTAACCAATAAAATATTAACACATTAAGAAAGGAGTCTTATTAACATCGAAATTGCTTTTATATTAGGTTGGTGCAAAAATAATGACGTAATAATGTCGTTTTTTGACGTATTTTTAACGTCAAAAAACGACATTATTACGTCATTATTTTTGCACCAACCTAATAACAGTACTGAAGCGATTTGATTTTTGCGTCAAAATAAAAAAGCGTATCATTCACACTAAATTATTTATTATTTTTTCATTTTATTTTTATTATTTTAATTTTTAGAAAACAATTGTTGATTATTAATTGTTTCTATGTTTAGCTACTCTTAGATTATTCAGACATTCATAGTATTCTGTCGAAGTTCGCAATCAACGACTGTAGAACTGAAGTTGAATGTGCAGGTGAAGATACGATTGCAAGCATCCCAATCGTTGGTATTCTTACTTGGTTCGCCTTGAGGCACTGAATACGCTAATTGGTTTTGATGTTTTTGCTTCCTTGGGGCACAAACTGTGTCACTTGCATCAATGAGCAGCAGTGCGGTCAAGATCACGGAGTTGAAATTCCAGCTCATGTCAGATTTGAATTGATGTTGTCTTTGTGCCTCTCTTTCTTCGACATACTTTAACACAATTCTCCATAAAATAACTGATATGGTATTCTGGGATCATCCATGAAGTTCACAAGGCCGGTCTCTCTGAGCTGAGTCGTCAAAATTTTGGATTTAATAATTATGGAATTAGCTTGGTCTGGGATTGTCAAGTTACGGATAAAATCCTACCAGCGTATTTGCTAGATACCTCCAATGACAAAACCATAGAACTGTTCGAGCTATATGACAGTGTCTTCTAAATACAACTAATTCGGAAATTTAAAAAAGTTAATAAAAAATTGAATAGACAGAACTAGTCTATATTATTCAACCAAGCATATTTGAAAGACATCTTGCTGCCGAAATACACATATAAATTACACACACACACACACACAGAGGTGTAGAAAAAGTTTGTTTATTTGGTAGATAAAAACGCTTTTCCCAAATCTTTAAGAAAATATCAGACAGAGGACGGTGAGATGATATAGAGGAGTTTGCTGGTAAGGTATGGCAGGGACTACCATGATTATGACAACCATCAATAATCTCTGCCATATCTTACTAGCAAACTAATCTCACCATCTCACCATTAGGCTCACTACTGTTCTATCAAACTTCACAAAGCCATTATCAATGTGTTAAAATATTCATTAAGTCATCCTCTCATAGAGATACAACCTTAATCTGATTTTATTTTGTCAAAGGGGAATTCTCTGATGTAACAGGACTGAACAATTTCTTGATAACTTTTTCAAATTAAATAGTATGTTAATAATGTTACACATTCTCCACTGTGTTCCCAAGAAAAGGAGCAGGTGCTAGCTTATTGGGGTTATTACTCCCACTAAGGAAATATTTTATCAATTTGCATGCTTCTAATATTGAAATTGCAAAATGTACAAGTATTTCCCAGTTTCTTTTTTCAATATAATGAATTACAACTGACTGCACTGTTTAGTCACAACGATCAGTGTAGTGGACCCCCTGGAGGGCGCGCGATATAAAATAGTATATAGAGCCTGTGCACCCAAATAAAGATGAGTCCCAGGAGGCCCACTAATATTTAAAAAATAAAAGACGTGAATCTGATAGGTCAACAAGAGGACAACAAAACGACAACCTTAAACTAATACAAAATTTATTTACATCATATACAAAAGTAGTGTTTCGATAAAAGGAACATGAACAAACAACAAATCAAGAGGAAGAATTAAGTAAATAGAGGGATACTGACTGGACAGTACATAGATAATATAGCTGTGAGTAAATGTTAAAAGTAGAGTCCTAATAAGTTAAGTTGACCGGAAAAGCCAAAGTCCGAAATTTCAGTTTAAATGTCCAGTAAAAGCGTTGAGTAGTTGCTGGTTAAGTTCAACGATGCACCTTCCATAGTATTTAACCCAAGTGTACGGAATAGGCTGTTTGAGTCTGAGCGATATAGCCAAAATAAAGAAATTTCGATTTAAATGTCCGGTGCTGGCGATGTGTAATACATGATGAAGCGGCGAGGAAATAATAGCCAATGTTGTGTTAATGTCCAAGTAGTTGCTGGTTAAGTCAAACGATGAGCCTTCCGTAGTATTTATCCAAGAATAGGTTGTTTGAAGTCTGGACGATATGCATGCAGCAACTTCCTATGAAACCAGGTGAATTAGGTTGAAATACGAATGCCGAGCCTATGCGTAGCCGGAAGTTCATGGCTGTTGCAAGCAGGTCCATTAACGACGATCAATCATATGAGTTAGGTTGAAATAAGAACGCTAAAGATGCTCTCTCCATGCGTAGCCGGAAGTAAAGAGCTGCACAAGTCTAGAAAGGCCTGCAGTAAGGGGCTGTTGTAGCCATTGCATGAACAGATCCAGAAATGCCAGAAGTAGTAGGAGCTTTTGACCGTTGCAAGTACTGGAACGAAAGCCGGAAGTAGAAAACTGATGGTGGTCGGAAGTATGCGCAGGTCAGAAATGGCGGAAATAAAGAAAGAACGCAAGAAGATAATTGTCTAAGTTGGTCATAACACCGCTGCCAAACAGATGTTACGGAACAAGACCGAGGATTCTGCCCACGCAACGGGAGAGGGAAGGCCCCCGACACGAAACAGATACTACAACCGAAGCATCTACTCCGCCAGGAACTTCCTCCTCTCTCTTACTTTGGATTTAACTTGACTATCCCCCACTGAGCCACGTTGTGGCACAAAGTGTGTTTTAAACGTGGGGGCTTGAGTATTTCCACCAAAGCCATTGGACTGAGCTGGTCTTAGCTTGTCTAAACTGGTTATAGCTCGTCTAATCTGGTCAAAGCTTGTATAAGCTAGTCATAGGCAATCATACCACCGCTACGGAACAGATGTTATAGAACAAGACCGAGGATTCTGTTCACGGAACGGGGGAGAGTAGGCCTCCGGAACGTAACAGATACTACAACTGCAGTTTCCACTCAGGCCACTGAACAAAGCTGGTCATAGCTTGTTTAAGCTGGTCATAGCATATATAAACTAGTCTTAGCTGGTTATATATTGTCTAAGCTGGTCAGAGCTTGTCTAAGCAAGTCCCAGCCGGTTTACCACACTGTTACAGAATAAGACCAAGGATTCTATCCATGCAACGTAGGCAGGGAGAGAGAAGGCCACTGGCACGGAACAGATACTACAACTGCAGCATCTATTCTGACGGCAAGTTCCTCCTCCTCTTCCGGGATTTACCTTGACTCATCACTCAGTCAGGTTGACACAAGGTCGGTTTTTAACGTGAGGACCCGTGTGTTTCCACTCAGGCCGCTGGTCTAAGGTGATTATAAATCTAAATAAACTTGTTATATTGGATAGAAGAAAGTGGGATAATATTGCGTCCATCCATTCTCCTTTTCGGCCTTGTGCCATAATTGTATTAATTTACAATAAATCTCAATATTGCGTCCACTATGATCAGGTGAACAGAGTAGCAAAGGGTTACGATATCAGTCTATTTAAAAATAAAACGTATTTCAGCGTTCGTACCTGGTTCAACGTGGGGAAAAACATCATAACGCCTGTTTTAAAAAGATGTTTGGAATAACAACAACAACGATAGCGATATCAATTTGTTTATAAGTAGTTGATCTTTGCAACCATATGAACCTCTCCAGCACCCCTTCTGTTCCAGTGGAAGAATGCTGTTTGCTTCGAGAAAAGAGTAAGTACCGTTCGTCAGGACAGACGTGATCAATTTATACGTGGTGGACAGACATGTTATTGGCCTATAATTTTTCGGATCATTTGGCAGGAGATATGTATACATTTAGTGATCTATTCCTGGGACTTCATTAGGATTATTAATGACTATTGATAGATTTTGTGCAAGGTTTTTATGCATTGATGACAGATGATAAACCATAAATGTGGTACCTTGTCATTTCCTAGGGATTTCCATTTTGGGGATTTCGTTAGCTCTTGCCTAACACTATTAGTGGTTATATTTTCCCATTCTTGTAGAGGTTTATCCACCATTTGTTCTTCTCGTTGGATCCATTCTGCATTGGGGTTACATTCCTCTGGGCTGCTCCAAATTTTCTCCCCAAAATTCTGCACTTTTTCAATAGATAGTGGCTTTTTGATTTTTTGACTACTTTTCCAATTTCACTGTAAAAATTTTTAAGTGTGTTTGGAATATTTTATTTTGGCTAACCTACAGCGCTTTTCGTATCGTCTTGTCCTCTGTATCTTTAACTGCAGTTTCTGTTTTAGCATTTCCTTGATTGATGGAATTTCATTTAGTGATTCAATTTTATATTTCCGCTTGATTTTCCTGCGTTTGCATGTTGTGACATTTGGATTCCTTGGGATTTCATATCTCACATCTGATTTCCTTTATTTCTCGCATCAGATGTGCCTTCCAAGCTGGCTATTTTTGTCTATTGTTTGATCTTTTCATCGTCATGTTCCCAAGCTTTCCAGTGGCTTCTAAAGCTGTTGCGTATATGACATTATTTATTTCTATGATGTTTCCCATTGATTTGTCCGTTAAGAGTGTTTGCAGTGCAGCGTTGTATATTTTCACAATGTGTTTATTGGATGATGTCATATGAATTTTTGGAAGCTGGTCTTTTTCTGACATTTGTGTGAGAGTTACTCTGCTGAGTATTTGGATGATGTGGCTTTTCGCTTCAGTGATTTCACCTTTGTGGTTTTCAAGGGATTCTACACTAATGTAGTTGGACTCATCTGCATGTTATGTCACGGGTAGTTTCTTCAGTTTTATTTCCTGGAAGATTATTATTTCGTATCTCATTTATTTTAGCTTTACCTCATCTCTTGCCATATTATTTATTTCTACTCTCATCTCTTTATGGTTTGAGTAATGGGTTATAGTATTCTGTTTTATATCTCGTTTTATCTGATCTAGTTCTGTACTTCAGAGTCTTTTGTTTCATTGACAAGCTTGTTTGGGTTGAGTGGGGGTCTTATTCTACTATAGTTCTCTATATTTGGTTTTAGAGTGGATACCCGGCATTACTCGGAATATCTCTGAATAATAGTTTATTATTGACAATTTATTTAGATTTTTCGCCCATCTTATGGAAAATAATTGTTTATTCAATCTTTAAAAAATAAACGTCATTGATTTTTTGGCTTGTTACAAAATTTAGGAAAATACCACATTACTAATACCACACTCGGTGGGGGGGGGGCTTAGTGGGTTGAGCATCTCCATATTTTTATTCAAAAAGACACTTTAATTTAAATAAAATATAGTTAAATTCGTAAAACAAATATTCAACACGACTAATGTTGATCGTAATTCACGACATGTAACAATTTTATAGTACTTTGCAATACACTCAGACAAAACAAGCAAAACTAATCACCCAGACATTGTGATCAAAGACCACAAAAAAGAATATGCTTTCTTATTGACATGACAGTCTCTGCAGATTTTAATGTATCTTTGAAGGTTTTCAAAAAACTATCAAAATACAAGGATATTTAAGTGGAAATCTCAAAAATGTGGCGCATGATGACATCAATAATTCCGGCTACCCTCAGTTTGATTGGAAAAGGTTTTGTTAGATTCGTTGAATGGGGTCCCTGGTAGCCCATGCTCTAAAGAAATACCAAAAATTGTTCTCACAAGTACAGCTCACGTCTAAAGGGCTTTAACAACATAGAATGTTATTATTAGAAATGTACTCTTAGTTCAAAAAATGTTCAGTGAAAATGTGATGATGCCATTTCTGACTTTAGGTCTCTGGTTGGGACCTGGAAGGAAATAGTCTGCAACAGAAATCAAAAGAAATAATAATAATGTCTGTGTGTGTGCACGCGCACGCACGTGTGTGTTTAGTGTGTATATACTTATATGCATGTGAGTGTAAAATTAGATCTATTAAGGGTGTGTAGTGCTTCCTAACAACAACAGCAACAACAACAACAACAACAATAATAATAATAATAATAATAATAATAATAATAATAATAATAATAGCATTCTTTGTTTCCTTTAATAGTTATTGTTATTACTTTAATTCCATAAACAGTAAATTACTGCATGCCTTACCAGCTGTCTTCAGTTTGATCTATCTCTTTTCTATTCTTCAGTAACAGCTGTTGGAATCATGTATGAGTCCATCATAATTAATATTTTGCACTGTTTTTTCTTTTCTCTACTTGAGTCTATTTTTCTGCCTCACTTTTTTTTCACCTTTACATACTGTTCTCTCTTTAATCTTCCTGCATCAGATTTTGTTTATTCTCTTTTAAAATTCTTTTTTCCTTCAGTTTAAAATATAAATACGTACTTTAGTTCGGTTTGAGATTTTCTCTTGTTAAAGGCATCAAAATTCATAATATCCGATTCCCTATTAGGAAATATCATGAAATCAGAAATTCAAAATCTATCCGCTACTCGTTTTCGGGCGTATTTCTAATAAAACTGCCATGACAAGTCGATTCCTTTTGCATTATTAATTTTCTTTCTGTTATTATAAAGAATGTTCCAATAACTTGGACCGATTTTAAATGTGAATTAAGTTTAAAATTGGACCAAGTTACACCCTTTATACATTAATGCATGGTAAGGCTTTACTGCACACATGTATTATCTTGTCTCGACTATAATACTACAAGAGACGAAACCTATGCACTAGGGCTCAAAACGGAAAAAAATCTACCTAATAATAGCAACACGGCGGCTATGCGACGTGGTACGGCGTCTACACGTTGCTGAAGACATTATGTGGTTATATCTATTAAGACACATTCCAGATCTCTCCATAACTGAGCTGTTTTGATAGAGTGGTTGCAATGAATTTCAGGAGGTTTACCACATGGCCCACACGTGCTCAATGGGAATTAAATCTGGTCAGCACTAGGATTAATGTAGTACTTGAAAATAAACCAAGTGTTTCTGGAACCAGTTTCATGTTATCCGTGCACGATGGGTGATGTTATTTTTCGGAAACAAACCATCGATACCTAGAAACAAGCCGAGCATAAAAGAGTGTAAATGTTCTGTAAAAAGATATGTGTATATTAGACAATTCCGCCACACCATTATAGACCGACGATCAGCTTTCATAACATTCTGCTGACAGACTGGGTCCATAACTTCATGTAGTGTTCTCCATAGATGAAGTCGAGTGTCTGCCATTCTTTCACGGTTCAATAGCAATGTTCTTATTACGTCATTATTTTTGCACCAACCTAATAGCAGGACAGACCGGGTTCTATAGCCTATGTAGACCAGTTACCATCCAGGTAACTGGTCTACTGCAGAAAGAAATGGCAACCTACTGCGGGAAAAAATCTACCTGGTCAGTCATGTATCGAAAAATACATGATCGCCTAAGCGTGTGTCCTCCATGGCACATAAATGACTGATATATTGGTCAATCTATAAATCTTGAAGCACTTGTGAACACTTGAAGTGAGCCGGTATGACGCTCCTTTTTTCAATAAAAAGGACTGCTATGAGCGGATAAACAGCAAATTACTTCAAAAAGCCCTTGCAAACCACTTCGAGCTGAGACGTCCTGTTTCAGTATGCAGTTAACAGCTGAGGTGGGTGCGCGCTTGTATTTTCTGCCTTGTGCATTTTTTTTTTTTTTCATCCTTGAAGTTTCCCTTTTTTTCATTTTTAAAGGGTGTAATATTTCTTGTCTTTGAATTCATGTCTTTTTCTGAAAATCGTATTACTTTTTCCTTATATCTCATGGTAATCCCTTTTTTGTAACCTCAGAAAATTATCCTGCCGTAATAGGCGCACAAAAGGAAAATTTTGTCCAACCGTTTACTTTTTTTTTTTGTAATATTGTAAAATAAATGAGTTTTTCCTTTTTAAAATTTCATTATCATGCAAAATACTATCACTAATTTACCCGACCAGCATAACAATATCCATGAAAGAAAGAAAGGATGTCAAATTATGTTTGTCCGATGTCAAATACAGTACTGCAATAGCTGACAGCATCGGAGTGGTTATGGAAAGCACAAGTAGAATTGTGGAATCAGTTACTGGAGTAGTATCAATCGAGGTCATAGTAAGAGAGTTTGTCAGTTGTTAAATCAATGGTTACTGAAACAACAAAGGAATGGCATTTGGAGTGCAATAAAACTCAAGTTGAATGTTTATTCATCTATTTCGCTTTAAACATTTTAAATAATCTGACCGTATTTTTCCATGAATGAATATTAGAACCAAATGGAAAAAATGATCACATTTTCATTCCAACCATTATCCGCTTTCAGATAGCATATGTTTATGTGAAAGAATATAAGTACATGTGTATATAAATATTTCTCTCTATACACGTTTGCGTGTAGGCGCATATGTTTGAATGTGTGTTTTCCTATGCATAGATAGGTGTGGATACAAACTTTAAAAAATAGATTGATCAAACTTGTAATAGATACTGACTTCTATAAATATTTATAATGGATTGAGGAACACGTTTTTTTTAAAAAAAAAAAAAGGTAAAAGCTGCATTGATTAGACTTGGGGTATTTTAAAATTGCTTACAATTGCTTTATTATCATTGGCATTTCTTCAAATGAGGAAAACTTTTGGTGCTTAAATATAAATGTTCCAAAAGAATTTAGTAATTCCATCAAGAATTAAAATGTGTACATTTTATACTAATTTTACAAAAGAAAATTAGTTATTTTTGCTATTATAATGTTTTTAGACATTCTTAAAGTTTATAGCTGTAAGATGCATTAATTCCGATGGACAAAAGTTGATACTTTGTCTTCTTTACCTACCTGTATATAGGTCATCAGTAGTAAATGTAGACTGAACAGTGAGACATCAAAAGGAGTAGAGATTAATGAGATTCAAGAATATGTTAAAACAAATCAACAATTTTTGCTGGTGTGGGAAAACACCTGAAACGAAATATATATATATATATATATATATATATATATATATATATATATATATATATATATATATATATATATATATATCAATTAGAAGAAGTGATAGAATTTTGTGTGATTTTATTTTCATAAAAGAAATTAAAGTGAGTTAATAAGACATGTTCAGATTGAAATGACTTTGTGAATGATAGAAAGTATACAAGAGGATTACAGGAAAGTTCTTTTGAAGAAATTCTTCAAATGCGTGTAGCTGTATATGTGTTTACATGAATTATTCTTGATTTTTATATGAATGACAAAGATTCTTCGTGAAAAAACTTTTAATGTAGCGAATCTCACTAAAAGGTGTTAGAAAAAAATGAGAAACTTAATTCATACAAAGCACTGAGATAACACAGGTTTTGCACTTTTAATTGGGGTGCCGATAAAAGATGAAGACATGTATATCATAGAAGAATTTGTTGAACATATACCTCTAAATCGCCAAATTACCATTGGCAGATGCGTTGCTTTTGTTCACATTGTATCGCTACAAAACTTAATTAGTTGACCATAACTTGGCTATTATTTATTCACATGTCAAAATGTAATAAATGTGTCACGTGAGGCCTAAAATGTGTGTTGCCATTGAAACTAATGCACGGTTATCCTAGACTGCAATTTCTAAATCCCAATTTCTCCCACTGTTCACTGACGCAGTGTACTCAGAGGCTCATTTCACTTTTTTTATGCATCTTCAAATATGTATTCAGTTCAACATATTAATAAGCTATGGTTTAATTCCAGTTTCTGTTAATATGTAGATAAAGTATTTTCTCACAAACATATATACATGACTTTGTTTTCACCTCTTAACAAAATGTTGTCATATCACAGGTATGATAATGCTTAAATTGGCATTGAAGCATTTGAAATCAAGTTTAAGGTTTAAACCAATCAAACACTGCAAATAAATTTATTTCACTTATTTTGAAACGTTCTTCCAATTATGAAGAAATGTCCTACGAAAAAGTGCATTTTGAGAGCTTCACAGCATAACACTTCGCAAGAGAGCTTCACAGCATAACACTTCATGCTCACTGTATATACTTTTACCCTGCAGCTTTTATTTTAACCTGGACACAACATGTTGACTTTTATTTGCGAATTTCCATCTGTGAACACACTCATCATTTGTTTCCAGTTTACGTTTAATTTATCTAAAGAGATAACCGAAGACTGAAATATATCTACCCCTGTTTTTTTGGCGATTAGAAATATGTGTTCAACAAATTCTTCTATGATGTACATATCTTCATCTTTTATTGGCACCACAAATAAAAGTGAAAAGCTGTGTTATCTCAGTGCTTTCATTAATGCCAATGGTAAATATAAGATAAGAAAGTGTTTTATTCTTAAGTCACACGATTGAGTTTTCAGATAAATCCTAAATTCTGCACGCGAATAGGATTGAAAATGATATATCTGAAAATAATTACCGATTTTCAAGACAAAATATCCCCGTCCCTGTCGACATCCGTCTGTCTCGGGATGGACTAGCGCTTATTATTTAAAAAAAAAATTCTATGCGATGGAGTTACATCGCTTCTGGTGTAGCCCCACTCTGGAGCGGCAGTCTCTCAGGCACTTGGCGCAGATGAAACTGGATGACACGGAGACGGTGACTGTCCTTGCTTTTCTCCTGGCTCTCTTTGCTGCCTGCTGATCTTCCATCGCAGCTTCTGCAATCGTGACGCCGTGACTGTGGCTCCAAAGATGACGATTGTCAGCCACGGCCTCCCAAGTGTTGTGGTCGATGTAGGCCAGCTTCATGTCTCGTTTGCAGACATCCTTGAAGCGGAGCTGAGGTCTTCCAGTTGGGCGGGACCCCCAACACAGCTCTCCTTACAGGATGACTCTTGGAATGCGGCCGGCACCCATATGCGGCGTACGTGTCCCAGCCATCTGGGACAGCTTTGGCAGAGCAGCGTGAACAGACTGGGGATGCCGGCACGTTGGAGGACCTCTGTGTTAGTGACCCAGTCTTGCCACTTAATGTGTAGGAGACGTCTGAGGCAGCGGAGGTGAAAGGTATTTAACCTCTTCTCCTGACTGGCGTAAGTTGTCCAGGACTTGATGCCGTACAGAAGGGTGCTGAGGACGCAGGCCCGGTAGACATGTAGTTTAGCGTTCTCCGTCAGCTGGCTGTTGTTCAAGACGCGCTTGTTTAGCTTGGCCATGACTGCAGCGGCTTTCCTTATCCTGGAGCTGATCTCGGTGTCCAGAGAGAGGGAGCTGGAGATGATCGACCCGAGGTAGGTGAAGAAGTCCACCACCTCGAGGTGCGTGCCGTTGATGGCAACGTCCGGGGAGGAGGCAATGTCTTGTGCCAGGATGTTGATCTTTTTGAGGCTGATAGTCAAGTCGAACTCCTTGCAGACATGGGCCATACGGCTGACTAATTCTTGAAGACCGTCCCCCGTGCAGGATGTCAGCACAGCGTCGTCGGCACACAGCAATTCATGAATGAGGACCTCACGGACCTTGGTCTTAGTGCGCAGTCGGGGGATGTTGTAGAGTTTGCCGTAGCTCTAGTGCGGATGTAGATGCCCTCTACAGAAGGCGCAGAAGGCGTACCTGAGGAGCATGGAGAAGAAGATCCCAAAGAGTGTCGGCGCGAGGACGCAGCCCTGCTTTACGCCGCTACTCACAGGGAAGGCGTCGGATGCTCCGTCGTTGCAGCAGACTGTGCTGTGCATATCCTCGTGGAAGGACTTGACCATCTGGAGCAGTCCTGGGGGACATCCTACCCTCTTCTCCAGGAGACCGAAGAGTCAATAAAGGCAATATACAGTGGTTTCTGCTGCTCACGGCACTTCTCCTGCAGCTGGCGCAGCGAGAAGATCATGTCCACTGTATATCGGCCCGCCCTGAAGCCACACTACAACTCAGGGTACACACGAGAGGCGAGGCTCTGCAGACGTGGCAAGATGACGCAGGCAGAGACCTTCCCCACAACGCTGAGGAGGGAAATGCCGCGGTAGTTATTGCAGTGGCTGCGGTCACCTTTATTCTAATAGAGGGTGACAATGTTGGCATCTCGCATGTCCCGGAGGACGTGGCCCTTCTCCCAGCACAAGCACAGGAGTTCGTGGAGATGATGCAGCAGAGCCGGCTTGCCACTCTTCAGAACCTCCGATGGGATCCCATCCCTCCCAGCCCCCCCCCCCCGCAGGAGAGAGAGTCGGTGGCTTTTCCGAGTTCCCCCGCAGAGGGCGGAGCATCCAACTCCTCCATGACTGGGAGACTGGTCAAGGCATCCAGGGCGGCATCTGTCACCACGTTCTAGGTTGCATACAGCTCCAGGTAGTGCTCCACTCAACGCTCCAGCTGCTTGCCCCGGTCTGTAATGACCTCTCCTGCCTTGTCTTCAGCGGAGCCGTTTTGATGGGAGTGCGGCCGGTGGCGGTTTTGCTGTCGGCGTACATGCCTCTTGCGTCTCCACTGCTACACAAGTTTGGTCAGTTGTCATTGGCGCAGCGGCGTGCAGTCTGTTGGGCCTTGCTGCTAGCAGGTCTGAGGGCATCGCGGGTATTGACGCAAGGGTTATGCTTGTAGGTCAGAAGTGCTTGTCTCTTGGCTTCAGAGGCCGGCTGCATCTCATCCCAGTGAGCTTCGTACCAGTCGGCATTTCGACGATCCTTCTTCCCGAACACAGTAAGGGCTGAGGTGTATATGGCATCACGGAGGTTTTGGAGCGGTGTATTTTCTTGGCTGTCAGTCTCACTTTGCAGCCTAGGGAGTGGACCATGTCGTAGTCTTCGCTGTGGACGCCCCGAATGTGAAGAACGCTCCTTATGTCTGCACGCCTGTTGATGACAAGGTCGAGCTGGTTTCAATGTCAAGAACGGGGCTGTCTCCAAGAGACTTTGTGGCGTTCTTTTTACTTGAAGTAGGTGTTCGTCACGCATAGTCCGTGGTGGCAGCACAGTTCCAGCAGCTGCTGTCCATTCTCATTCATCTTGCCTATGCTCTGACGGACGAGGTAAAAGGGCCAAGTGTCACAGTCGGCTCACACTCTGACATTGAAGTCTCCCAATAGGTATAATCCTTCAGTAGTGGGGTTTCTGAATATCGTCTCATCCAGTGCCTCATAAAACTGGTCTCTGACCTCTGGGGTGGAGCAGAGCGTTGGCGCGTAGATGCAGAGGACGTTGGCGAAACCCGTAGATGTTAAGAGGCGCAGTGCTACGATTCTCTCAGATCCGCCAGTTGGTGGTACAATGGCTGGTATCAGCGAGTTCTTCACGGCGATGCGTACGCCGTGTTGCCTTGGGTCATCTTGAGGTAAATCCTGCCAGAAGAAGGTGTAGTTGGCCTCTTTGATGGAACCGCTGTCAGCCAGACGAGTCTCTTGCAAGCAGGCGATGTCATTGCCTTGTGAGTTCCCTGTCTATGACCGCGGTCTTTCGAGTATCGTCAATCTGTTCGATGCCATCAGCGAGTCCAGGGCGCATAGTCGAGACGTTCCAGCTAGCAAACCTAAGAACTGGAGTCTTCATGTTTCTTTCTTTCCTACTTGGTCCGGGATTTACAGCTTGCTTGTCAGTAGGATCAGTCCCTGAGCCCTACACACCCAGTAGAGCAGGCAAGCTGTGGCGGGACAGCACCTTACTGGCTGGGGGCTGCCCAGCTTGAGGCGGGCGATAGCTGTTCAGTGTGACGCGATTATCTCTCCCACCGACGGAGGTGACCCCAAGCGCCCGTCACCTGCGCCAATCGTGTTGGGCTTTTGAACGATAACTGTCACTTCCCGTGTTGTGCCGATGTCTTGAGACGTCGCTGGAGCGTCCTCTCCAGTGCGCTACGAGCCTGGGCGGGATATATGGAGAACTGCTTGAACGTCTAGTTCCCCCTCTCAGCCTTGCTAGCAGAGTCCAAAGGAGAGGATAAACCAATGCGGTTTGGTACCAGCGCAGCTGCAGGAGTTGCCGGAAGGTAGCACGGAGTGCCATCCATCCACCTTAGGGGCTCCACTCCGGATTTGTGTAGGGTTTACTCCGTGGCCTTTTCTTCTCCCGAAGATTTTTCCACAAGGCAGTGGAGCTATTTAACCCATATCCGGGGTTTGGTTCATGGGCACCAGGGCATGTCCACACACCGTTAAGGGAGTCAACTCATCCTCCGTCCCCTGTAGTTTAGCCCGAGTTCGCAAGGTGCTCGGTTGCCATGTGTCGCCACGAGGAGGCACTACATAGGGCTACATAAGACAAAATATAATTCAGAGATAATAGGTGAACTTCTGAAACAAGCTTTGACGAAATGTATATTTCATTTGCAATTACATGGATAAAATACTCTGGTATCTCCAAAGATTCGCTTAAAAATGAGCATATATGATGAAAGATGCCCAAAACCTAATAACAAAGTTTTATCGTAATATATTTCTGTTATTATTAAGAGAATAACTGATTTTTTATGTAAAAATTAATTTTTTAATCCTTTTTAGAACCTTCAAAATTTTACTTAAAAATCTTGCTTTATGGCGTCAAAGGGGGACCATAAATTAGTATGGAAAATTTGAGCTACTTTTTGTAATGAAAAAAAAAATTGATTAGAAAATTCTTGCAAAAATCAGATAATTGTCGGATTTTAATGAAACTTTTAAATGAAATTATTTTTGACAAATTCAGAAATGAATGAAATTATTTTTTGAAACGTTTCATTCTTAAAAAATCTTGGTAAAATTTTTTTTTTCACATTTTACACCCTCCCCACCCCGACCTCTTAATTAATATACGGAATTCCGATGAATTCTTTTTCATAGTGCTTAATGTTTATATTAATTAGTGAGGACAAATCCACCACTTTTTTTGGATCAAATAGTACTCCCATTTACAGAGAATTTGGTCTGAATCGTAAAATTAATAAAAAAAAGAATAAAACATACATTTTTAATTGATTTTTCATTGCTTTTATGAATGAAATATATCATAGGCACTAACTATCGGCCTATAAGCCTCTACCTATTTTTGGCAAATTACTAGTTGCTCTAATTAGCTCTGAATTGGTTTATCATCAAAAATCGCGAGGTCTTCTTTCAGATAATTAATATGGCTTTCACTTCTCTGGGCCAACTGGTGGTGTGTTATTATTGCTAAAAAAATCTGTCAAGCTTTAGATATCTCGAAGGCATCTCACAGGGTTTGACCCACTGGTCTTGTTTACGAGTTGAAAAGTTATGGTATTTCTGGATGAATTGTTGAACTGATTCAGCCTTTCTTATCAAATCATGAAATTAGAGTTATCTTGAATGGCCACTCTTCTAGATCGTTTTGCATAAATGCAGGTGTTCCCCTATCCTTTGACCTACGGTGTTCCTGATTTTCATAAATGACATTCCTCATATCATCAGTTCTCAACTCAGTATCTATACTGATGACACGACTATTTACTCTTGTCATAATAGTAAGTCTGATCAGTTCGATAAAGTGAAATTGGCAACCGATCTAACCAATGACCTACAATCTGTTGTTAAATGGAACAAGGAGTGGCTTGTTTAAATTTAACAAGTCACTCCTTGTTCCATTCCACGCCTCAAAAACGATACTGCACCTTAATCATCTGAGGGTTGCTAACCTCCAAGAGAGTGACTCATTGCGCCTTCTTGAACTGACAGTTATATCGAGAAAATTGTTCGAAAATAATTATTCGAAAACAATTATTTGAATTGTAAATTGTTGGAATGAAAATTAATCGAAAGGACAATTGTACTAAATGATAATTATTCGAAATGCAAAATTCTTTATTGCAATAAAAGTGTAAAAATTAAAAGAGGAAATCCACAAACGATAATTATTCGAAATACAAATATCGTTAATGAAATAATTTAGTAAGAAAAAATCCTTATAACCTTAAGTTATATGATACTGCAAGTAAATAGTCAACTACTGAAGAGTACTACTCATTAAAGGATGCCACTAATTTTTTAAGCTTTTCGTTTACATCTTAGCGCTCTTGATATTTGGCAACCTTTGCAATATGATTTTCTTGTAAGTCATGTTCTCTTTTAACAGAGTCTAAAAAATTCCATATTGTGAGATGATGGGATGACACTTGCTGCAAAAAATCCCTATGTCAAGAGTGTTATTAGGTTCTAGGTAAATCAACATTGACTATCTCAAAGAAAGACCACATACATATTTCAAACGTATTGCGAATTATTATCATTTAATATAATTCTCCTTTCATTCAAACAATTTACAATTCGAATAATTTTTTTTTTCGAATAATTGTTTCTTTTTATAATGGTTGAAATTTCTTCATATGTTAAATCTTCCAGTATTTTGACGTACACCATAATGGATATATTCTTTATGGCTTTACATCCTGCCGAAGCCAACAATAAATCCGTAATTTCATTCTCCCCTCCAGAGGTTTTCTTATTAATCAGTTTCTTTACCCGAGCCAACGCTGCGAAACATTTAATCCAAATTTCTACGTGTTCCAGTTCATCCAACGCAGTTAGGGATCGTATCGATGATGTCATATTGTTATGAAGTAGAGTAATTTCTGGAATTGACTTTGTCAGGTCAACAGATGGTAGCTCGACTCGCATTCGCCGTGGCGTTCTACTTTTATAGCAGTATCTCATTGACATACAAGTTAAAATAAATATGTCAAAACTTTACTTAAAAATAGTCTTACATAAAAAATAAAAGAGAAAATTATTTTCGCTTGCATTGATAATTTTATGAAAAAAAAAGCTGGTATAAATGTATTGCAGTGTACAGTAAAAGTAATGATCAGAAAAGCCTCTGTGAAGATATGGATTGTCTGCACAACTTATTACATTTACATACAAATTAGATTATTAAATTATTCAAATTAGATGACTATTACAATGTAATGTTCTTGTGAGAATATTTGAATTGTAGAAAGAACTGCTGGCATTTTTTATCAATCATAAATTTCAACTGTCCAACTGATCTTCAAATACAACATGGCTTTGAAGAAGTGCATGTTTAACCAATATTTTTGCAAAACTGAATGAGTCACGTATATCTTTTTAAGAAAAAGAAGTGAATATTTTTAAAGCCAAAGATAAAATGGTGTCATTATCACATAAATTGCAATATTAGATCTCAGTTCCGAAACAAAATATTTTTGACGGTTTTCTATTCTTAATTATTTCCTTCAAGAATCATTCTTGTTGCTGATTAGAATCTCTGAATATTTTACCAAAATCTCAAGAACAAAAACAGACGATAACGATTGCCATTGCAATCATGAATTGTCATCACAATCACAAATAAAATCATTAACTATGGTCCACAGTAATTTGGAAAAACATTGGTAGCAACCACGTGGTCTTGTGTCAATAAAAAAGATTGTTTTAAGTCACAGAGAAGTTTAAGTAAATATTTCAAAATACCTGAAATACGCATTGAAATAAAACTATTCACTAATAACGTGTTAAAGATCAATTAAGAAATGAAGAAAAATAAAAGAAGAAAAATGAAGGAAATCAATAAATAAAAAGATCAGCTATATAACACTTGACTCATTTCTACCCGTTTTTCTTTGGCGCTTGCAAATTACTCATCCATGGGCAAAACTTATAAAGACGAAATAATGTTATGTAAAACTTTTTAAAAGTTAACTTATCCTGACTTCAGTTAAAAATATCGGATCTATTCATGACTTTCAAGCATTAAAAATAAAACATCAACTATCATCTCATAAAAAGGAATTGTCAGGTATATGGATTGCATACATATGCTATATAATATATATTCAAAATATTTCAAGAATTGTTGCTTGTCGGAGTTTTGATAGAAAACCTGGTAGCGAAGATGTTAATAAAAATATTTAAGTAAAACATATCTTTTGTATTTTGTTCAAATCTATTCAGTTTCGTTGCCCTCAGCCAGTACCTTTTGCTCGTGAGGACAAACAAATCAATGATGTGCATTCTCAATACAAAAAAGGTAATAAATTTTGATTTGCTGTTTTTCAGTTCACAATCACGTGTTTTCTAGTCCAGGTTTAAAGTCTGTTCTATAAGATAATGCTACGCTTCTAATACTCTGGGCTCATCGATAGATACTAAAACTGTTACAGCAGCTAGAAAGAATGAAAGATTTATAAGATTTACGATTTACTTGCAAGAGTATGGAGTTATCAGCAATCACAACAATGCTATAGTTAAATGCAGGCTTTTTTCTCTTTTTGTTTTCTCTTGTGAACGGTGGCAACAACAGAAACGCTAACAAAGCTGCATTGATTTCTGCCAGATGTTTTACCTGTCGGTGTAAATACATGGCGTGCAAGTCCTTTCAACTCGAAGAAAAGCGTCGTATAGCGGTTGAAGGACGTTTCATTTTATCATAGTTGACTTGTTGTAAAGAAACTCCACTTCACACCTTTAAAAGCTCTTAAAACTTTTCGCTCACAAAGCCAATGACAATTGTGTCACAGCTTGTTAATGTGCGCAAACAAATACTTCAGGCGAAATGGCGCCCATCAATGAAAATGGTTGCTTTATTGATCTCCATCACGCACTCTCTCTCTCTCTCTCTCTCTCTCTCTCTCTCTCTCTCTCTCTCTCTGTGTATGTCTGTGTGTGTGTGTGCGTGCATGTGTATGTATATGATCTACTTTTTCCAAGATCAATAAAATTAAAATTTTATGGTATCCACATTTAGACACCAAAAGAGGCAAATGCCCTGACAGTAAGAATTGTTTTAAAACCATTAAATATAGCCTCTGTTTGTATATAACCATTATAAATTATTCTTGAATGCATAGATGAGTTGCGGCTTTTAGGTTTTAATGATGAATATGTGAAAAGAATCGGTGAAATTGCACTAAATTCATAAGAAATAGGTGAACAAATCTGGATTTGTTGACACCGTAGTAACAAAATATATTTGTCATGGTACTAAGAACTTGAGTACATTTATGAAAATGAAAAGGTCATTGTAGGTCACTTGTATCAGCTGCTCTAACAGCGATCCGACGAGTACGGTCACAATAGGTTCAGTAAAGTTTTCTGAGTGATCAATTGGTGGAAATAGAAAGGAATGTAAATAGACATTAAAAACTCTACATGTGAGTTGGTCGATCTGATATAACTAGTTGATGAAAAAAAGATTTGGGACAGGAATACAAGTATAAAACAATGTGCCTGGCCAAGAAACGAGCGTGAGATACTTATGCTACGACACCATATATAAACGATCGTTGACGAGTGTAGTTCTTCAAAACTTCGCTCGTCGGAAATAATGACAAACGTCAGAGTATGGCTAAAGGAAATATACTTTTGGTAAATAGATAAAACAGTTAATAAAAAGAAATGTTAAAGCGTTAAAACTTTAGGATATTTGGGCCAACCTTTACAATCTGGGTAAGTGTGTTCTTCGGATATACATGAATAAACAATAATCATTTTAAAAGAATTATGGAAAGAATTAGATACTAATATGCCTAGGCTATTCTGAAACTTTTCGGTTTTATGAAGCTGCCAGGTAGTAACTGTTGTTACTGGTAACTGGATTCCAAGATGCTGTATTATCAACTTTGAACGCAACTTTTAGTTACCCGTCCTTGTGCTCGCTCGTCTCTATCACCGATGTGAATACTCAAGACTCCCTTTTCTGCTCTGTCCTCTCTATCACCGATGTGTACGACTGGGACACCTACTCGGCTCTGCTGTCTCTATCACCGACATGGACACCGCAGACATCTTCTTCTGCTCTGCCCTCTCTATCACCGATGTGTGCGGCGAGAACACACGCTCAGCTCTGGCTATGACCAATAGGGACACCCAAGACTCCTCCTTCTGCTCTGCCCTCTCTATCAAGAGCGTTTACGGCTGGGACCCGTCCTCGGGTCTGTTGTCTCTAGGACTGATGTGGACACTCGAGACTCCTTCATCTGCACTTCCCTCTCTATCAATGATGAGTACGGCTGGGACGACTGCACAGCTCTACCCTCTCTAAAACCGATGTGAACGGCTAGCACACCTGCTTGGCTCTGCTGTCTCTATCACCGATGTGAACACAAAAGAAACCTTCTTCTGCTCTTCTATCTCTATCACCGTTGTATACGGTTGGGACGCCTGCTCGGCACTGCTGTCTATCACCGAAGTGGACATTCGAAACACATTTTTTCTTCACATCCCTCTCTATCACTGATGTGTACGGCTGCGAATCCTGCCCAGTTCTACTGTCTCTATCACCGATGTGTACACTTGAGATACCTTCTTCTGCTCTACTCTCTCTATCACTTTTTTATAGGGCTGGGTCCCCCTAATGACCACTGCTCTTTCTATCAACTCGAGACTACTACTTCTGCTTTGAACTCTCTATCACCGATGTTTATGGTTGGGAATCCTTCTCGGTTCTGCTGTCTCTGTCACTGATGTGGACACTTTAGAGACCTTTTTCTTCACATGCCTATCACCGATGTGTACGCCTGGGACCGCTGCTCAGCTCGACTGTCTCTATCACCGAGGTAGACACTCGAAACTCCATGTTCTAGTCTGCCTTCTCTATCACGGATGTGCACGGCTGGATGTGGACACTCGGGAGTCCTTTTTCTACACTGCCCGGTATATCATCCGATGTTTACGTTTGGGTTCTCTGCTAAGCTCTGCTGTTTCTATCACTGATGTGGACACTCGAGACACCTTCTTTTGCTCTGTACTTTTCTATCACTAATGTGCATGGCTGGGGCCCCTATTCGACTCTGCTATCTCTATCAATGACGTGGACACTCGAGACTCCTTCTGCTATACCCTCTTTATCACAGATATGTACGGCTGGTACCCTGCGCGTCCTTTTTGTGTCTGTCACCGATGTGAACACTAGAAATTCGTTCTTTTGATCTGCCTTCTCTGTCACAGATGATTAGCTAGGACCTATGCTCTGCTCGGCTCGGCTGTCTCTATCACCGAGGTGGACACTCAAAATTCCATGTTCTGGTGTGACTTCTCTATCACGGATGTCTACAGCTGTAACCCCTGCTTGGCTCTGTGGTCTCTATCATCGACGTGGACACTTGAGACTCCTTCTAATCTTCCCTATCACCGTTGTGAACGGCTGGGAGCCCTACTCGATTTTACTGTCTCTATCACCGATGTGGACACTCGAGATTTCTTTTTCTACACTGCCCACTATATCTCCGATGTTTACGGTTGGGTCCTCTGCTCGTCTCTATCACCGATGTGAACACTCGAGACACCCTCTGTTCTGTCCCCTCTGTCACCGATGTGTACAGACTGTACTCCTACTCGGCTCTGTTGTCTCTATCACCGATTTGGATACTCGAGACTTCTTCTTCTGCTCTGCTCCTCTCTATTATTGATGTGTACGGCATGACCCTTGATCGGCTCTGCTGTCGCTATCACCGATGTAGCCATTCTTCTGCTCTACCCCCTCTATCACCGATTTGTATGGCTAGGAACGTGCTCTGCTGTTTTTACCTTCCTTTGCTGCTTTATACATAGAATCGGGCATCACCTTTAACCTCGCAGGTGTTCTCGAAATGCGAAATTTCTATTGTTTTGTGTTTGAATTTTAGCTTCCTTTACTAAACCTGATTATTTTTCATCGAGTTCACTGGAAAAAGAAACAATGGTGGTAAAAACCAGTAACACTTGAAATGGCAGTAGTGCTCAAATTCTCTGTTTTTAACTTCTTAAATCGATGTTGTACCAACACGTTCCGATTCCATATTCGAATATATTATTTATGTTAGCACACTAGGGGAAATGGGATGGTAAATCAATATTTCTTCTAAATGAGAGGATATAAATATTTCTAAAGTTTTTGCTGGCACATAAATATTTTTCCCTTGTGGTCACTGAAATGTTAGTTTACCAAGTTCTTACTGACACCTTTCATTTAAGATAAAAGCTTGTCACTCCAAATTACTGATGTAAACTCAGAGTATCGGTTTCAATCCATTCTGCCACATTATCTAATCTCAATTTTATAGTTTTAATGCTTTTCAACCGTTCTTCCTTTATTTAACCTCACATTGATCCATACTTCAACTAGGATTCTTCCAAATTTGTTCGTTGTGAAACTTATCACGTAGTTAATAGGTTTAAAGGGGTTCCTTGGCAAGAGAGGGAAAATATCTTTGTTTTCTCCTTTTTCCCATTTTAGGTATTATGGATTATCATGGATATGCAAGCACCTTAACACGATTGCAGGAAAGTGTACAATAATTCAAAGAAATTAATTCCAAAAATGAAATGCGTCTGAAAACATTTTACATACGAGGATGGACCGAAAAGTTCGTAGACTGACTATGAAAGAGTGATGATAGAGTTGTGAAATATCGCATGTATTAATTTCAACTATTCTTATTAATAACTGCATTGTTTCATTCCAGATAAACCGATATCTGACTATGCAAAGAAGAGTTCAAAAATAACTAGTAGCGACTTTTCTTGAAATTGGACAAAATTTGGCATCATGATAAGTACCTGCAGAAAAAAGGGTTTAGCTCCCAAGAATATTCATGCTGACATGATTTCTATATTAGTGGGTAACGCTCCAGCTTTATCAACAGTGCAAAAGTGGGCAGCTGAATCTCAGTGGGAGGAGGGATAGTCTTGAAGATGACCAAAGTTCTGGACGTCCTGTAAACTGCCACCAGCGAAGAAAACATTGATCGTGTTCAACACATGGTGCTGGATGACAGGCGACTGACTATAAGTCAAATAGCCAGTGCTATTAACATATACTGTGAGAGAGTTCAGAATATTCTGCACCATGAACTTGATATGACAAAGATTTCTGCAAGATGGCTGCTAGGTCTTCTGACATCTGATCAAAAGCGCATCGGCTGATCACATCACGGGAAAATCTGACATTTTTTGAAGCAGATCCAGCTGGTTTCCGTGAACAGAGAAAGCGACAATTCATGTAGTAGAAACACTCCTATACAATCGACTCTAAAGAAGGCCAAGGTTGTTTCATCTTCATTTTGGGGGATGCAAACGGCATTGTGTTTATTGACAATCGTCAAAGGGACCGTACCATCAATGGAGAGTACTATGCTAATTTGCTGAGGCAGTTTACGAAAGGCTATCACAACCAAATGTCCATGAAAACTGATGAAAGATGACCTTTTGATCAAGACATACTCCAACACACAAGTCCTTGGTTTCAATGGTTGATATGCGTAACTGTGGCTTTGAATTGGTAGATCATCCTCCTTATTCCCCTGATTTGACTATCATTCGTTCCCCAACATGAAAAAACAGTTGGCTAGGAACCACTATTGCGGTGATGATGACGTAGTATCTGCTACTGTTGACTTTTTTACCAACAGGACGGACAGTTTTCTTTGAACATCAAATGTCAGTTTGCCTGGAAAATAGTTCATGACGACATCATTGTGGGATTTCTGATTATCCATGTAGCACCTAAAAGCATACTTCTTCTTCCCAACACAAAACATTCTTAGGGATTGATTAATTTTTTTTTTTCAGATTTTCTTATTGGGCTGGTATTTTCATCTAACTCCAATGTGAAGTTAACCATGTCAGAATTGTTCCCTTTTCCTCGTGGGTTCGCAACAAAATAATGTCAATCTATTTTCTTCGCCTTACTATCTTTTCATTATTTTATTACAATGGCCTACCTCGACGAAAATCGGTCCAGAAACATGAATCCAGATCGGAGAATGATGACAAATTACTGAGTCATTCATCATGAGTATGACAGCTCAATAGAAACTATTTCCATTTTTTTTTTTAAATAAAAATAATTCTAAAAGAAAATACTAGTTAGCGGAAAAAGCAATTAAAGCTGGCAGTCAATCAAAGAGAGAACTTGAACGTCCCAAGTGCCCTCGCCAGAAATGCTGCAGCAAGTTAATAATGTAATGAGTAAGTTCATGCTTGTTCGCAAAGAGACGAAATTACGTAGAAAGTCGCTAGAAACCAATAATAATAATAATAATAATAATAATAATAATAATAATGAGAGTAATAATTTAGTTTGACTAGTTGGAGATTAAGTCGCCAGTAAACCGTTCCACTTTCGTCTCCGTTTGATGATTGCTGAACAATCCTAGTAGTTATGTATTCTTTCACTCCCTCGCGTGTGGTGGAGTCGGAAAAACACTGCTTAGCTATCCGGATGGAAATCTGTTACCTTACCTCTATATCTTGTGAAGTTTAAGATCAATATTTCGATCGAAGAAAGGTTCACTTGTCTAACCTTTAAAACTTGGGAATAAAGGAATCAGACTCTGAGAGATAGTCACGGCTAAAAAACAACTTTGAAGGTATTTATATGTACATTATATATAATCCAGCTGTAACAATATTTAACATGGCATACGGACGAAAAGAGTTAAACAAAACGATTTTAAATTTTTGTCAGAAAGAGAATTATTTTCCCAGGGTATGGGAATAGATGTATGAATTTTGTTGAAAAAGTTAAACAATGCGATTCAGCGAACAGGTGCAGGATCAGAGGCCAGAGGTTAAGGTCGGCTTTTGATTGATGTCCGGCTTGACTATCTGCTGAGAGGACTGTCAGCCAAAATTTCCCTGAAAATGAAAATTTCCCTGAGAAAAAATTATAATTGTAAAGAGAATAAAGGCAGGAGATGACGTCAGAAAGGCTGACATCATATGATGGCTCCTCCCGAAGGAGGACGGGATCTTCCAAAATTGGAAATGTGAAATAGAAAATAAAAGAAAACGACTGGTTGAATTTTGGGAGATTTGCATAAAACCCACCTATTCGCCTGCACCACACCAGTTGAAAGGGACACCAATAAATACAAGCGCCCACGTGGGCCAAAGTTAGTTGAGGTCCGTTAGTCGGAGAAGTTGGGGCCAGCCAGTTGCAGTTGCCGTTGCAGTCGCGGTGAGGTTGCGACCGAGAGAAAGAGATTTCTGATATAACGCTGTTAATGATAAGAATAATAATAATTATCTGCTGAAGAAGAAAAACTCCGACGAATAACCTTGTGCCGTCCATGAAAGTACAAACAATAGTACTTGAAGTTAAAACCAGTTGTCACTGAAGAAAAACTCCGACGAATATCCTTGTGCCGTCCGTGAAAGTACAAACAACAGTACTTGAAGATAAAACCAGTTGTGGTTGAAGAAAAACTCCAACGATAAACCTTGTACCGTCCATGGAAGTACAAACAATAGTACTTGAAGTTAAATCAAGTTGTGCCTGAAGAAAGACTCCGACAATAAACCTTGTGCCGTCCGTGAAAGTACAATCAATAGTACTTGAAGTTAAAACCAGTTGTCCCAAAAAAACTCCGAGGATAAACCTTGTGCCGTCCTTGAAAGTACAAATCACAGTATTTGAAGATAAATCCAGTTGTCCAGTTTGGTCACACTTCAAGGAAGCTACCCGCAATTTTCGTTCCGTCGCCAATTATTAGAACGGGTTGGGAAAGAAGAAAAAGAACAAAGAAGAAAAGAACTGTAAATATATATGTGTGTGTGTGTGTGTTATTCTGATATGAACATCATGTCGTGACTTATTTCGGCGTCGTTCATTTTATTTTTTAATTTTGTATGCACGTGTTCAACTCCTTGCTTTAGCGTGGTTAAGATACCCCAGTAGAAATTCGGTTTGACCCTCTTAAGATCAAAATCACAACGTGGGTAAGAGAGGTCACAGTTGAAGAGGTCAACTTTGAGATCAGCTGCTGTGTCAAACGCCATCAACGACCGGTCAGTGGGCTAACAGCTTGTTCTCTGATACCGGGATCGATCCTGACCAAACGAGCAGACCAGGATTGACCCTGTATACTGCCATACCTGGTGGCCGGAACCGTCATATATTTGGTCGCCGCAGGCAGGCTGAAACCATTATAATTGGTTGCCGTGACCAGGCGGCAGTCTTGAACACCATCATACATCATTCGCCCACAAAGACATTGAAATGTCGCCCCGCTTGACTGATAACCTGTAATACTTAAAGCAATTTATTCAAGGAGGGTTTCTATATTTATTCACTCTCTTTCTTTATGGATTCTGTATTGGCTGATACTAACAAGTGAACACAGGGCAAGAGGTTGAAGGATTGAATGATGAAATGGAAAACCTGGAAACAATCTTTCTGACAATTCTTTGGAACGATATTATCGAAGGAATGAACATAAGATACTGTACTACAATTTAAAACTGTAGACATGAATCTCAGAAAATTAGAAACAAATTTAATTAATATAGAATGAAGCTGTCCAAATTCGAATTATGGCTATTTGAAGAAACGGCAACGAAAGCAAAGTATACATCCAGGTCTATATTATAGATCAGATGAAGAGATACTTTTAAACAAAAGTGAACAGTTCAATACAGAAACATCTCTCCCTATTCTGGACTCTCTGAACAACACGTCAAAAAGCATAAAGCTGTTTTCTGTTTTTCGTCAATTGAAAACAACTGGTTCTGATGATATAAACAAAAAGATCTTGATTATGGTGACTTTTTAAAAGAATACAAACATTTCAACCAAGATATCGTTCTTGATGAAAATTGTAAAACACTCAACGAACTATACAGAAAAATTATTTCGAACAATTTGTCATCTGTATATCCCAATGTTAAAAGTGTATTTCGTGCGTTCATGTACATGATAGTGCCCAACTATAGAGGGGAACGTTCATTTTCAAAATTGAAACTTAGAAAAATCAACTTTGCAGCAGCCACTGAATCGGTTTACATTCATAGGAAAATGAGATGCTTGACTTCTAGCGAATTAGAAATAATTTCTTTGCGATAAAAACAAATTCGCAACCGTTTATGTTGATTAATAATTCATACTCTACTGTCTCTTTGTACCAATAATTAATCATTTTTATAAAATCCTTCTTTTCAAGGCTTATTTATATAATATATTGTTCCTCGCTTATGCCCGTTTTTAACTGTAAATATTGATTTCGTTGAAAGCATCAAATTTGTAGGCTTAATTTTATTGAACAGTAACATTTTGTATTCCCGTGGAATTAAAAAAAAAAAAAACAACAGTACACTCCGTCTTCTTAACAATATTGTACGCCCAAGACGTACGATATTGTCAAGAAGACGCTTCTGAATTTATAAGTCATTCTCTTCTCCACAGGAAGCAACTATTAGTTAGAAGTTTTGGAGACGGAACATGATTTTTTGGTGATTGTTACCTGAAAAGAAATAACGTTGCGGCGGGGAGAGGAATAATGTATTTCATTATTAAATGTCGTTTTGTTTTAAACCTACCGACACCCTTCCCTTATTCTTCATATTTTTAATTAGGCACTCCTTGCCTGTGTTTACAAAAGAACAAAGGAGTAACACAAATAAAGTCCTATATTTCTTACAGTATCGAAGAAAGAATACATATTTTTTTACCTAGCCAGCCTCACAAAACCAAGCTTTCTGCAACAGATTAAAAAAATATGAAAATTTTATTGCTCAACTCGCGTGTTTGGGGTTATACTGAAATTAAATATGCAAGATAAATTACGAAATAACCACTATGTTTGCTTTATGAAATTATCGAGTAAAAAATAGCATTTTATTTTTAGAAATACCGAATTATTCTTTAAAAAAGAAAAAAAAATCAATACTCAGGGGAAATAACTTGTATTTATAAACATGATTATTGCAGTCCCTTAGAATACTAATATTTAATGCAAAATTGGTCTTTTTTTCATTTTTCTTCTTTTAAAACACAGGTTTTAGAGAGAAAGTAAAAATGTACAGGTTTTTAGAAACATACGATGAACTAGCAATGACAAGCGACAGAAGTAAAAAAAAAAAATATGGTTGTACCTAACCTCAAATATATATTGAATAAAATAATAGTAGCTACTAGAAAAATTCAAAAAGTCATTCTCTTTATCAAATCATTTAACCTTAATATCTTTGGGAAACATTTTTAGGTCCGAGTTTAAAAGTATTTGCAATAAAATATGAGGTTTAAAATATTGGCTGGGTGTTGTCTTCTGGTTATACTACCTAATTTTTTTTTTAAAAAATACCACTTCTTCACATTTCATACGAAATATAATTGGCTTTAAGTTCAAGAAAGATGACAGAT
Organism: Acanthosepion lycidas; assembly: GCA_963932145.1. Classification (NCBI taxonomy): domain Eukaryota; kingdom Metazoa; phylum Mollusca; class Cephalopoda; order Sepiida; family Sepiidae; genus Acanthosepion; species Acanthosepion lycidas. Next base: position 64,086,367 of record OZ010592.1, on the reverse strand, counting down.
TATCATGCTAAAAGCATACCAGTTAGAAAAACTATCAAATAGTTTTTATGTATTTATTGAATACAAGAAATAATGAAGGAATATAAATCAATTATGAAGTTTATTACAGCTTTTGAAATGTTAAAACATTTTGCTTTCTCTTTTAACATGACCAAATGCAAGAAAATTGAAAGACAAATGCTCTAGTCTTGGTTGTTAATATTATTTATCCTGTAAGGCAAGAAAAGAGTAAAGCTTAATTTTTTATTCCATCATAGACATTTATCTACATTAAATTTAATATATACACAACAATCATCACTATTTAAAAAGCAACACAGAAAGAAATGTTATAAATCATAAAAGTGTCAATTTGTAAAATATATAAAAGAAACTTGTTTAAATTCTTGGTTTGATCTATTCATTTGGATATGCACACTGCAAATAATCTTACTTAAGTTTCCACTGACTTCTCCAGGTGGGTTTCTGTTATATTTGATGGAAGGAAGTGATACATTTTCTTTTTATATATCATTTAGTTTTCTAAAACTGAAAATTTGTACTTAATTATGATGAATATATTTTTAAACCCAATAGAAAATATCCTAAAAATTCATTTGTTTCATAAAATCATTAAATTTGTTCATTGAATTTTGTTTTAATTATTTTATAAAAAGAAATACAATTATATCAAATAGAACTTAGTATCTAAGGAAATGAATTATCAATAGCAAAGTTTGAAACTTAATTTCTAGAACAACAGTAAATAACTCGGATCAATTTTACTGTGATCACATCTACTTCCTTTGGAAATTTTAAAAAGTTTGTGTCTATATTTCTTATATGAAGTATTGTAATCATTTACACTATTAACATGGTTCAGACTGTTGTCCTCATCTTCGTTACAATATTTATGACATTCTGGCCATTGTATACTCCAGCCTTCCTTGGGTAATTAGAATTTCAAACTGAACCCTTTATTTCATCCACTGGGGTAGATTGTTCTAGTTCCAAGTGCCATGCCGCTTCCAGATGTCTCAATAACAGTTATCTTCTTTTCACTCAACTCTCCAAGTTTTGTTTTTTTTTTCACCTTTTGTTAAAAGCATTGGTTGAATCCAGTGACTTGTGACTATTACTCTTCAACCTGAACAATACTTTTGAAATAAGATATTCTGCAAAAGTAAATTCAGCACAAAGCTAAATATATGAATTATCTGATAAAGAATTAAACATGGCTTGCAAGTTATTTGGCTATCATAAAACAACAGATGTTCTTAATCTCGGATTAAGAAATGATATTACTATATCTTCAGGACCTTTCCCAAAGCATTAACAATCAGATCTATGACTGATTTGTCTTAAATATAATCCAGTTTCTTTGATAACAAATTAGTTCAAAAAAGAATTTTGAAAAAATCTCAGGTCATCAGTTCAAGGCTAACAACAAATCTGGTGATTTTTATCATCAGAAACAGTAAATCACCAGCTAATGTACAACAGCTGGTAAATATTGAGAAAAAAATCATAAAATACAACCAAATGGAGACATTGGTTATATTCAATACTGTAGTGACAACAAAAGGCATTGCATTTCTCATGAAAGTGACAGCTCTCATTGTTATACTCTTGCTGCCAAACATTTCAACTGACAGATGAATTTTTCCATAAGCAAAGAAATCATACAAATAAAATTCAACGAAAGAAATATGATTGTCTCCATTAGGTAGTTTCTAGAGAAAATACAAAATATTCAATCTTTGATTGCAATATTTTTATCAGCTATCACAATTGTATCTATATAATTATTTCACAGGAAATGTTTCCATTTATCTATACTTATGTATCAATAAAAGACATTTCTATTAAATAATTTTATCTTTGTTCTAAACTAAATAGCACAAATTGTGAGAAAGTCTACATAGTCATTCATAAACTTGAATTAAAGTTATATCAAATTAACTATTTAAAGTTTTCTTTGGAAAGAGATTTCAGTTTTCAAATACAAATGTATTTAAATATCAAATAACAAATCAGGTCAGGTATTCTAAATTTAATAGATCAGAGAAGAATAACATTAAGAATTATTTAAGATCTGAACTAGTACTTCATATCCAACTTGAAAACTAATTCTCAATGAAGCAATATTTATTCAAAACCTACACAGAAATAGCAAATTATAATCCTTACATGGGCTGAACTTATCCTGAAATAATATTAACAGTAATCATACAGGGCTTTTTTAATGCCAGATTTGAAAGAGAAAGAGAATGATATTCAAAGTTAGTATGTCTCATTAGAAGATATAGATGTTTAAATGTTGAAATGTATTTGCAAATACCCAACAATGCCTGAAACTTATGTCCATAAAGTGAAAATGCTAAAATAAATTTAAAGAAAAAAAGAAACAAGGTAAGCATTACGGTGTTAAAAAATAGGCAACACAATTATTGATAAGTGTGAAAAATGAGGATACAGAACTTATATAAACATTACAGTAGTAATCTGGTTTCACTAATATATAATTTTGGCAATATGTCTATTCTTTTTTTTTTTTAATTTCCTTATTGGAAACTTACCAATAAAAAAGGAGTAACCACAAAATGCTAAAGTACTTTGCAAATAATTTATCACTTTTTTTTTTTTAAATGAAACCTTTATAATAGTGTTTTGTCTTGCATTCAAAAAGATTGGATTGGTAATGTACAACAGATCCACCTTCCTGAATTGATATTGATTTCTCACTAAAAAGAATTCCAAATTCCATGATTTATACATCTTTAACTTAGACAAGTGCAATAAACATTGATTAAACTGTAAAGTAGAAAAAAACTATCCAAATTCCAGACAAATACATAAGAGCTAATCATTTGTTCATAATTTTGTGTTCAGGTAATCTTTACCTGCATACAATGCATAAAAAATATTTACAGGGAGTCATTGTATTTTTATGAAATAATCAACAAGTTTCCTATCAAATACTAAGAGAATAAACTAGAAAATTTAGCTTTAAAAGATTTTCAACAAAAGTAAACAAAACCTATGACTTACTTATATATGATCTCCAAATGGATCAAACTTACAAATACAAATTGTAACTAATCTGCTTTAGTGATTTGTTATAATAAGAACTGATTATGATCCATTGCTTTTAAATTTTTACTGATGGATTTTTTTTTAAATTGAAACCAGGGGAGCAGAGATGTTTCTATCTTGACAATTTATATTTTGCCAGATTTCATTTGGATTCATTTATACCACTCAAATTTAAGTTTCCAATTTAGTTTAATAATGGTATTTGTTATTTAGCAAAATTAAAACCTTTTCTTCTTTATTTCTAAACTATTTTGCACATTCTCAACATGCACCATACTTATGAATATATATATATAGATAGATAGATAGATAGATAGATAAAGAAAACAGTGTTAAATTTTACAAAGATTTTATGAAACCAACAGAAAACATTTAACAAAACAAATACTGAGAAATCAAGAAAGATGTACCAAGTATGCATACACAGACATTTGTTTTTTATTTACAAAGTTGAATTTTTTTAATTTAAATAAATGAACCATTATAAAATCTTGATGCATATATAATATACATATGGATTTGAAAGTTGACAATTTTCAGAAATTACTCAAAACTCATGGCAATTGTGTTGGTTTATTTATAATGAGTTGTAAAGATAACTCAACAGTCACCATCTAAAATCATTAATCAATAAAAACAAAAACATTTTTTCATTTGACAATAGGGGAAGAAAATGTTACAAATCCTTGACATGAAAAAAAGATTGTTTCAAACAGTAAAACCAAAATTGTTTGCGTGCATAAAATAATTCATATTCATTGGTTCTAAAGTTACAACAAATCACAAAATTATATAGTAAAAAGTTCAAATTAGAATGCCTTTTTAAAACAGTGGTCCCAAACAAAAGCAACAGCAATTCATGGCGAGTCTTAAAAGAAAATATTTTTTAATAATACATTCAGGCAACGAAATGTTTAACTAAATATATTCCATTATGTGCAAAATTAATTAATTTTTCAGGAGACAAATGGAGATTCACCATTCTTTTTGTCATATACTTTATTTCACTTTGTTTTTGATGGCATTAATTACAATAGGAAAAACTTCCAGTTAAAAGTAAAACAAAATTAAGAAAATAAACATCTACTAAAAAAATATCTGTTGTGTATACTGAGCAAAACAAATCAATATAAACAGATACAATGAAACTGAAAAGATAATGAAGAATAAGGATAATTTACATTTTCTTTTTTTAACTGAAGGAATATTTTTAAAGCAAACAGAAAATAAATTATAAAATATCTCTTATCACATGAAAAATAAAAAATTATCTGTTGACAGTTCTTTAGAGTTAAATTTTATCATAAACACTATTCCTTATTTTCAGACAAAGAAAATACTAGCAGTTTAGAATTATTTATAAGGAAAATTCTAGCAGTTTAGAACTATTTATAGGGAAAATGAAAGTAAAAGTCGTTGCTTCCAGTCCCAGCTTTTCATGCTTGATAGAAAATAGAAAAGAATAGGAAAATATCCTCAAGACATAACACAACAATAAGTATGCAATCAGTTGATCATATCTAAAATAAGAACAAAAACATAAAAAAAAAAGTTAAAATCTATTAGCAAGCAACTTTTAGCTACTGGGAGAAATACATAAACATTACACAAAAAATAAAATCTATACTAATCAAAAGCCCTTTAATTAGTAGCACTTATAATTCTGAATTGGCATGAAAAAATATCCATAATCTGAATTTTGGATAAGATTATATAAACTTTAAAAACTAAAAGGAAACTTCCAATGAAAATAATGATAAAATTTAAAGAGAGAAAAATCACTATGGTTCTGTCATTGTATTTTCTGGCAATATGTCAGCTTCAGGAAACAGAATTCTTCTAAAAATCAGTTTTAATTTCAGTTTGAATGAGGTAGTACCCACAAGAAGATCCAGCAGTAAAGATATTCTCCATTTATCATCATAATTTAATAATGGTATATATGTATAGAAAAGTTCATGATGTTAACATTGTGATTAACTTGAATCTAACCTGATGCCTTCAGCTAAAGAACATTTAATGTTTACAGTCAGTTTTCACAGTTTACAAATTGTAAACTGTAAAGTTTGACTCCTTTACAGTTCAATGCAGTTTTATAAAAATATAAAAAAAACTTAACAGCCACCAATGCTCACTTTGGTTTTGTTATGAAAGGGAATTGTGAATTATAACAAAGAGAGTTCACTTAAATATTAAATTACTTAAAAGTAAGAAGGAAGTTCTCTCTGCTACAAAATTTCAGTAGCAAAGAAATTAAATAAAGAACTTATATTGATCAACATAATCAATATAAGTGCCAAGAATGACAAAAAAAATAGTTTTTACAAGGGTATAAGTAAATCAATAAACTAAAAATATATTAAAGTCAAACAAATTTACATGCAGTATGTAATTGATCAACTGTAAAAAATATATTCTGTGAGATAAAATTTATGTGTGAAAAAATTGTATGAAAAATGAATCTGTAAAGAAATATAAAATGAACAATTTTCATTATGCCATTTGTTTTTCCCTTTATGATCATAATAAACATTACATTTAATAATTTTTCAAATCAATTAAACTTGCTGTTTTATTGTTTGAATAGCATTCTCAAATTCAGATGAGAAAGTTTATTTGTTGCTCAATATTTTTAATTGAAAAAGACATTTGAATTGCTTCACGGCATCAAAATCCTGATAAGTTTTGCAATGATGTTTAATTACGTGACATGCTACAGCTTGTCATTTTTGTTTTTCTTTTTATAATGAGTTGTTTTTTGACATAAAGATAATCTTAATGTCAAATATGGAAAAAGTAAACTCTTTATAATTTCTTAATGCATATTTCAATATTTCACTAAAAAAATTCACTGACTAATTTTAATTTTAAAAAATTAATTCCATTTTCTCAAGCATATTCAACAAATAGTTTTGAAAAAAAATAATATTAAGGCAACAAATGCCTAAAAATATTCATTCAAATTTCAAATACATTGTAATTCACTGCTAAGTAAAGGCAACATTAAGTCTAAAGAATTATACTGAAGTAGAATTACATTCAATTTACACTTAAGTCTTTGGTAATGCTTATTCTAATTGATCAAGGAGAACTAAAAAAAAATAAATAAAAGCAATTGTCTAAATTTTTGGTAATATGAATGACATGCTTTGTATAATTAGTAAAAGAAATTGGGAAAAAATGATACTAGGAAAAGGATAACTGAGTTAATAAAAGTTCATTATTTTGTATAGATCTACAAAAGTAATGTTGAGCTCCTAAACATTTTGTAGGAAGAAATTTTTTAATTAAATTCAGAAAAACTTTGATTAATAAAGAAATGTTGCAATAACAAAAACACTGACCATGTAAAGATTTTTATAGAGGATTTCAAGTGAAAAACATTACAAAATTTAATTAAAACTAGAAAAGTCAAAACAAATTCTCAATGACAAAAAATTAACAAGCAAATAATTTCAATAGCTGATGTTACTTAGTTTATAAAAACAAAAAAGTAATTTTTTTTAAAATAGAAAATATTTCTTTAGGGTATTTTACCTGCTAATATTTTTTTAAATTCTGTTCATCTATTTTCAGTACAATAAAACGAAAAAGATTTTATAGAATAATGCTAACAGTTAATTAGAAAAGCAGAAAATCTTCCAATGAGTAATATGGAAAAAATAATACTGACCAGAGAATATACACTCAACAACATTGAACGTCAGTTAAAAGAAGTGCTCAAATGTTTGGAAATACTGCTGAAATCCTCATTTCTCAGACATACAAATTAAATGCTTTAAGAGAAGATTTTGTGACGAGGGAATAAAATTCCATGTGAGATTAACTAAAAATGACAGTATGAACAAAGCCAAAGAGATAAAGTACTAATAATTATATCATCTTGCCCATCTTAAATGTAATGTTAGATAATTTCACTTAGAAATATATAGTTGTACAGATAAAAGAGGGTTTGTATATCTCATATGATGGTATAAATACTCTAATAACAAGCAAATAATGATATGATTAAATTGTAAAAAATTCCTAATCACGGAATGTCACATAGATCAAGCTATGTTTTCCTAAACCACCATAATTTCACCTTTGCATTTTGGACAGCAGTTCAGTGTAAGATTTTCATATTGGATTGTGTGGTGATAGCGGTCCATCCATAGAGAATCTGGAGGCAGCAATTTTATTGACTGCATCCTCAGCAGTGTTGTTTGTTCAAGAGGAGCAACCTTTTTAAGAAGCACCTACAAAAGAAAAATCAATTATGTGAAAGAGTATCACAAATACAGGGTTATATTGGCTGAATACAAAATTAGGATATTCTTAGTCAAATGTAATAATTAGTTCAAAGTTGTAGATTTTGTATCTGACTGAATTTAGTAAAATATAAACTGTAAAATTCAAATTGTTTCAAATTATTTAACTCAACTCACCAGGGATTCTCCAGCATTTAATCAGTTTTCTTACTTACTTTGTTCAAGTTGCTTTTCCATAAATATACAGTAACTTTATTTTACTGTTACACCAAATAAAATCACAAAACATCAATTAATAAACACTTAAATAAAATTATTTCATAACATTGTTTTAAACTATATCAATCTTCCTGGTTATCATAATATACATACACTTTAAGAGTAGTTAAATGTTAAAATGGATGAACTTTTACTTATTCATGTTCTAATGGCTGGTATTGGATGCAGGTTTCATTGATTAATGAGAAAAATTTTTTACTTTATATTCTTGAATTCAATTCTGAGGGAAATTTATAATTTTTTATTTATTAATATTGCATTATAAAAATTGATTAAATATGTTTAAGGATCAATTTATTTATAATTAAAAAGATCTATTTATAGATTCTCAATAAAAAATCTTAGAAACTAAACTGAATAGCATTTTTACTCTCTAAAAATAATAACTCAATTTCATTTTATACAAATATTTCTAACATTCTATATAAAAAATAATTCCTATAGCTCAAAGTTTATAGCAGACACATTAGTAGCTGCCATAAACAATAGTTAAATGACCAACCATCAAAACATACAGCACCTTAAAATCCCTGTAAGCAAACCAAAGAGAAAGTAACAAAAGCAGCAATTGCACAGTGAGTAAGCAAAAATACATCAAAATCTAGGGCTGATTTACATGTTTCAAGTAGAATTATGCAGTTACTATAAATTTTTGATAAGATACAATGCTTTTATTGATTTTAAAAAAATACTACCCTATATTTTATAAAAAATAACATATTGCATATAAACAAAATTAAATCCAAAACATGATACTTGAAAATTAGAATGCATGAAGTATTAATAGTTCATCACTTTTCCTAAGTTTATAAAATTAGTTAGAATTTTTGAAGACACTGACAAATGAAAAAGCTACTGCAACATCTGAATGACACCTGTGTCAAGAGAACATTAAAATATTTTACAATATTTACAATAAAAACAACAAAAGAAAAAAAAGAGAGAATTTAAACAATCAGAACCATTATCAACCAACCCAGATAGAGAATATAACAGAAAGAGTAAAAAGCTAAAAGTAATACATGAAGATGGTGAAAGTTGCAAATTGAGAGGAAAAGGCAAGCAGCAAGCTGTTGTTCTGCAAACAGCATGTGCTTTTAAATATACAAAGCTTTCTTCTATTTGTTGTTGTCTGGGTGTGCAAGCAGACCAAACAATTGTTGTCTTTGAAAATCACAAGTGTTGAAAGGAAACAATTCATACTTATTAAATTCATAAATCTTTTATTGAAAACTAAACTAAATTTGTTATCAACTGTGAATAGAGATTGCTCTTGTGAGTGGAAGCAATAGATCTTAGCAGTGACATCTTATTTGACTGTCCATTCTACTTAGGTGTGAGTGTATATGAGACTGCATGTGTGTGGATTTGATGAGAGAATGTAAGCTTAGATACAGATTAAAAAATGAATGTATATAGAATCTTACTCATCTACAAAAGGAAATTCATTTTAACACAAAAATTTGAATTTTCTACACAATAAATAGACCAGTAAAATAAAAAAATCTAACAATGCTTGAAATTTTGACATTTGGCTGTGATCTGAACTTTAAAAATGTTCTATGACTGATCAAAGAATGTTTACCTTAGTAAATAGGTTTTTAGCATACCAACATCGATATGATTGAATATCCTTTTGTAAACCTACAAGCAAGGCAACTGAATCACAATTCTATTGAGAAGATATAAGACAAATAAAGAAGTATATAAAATCATTTTCAGGCATCATTGTTCAGTCTATGCAAAAATAAGTTTTGGTAAAATCAGTAACTCGCATTCATATATTGTCTTAAACAAGAGGTATATAAATGAAAAAAATACTAAGATAGTTATCTACAATTTGTATTTAAAGCTAAAGAGGAATTTTTTTAATTTTGATTAATAAATGAAATTTGAAGTAATAAGAAAAACTGAAGAAGCATTTTAAAAATGTATTTCTCAGTTAAAGCTTTTGTGTAAAAGAATTGCTTTTCAATATTCAACAAAATACTACAGAAAAGCATTGAAATTGAAGAACATGTTAACAAAAATATTTTTTATAAAAATAAGACATTAGGAAGGTTAAGGATAAGCGATATATAAAGAAAAAGAATTACATGATGGGTGAAAATGCAAGTGTCAGTCAAAGTAGATAATACATTGCTTCACTAGGCTAAGATTTAGTAACAGGTTTTTAGGCAGGATGAACAGGATTCAGTTTTAGGCCTTTTCTGAAAATAAAATAATGTTTACTTTGCATGGATATATTTTATGTTGATCCAAAATTATTAATTGAAATTATAAAATAAAAATAAAAAATAAATTTTTCATTTTCGACATGAAATTTATGGAACAACATATTCAATGTTTTGTTTCAATATCCTTCAGACAAATTCATAATTCCATCCTGCCAAAACATGTTATCTTTCACAGCAAAGAGTTGATCTAGTTGATTTCTATAGTCTTCCAAAAAAACTGAAGTGTTTTTCATTAAGAGAATTCTATAACCAATGATGATCTGAAGATGTAATATTTGGTGAATACAGCAGATGAGTGAAAACTTTCTGCTTAAGCTATAACAAAGAAACATGCAGTCTAGCTAATCTTGATAAACTATTATGCCATGTCTTTTATCTAATTCAAGACTTTTCATCAAGTGCAGCCTTGAACTTATCTAACGGGATCAGTATTTGCTTGAATCAATTGTTTGATACTCTCAAATGGACTTTGTAATTCTACCATATACACAGTATCACTTTCTTTGAATGAAAACCAGTTGTTAGCAATTTAATAATGGCTCATTTCATTTGCCATCACAATCTTTTATGCTTTACATAGCTATAAAGTATCCACTTTTCATCACCAGTCACAATTTCATTAAAAAATAAAAAAATGAAACATTTTATGTTTAAATCATGCACAGAAATACAATCCAGTAGGTTTATTTGCTAAACTTAAGAAGCTTTAAAAAAAATCTGGTACAAAGGATTTTCAATGCTTCATTTGAATATTTTGAGTACAATGGTTACTTCTATATCATATAAAATTGATTATTCTGAAATAATATCTCAATTGCCATCTACCCAGCTATGAAACATTATTGTCTAGGAAGAAAATTTTGTAGACTACATTCTCCATGAAGTGCACAATTTCTTTTTGCATTTGAGTTGTATTTTTATGCTTCTTAAAATAAAAGTATAATGTGCTGAAAATACTGTTTATTTCCTTCGATCTTCACTGTCAACAATGCACTAATTTTGAAGGAATTTTAAAAATAAATGCACACTTATATAGCAAGTGTCACAATCAAAAGTAATTTACTTAAAAATAAATGCTTGTAATGCAATCTAACAAGACAAATCTTTTGACCAAGCAAGTTTAAATATATTTTCAGTCTTTGATCAATTATTCATTTTATTCAATATCTAAAACTTTAATAATCTGCAAGATGTCTGAAGAGAGTGAGAACTATAGTACAGTAAGTTGTTTCTTTAGTCTATTTATTGCCACTTTTCAATAAATTTGAAGGAGTATCTTCAGACCATTCAGATTGTCTCTTCCACCACCCAACTTAACCTTAGAGCCAATAAAAAGAAGCTGTATAACTAGTACTTTCTAACAACAATCATCTCAAAAACTAATACACTATTGCTGCCCAAAATAACTTTGAGACACCACAAGTAGATACCAAAGAACCATCTCCTAACACAACCTACAATAATTTTGTTAATTCTCATAAAAAGGCTGCAGCAGCAGATGTCATACCTTTAAATCCTAAACATCAGCAACACATTCCTTAGGAATCAAATAGCATTGAACCACAAAAGGCTAATGTGAAAGAAAAAGCCACCATAAGAAATTCAAATCCATCCCTTAAATCTATCCAAGACTTCAATGAAGCGCTTGCTAAACTCAAGCATTCTTATGAAGATCAACAAGCTGAATACATCCAGGAAAAAATTTGGCTCATCAATTCTGCTCCTGCCAACAAACAATCTGCTCTTACTTGGAAAACTGCCAGTGGCAGAAAACAAACGAATAAATCCAAGTTAAAGGTCAATAGTCAAGCTGAACAGCTGAATAAATGGCAAGACTATTTTAAAAATCACTTGGAAACGTACCCAACATTTTAGATACTGAGGTTGAGCAAATCTTTGAATAACCTCTTGACATTAAACCTGGAAAATTTACAGATGCAGAACTTGAAATGGTTTTAAAAAATATCAAAAATACAAAAGCAGCAGGACTTGATAACTTTTCCCAGATGTTTAGAAGCCCCCAAGTCTTCAACAATATTCTACTTCAAATCTGTAACATCATATATAATGGAAAAGTCATAGAAAGATGGGCAAAAGGTTGCATACTTCCTTTCCCAAAGAAAGGAGATCTAGAATTAGCAAAAAATTATAAACGAATCACACTTAGCTCCAAAAAATTTACAACACAATGCTTCCCAACAAATTAAGGTTGAGAAGGTGCTCTGAAAAAATCAAAATGTTTTTTTAAAAAAAATAGCTCAACCATTGGACAAATCCTGACTGTTCAATGAATTATTGAGGGTGTCAAGGCAAAGAATCTACAGACCACCTTCTTGTAGATTTCTCTAAAGCTTTCAATTCTGTACATAGGAGAAAAAAATGGAGAAAGTCCTTCTGGTATATGGCATTCCCCCACCCCTGAGACAGTAGCTGCCATAATGATGCTATACAAAGATACTAAATCTTTGGTTAGATCCCCAGATGGAGATACTAGCTTCTTCAACATCAAAGCAGCATCCTTCAGAGTGACATCCTTGCACCTTTTCTTTTAGTTATCACCCTTCTCTACGTATTGAGAACTTCCTTTGACAAACATCAACATCTAGGTTTTACTTTATCACCAAAACTCTCAAGTCGATATCCTGCAAAAAAGTTGACCAATACCAACTATGCAGATGACTTAGCTATTAGTACAGACACCATTACCAATGCTACAGCTCTACATCATCTAAAAAATGCTGCAATTAATGTTGGACTCTACATCAATGCCTCTAAAACTAAATTCATAAGCTTCAACCAACAAAGCTCAATAGAAACTGTCTCAGGGGAATCAAAATCTCTTGAATCTTTTATATACCTAAGAAACAAAATAAATTCTACTGAAAAGGATGTGAAAATTTGCATAATAAAATAGAAATCAGAAATCTGATCCACCAGACAATCTCAGAGATTCTTTCGAACCACTGTAGAGATGTATGGTGCTACTGCTTGGATATTAACTAAAACCCTAAAGTCTCTTGGAGACAACATCCAACTAAATCACAGTTCTATGAACCCATCCTTGATATTTCTATAATCTTACACAAATTTAGAATGTGCTTTGCAGGACACTACTGGTGAGCAAAACAAGGATTTGTGAGTAATCTACTACTTTAGACACCTAGCCATGATGCAAGATAGCTGGTCAATGTAGGTAATTGCTGGGTGACCAGCCTAGGTTATGACACAGAATACCACCCTAATGACCTTGATGCAAGACTATGATGGTTGGCATGATAAACTTATGAATGTCCAAGCTAGCTCAACCAAATAAATATATAATGAACCTGCTGATAAAAAAAAAAGTAGGCTTACACCACCACAATCCTAAATCTTTTACAATTTATTCCTAAATAACAATTCACATCTTACAAAATCTTACAAAAGAAAATAAAAGCTTCTGGCTGATTTAAATTATTTGAGGAGTTCAAATTTATTAGCAACTTAAACAAAAAATGTTACAAAAACAGCCAGTTACTTAAAAATGTTTAGGGTCTTTTATGCTGTACTCAAAATATTTGTCAAATAGACAAGTGCATTCCTTAATAAAAGAAAGCTTTTTCTTTATAGAACAACTTAAACAATATAGATTTCACTTTGCTATGTTCTGTCATTATGCACAGAAACAGTGAGGCAATAAATACATCACAAGGACAGTCACCTAAAATATTTAAGGTCTTTGACAAGATGTGACACACAAACTCTCCAGCTATGAAATCTCTGGAAGAGTTTTCTCAATTAACCTAATGGATAGGTCCATAAAGGTTGTTCTTAATGGCCAGTGTTTTGACACTCATAAGATTAATGCAGGCATCCCCCAAAGCTTGTTTGTTGGTCTTACCCTATTTCTGCTTCATATTAACAATCTGCCTAAGAATATACTCTGATCTTTAAGAAGATCTAGGCAGATGATACAACAGTATATTGGTACACCTCCAATAACCTAGATGGCCAGATCCTGGCAGCCAGTCTCTCCTCTGACCTAGAAATAACAGCTCACTGGCTTGTAACATTCAATACATCAAAAACCAAACTTGTAACATTCCATCATCAACAAGCTGAATTTTCAGTTATCACAATGAAATGGTGTTCTCTCAAAGAGACTCCTTGACTTGAATGGCGGTTGGGTCTCAAGTTCACCCCCAGACCTCAAATGGAATTCATATATACAATCCATCAATAAAAGATGGTGAAAAAAAATAGCCAGTTCCTTATATCACACCATTAAGAACCAAACTCATCCTGCTATGCACTTCCTCTATAACAGAGAGAGGTTGACGCACATGAATGCACACACACACAAATATAACGTTTATTGATTGAAGATGGAAAACACATCTTCTGTGAAAGTAACAAACTGTGTCAGCGCTATTAATAGGAAAGAATCTAGAACAATGATATATGAAACCTGAGACGGCTGATGGATAAAGAATAAATTTCAAATTGGGTTGGCGAGGACTTGTTTATAAACAAATGCAAAAGGGCAGGAGGCGATGTTTAATTTGGGTCATTAAAAACAAAAAAAAAAATAGACAAAAATAGTATTTTTGATAAGAACATATTGAAGTAAACTAGACCGGGTAGGTAAGATCAGTGTATGTTTACCGCTAGCAAAATCTGATCTAAACATAAGTTGTATCTGCTGAATTTGGTCATCGAAAAGACAATTGAAATGAACATTGAACTAATTAATTTTATCCACTAAGAGATTTGAAATAGATCTGAATTTAAACTTTGCTTATGGCGACACTCGTGTTAAGCGTGTGAACAACCTGGCTTATAACATTCAGTTTGCTATATAAACGCGAGTTGTGCTGAGTTGGGGAGACTTGGGTGTTAGACGAGAGTGACGTTGAGAGAGAGAGACTGTTGTTGCAGTGAGTTGGTCCAGTGGCGAGTCAGAGATAAGGACTTCAAGAAATATCATCGTCGTTGTAGCAGTTGCATTGAAAAGTCGCTGAAACTTAACGTTTGTCACTTACAACAACCAACTGAAAAGCTACATTTCCACGTAGAGCTGGAATTATGAGTCACATATCCTCCCAAGTTGATTTGGAATGAGTTAGTCACACACACACCTCTCTCTGTTGGTATAATTGGTAGAGGAGTGGTCCTCTGTTCTTATGTTAATTGCTTTTCTATCCTTTCTGTAAACTCTTTCTACTGTTGTTGTTTTCTTATATAAAAGACATCAATATTTTACCCATTGTTGTTCGGCTTCTGCAGATATTATTTCCTTGTTTGCCCATTCTAATTTTCCTGCCGCCCACCCTCACAGCCGTGCCTACATCCCCAATCAACCATGAACGTATGGACAACACCTCGCTTACTGGATCTAAAAACTAACACAACATGGGCAGCAGGCGGAACTTGGCCAGTGAATGGTCGAACAATCTATGGGTACTCAGGGTGTGTGCGGCCAACTACCCGAGTTCGGTTCAGACCGAGTTGGCGCCTCAACCCAAAGAGGAAGACACCGGTGGTTGAGGGGCTGAAGGGACGAGTGGTACTGTGATCATATCTGGGTTGTAGTAGTCCAGTCTTCACTTCTTAGTTTTGGCAGATTTCAAAAGCATCTCTGTAGTAATATTGTGAGTAATAAAATATTTTACCTCTTACAACCCCCCCACTTCTCACAGCTCAAACGTCATAAGTTTCTTGCCACTCTCACTATTTCCATGGCAAATGTTCAGACAAGCTACATTCCTTAGTTCCACTAGTTCCAACCTTCAAAGCTAAGACCTGCCATACCACATAAATTGGAACAAACCATCTAAATTCCATTCCTATTCCATTAGTAAGAAGGAAGTTGAAGGAAGTTTTGAGTTTCATATTGGTTGAATATTAGAAGAAAAAAACTGTCAATTATGATTAACATATTTTCCCATATGAATTCAGTTATGCATTAAAGAAAATAATAAATTAATTTGAAGTTATGAAATTCCTATATTTATAATAATCATCATTACATCATTGTGTGGCTGGTAAAATTTAATTGACATCAAATCTCAGAATGAACACTAGAGAGTATGGTGATTAAAGAAAAAAAATAATTGAATAAAATAAACAAGTAAATTTGAACAAATGTCCTTGTTGTCACCATGAGTAACAAAAATTAACTGATATAAACTCATAGAAATATTGCAGTGAGAGTGACTGATTTTATATGCAGCCATGGTAATATATCCTAGGAAAATGGAATAATCAAGTAGAGCTGATGATGTTGACTGTTAAGTAACATTTTTATCTCAACTTTCTAATGGTCTTTGTGTTGGAGGAAAAAGTAATAAAAAATACACAATCTAAGTATTAGTAACATAAGATCAAAGTTAAAACTGATCAAATAATTTTATGCAATTCTTATAAATAGCAATATTAGTTGTTGCTCTTGACCAATACCAACAATACACACACACGCATATAAGATAAAGAATAAATAGGAAATGTTTATCAATTTAAAATGTTTTAAAGCTTCATCAGAGAATGAGGTATGGAGAAAAAGAAGAAATAAATTCTGGTATGTAAGTGTGAAAAAAAAAAAAAAAAAAAAAAAAAAACACGATTTTCACATTCAAAAGTGAAAGCAAAAACCCAACACCAAGCTGCCAAGAGTTTTAAGTAATTTAAAATTCTACAATAAATTAAAATTAAATTTAATATTCAGCTAATTGCATAAAAATTCATTAATGAATTACAAAACTAAAAATTACCATATTCTGTACTGAAGAATGTACTTTAAATTTATTGATGACTCAGTTAACGAATATAAATTGATTAAAAAAAAATCAAATGTATAAAATCATTCATTTTCAACATCCTCACTTGTAGTGAAGGCACTTCATCTAGAAGGCAAACTCTGATATAAGACCAAACAGAGCCCTTTAGTCATCTTAATGGTCATCTATCTAGAAGGAAACTCAGATATAAACCCAACCACGTTAACCTTATGACAATACCTAACAATCTAATTGAATACTGCATTGTCCATTACACAGGTTACCAAAAGATGTGTCCCTTAGTAACACACCAGATCAAAGTAAAAAAAATCTGCTAGTAGTAAGGATAGGTCTAGTCAATCACCTTACCTATCAACCAAAACTAAAAAAAAAAACAACCATAAAAATCAAAGCTTAAAATGGAAAATAGGACCTGTTTATATTTCTGAGATGAGGTATTAAGACATTTTTTATGTTTATACATTCTTTTTATAAATGTAAAAATTATATATATATATATATATATATATATATATATATATATATAAAATGTCTTAAATAATTGTCAGACTTTGTCCATTTCATAATGTATGAGGTATTATGTACACTATTTACATTATTCGGACTAATGTCCTCATCTTTGTCGCCATATTTATTGCAACATTTCAGCCATTGTATGCACTGGCCTTCTTCAGGTGGTTGGAATGTCGAACTGAACCCCTTATTTCACTCACTGGGGTAGACTGTTCTAAAGAAGGCCAGAGAGCACAATGGCCAAAACGTTGTAATAAATATGGTGACAAAGATGAGGACAATAGTCCAAATAATGTAAATAGTTGTGGAAAATAGGAGAAATCATTATCCAATAAGGATTAGATGATTTCATGGTGCTTTTCATTTTAAAACAATGCAAACTTTGATGTGGTCTATATGTAAGATACATTGACTTGGTAGTGACTCCATTGCAGATTTAGGATACAATTTATATTAGACCGGCCTAATGGAAACAACACAGAGTTGGAATTGCAATATACAAATCCTTAGATATTTTAATAGACAATATCTTATACCATTCAGTAAAACTGATCACTAAGGATATAGTTGTTCATGGCTGTAAAATCTGAGTGATATCAGACTATGTTACAACTGAAAAAGTGTTGTTTTTTTTTTTCAGAAAAAGAGAACTACAGAATTAACTAAATTTTGTGTACTAAAAAAAAAAACTGTGCCTTAATGGAAATTTTAATGCTACGTCTAGTATTTTTAAATGCCACTGCTCCTTTGATGGTAAGATATTGTTTTTCAAAACAATATTCTATCATTAATACATGGGGACAACCATCCCATGAAACACAAGATCAAATGGTATAGCCTAGAGAGCATATTGGACTCTTAAAAGAAAAACTTGTAATTCCAACGAATGATTTATTTTTTATGGAAATACTTTGGCTAGCAGCTGCTAGTCTTGGTCACTCCTTAATTTGAGTAAAACAGTACAAAGAAGTTCAAAATGCTTAAGAATTTAAATCAAGGGAAACAAATCAAGTTGATGACGTTTACAACATAATAGCAAGTCGAGGCATAAAAAAAAATTCCCCCCCCCCCCATATATTTTACTTTGGAGCAGAGATGTCCAGACAGGATGGAGTTGTGCTGCACCTATCCTATTGCAGGCATTTTTTGTAGTTGCTATTACCATTTGTTCAGCTACTCTTCTTTGACTGAAATGCTTTTGGTCAATTTTATTTCCAAATGGTTGAAGTCAATTCTATGACCTTCTGTAATGGCATGTAATGTAATCACTGAAGTCTTTCCCAATTTTTGATTTCATCATTTGAAATTACCTTATCTTTGATGTTCATCCAGTTGTTCTTTCAATCATCTTGAAGTCATGCCCACATAACTTGTTGAGCAGTTTGTGCAATTAATTTTGTAGATCAGATTACCATTACTTGTAACTGCTCTTTCATCTTTTAATCTGATGAGCGTCAATCCTATTGTGCTGAAAGAGAATACAACTCGTATATCTGTTTTAAAATTCATTAAATAACTTCTGATGTGTTTTCTTCATACGGTATTTTCACTGTTAAAACTTTTTCAGAAATAGAGTCTATATTTTCCTCAATGTTATTGTTATTTATTCTGTCTAGTTGTTGGTACAGTAATTGTTTAGGATATCCATTCTTTTGCAGGGTATCTATTATATTCTGCTGCTCAAGTTTTTTTTATCCAATGGGTCCAAACAAATTTTCTCTGCTCTTTTGAAGAATCCTATTGTAATTTCTTTCTTTTGTACTAAGGCTTTAACACAAATTGAACTTCAAGTAGAGATCTGTAGATGTGGGTTTTTATTTCTTGTAACTAAGCAATCTAAAAACAGCAGACTCATGTCTTTTTCTAATTCCATTGTGAATTTGATATGTTCATTTTCATTATTGAGAAATTGTAAAAAAGAATACACATGTTGAGGTTTCATTAAGACAAAAGTGTCATCAACATACCTCCACCATATTTTGATGGGATTATCATAATTAAACAAAAATGTAGATTCAAAATCTTCCATAAAAAGATTCACTAGGATAGGGGAAAATGGCAAACCCATGGAAAGTTCCATTGTCTATCTGTACAAAACTTAGCTGAAAGTAAAATAGGTGTTATCAAGACAGAGGTCTATCTATTTAACTATGTCAGTTGCAGTAAGGCTGGTTCGTTCAGATAGTGTTGCATCATTAGATAGTTTGTTAAGCACAATTCTAAGTGCTTCTTCTCTAGGATTGTTTGTAAAAAGAGAGCTGAAATCGAAACTTATCATAATTTCATCTTCTTCAATTTTCATGTTTCAGCTTCTCAACAAAATCCTGAGTTTTTGATATATGATGAACTGTCTGGCCATATAGTGTTTTAAGTAAGTTCAATAGAAATTTGGCCAGATTATAAGTTGGTGAATCTATGAAATCTGAAATTGGATGAATTGGGAAACTATCTTTATGGATTTTGATTTTTCCATACATCCTTGGGCACTTAGTTTTTTACAGTTTTATAATGAACCAATGTCAATTCACCCAGTCCATTTTCCCTTATCAGCTTCGTTAACTCAATGCAACAGTTCTTTTTCATCACATTCATTACAGTTGACGATCTCTTGTTAATTTCCTTATATAGTCCATCTTTAAGATGCCTTTCCATTTTAAGGATATAATCCTGTTTGTTCATCACATCTGTCATATTACCTTTATCTGCTTTGAGATTGTAATGGATTCATCTGAACAAAGATCTTTAATTGTCTTTTGCTGCTCTCTGGTTATATTTGGCTTGTAGTACCCTCACAATTTGTTATCTTGCATTTTCAGCCTTTTCTGAATCCACTTGTTGCAGAGTCGCTTCACTCTGAGGTAAGAATTCAATAGGAGGGATTTTTTTTCAATGCAACATTAAAATTCATTCCCTTTGAGAGAACATGGACTGTCGATCTGATATGTTCAAAACACAATTCATCATTTCTGGTGCTGGATTGCCTTTTGCTTTTTTTAAATAATTAAAAAATTTTTTTAGTTGTTTTTGATTTAATAAACTGCCAATTTTTCCACTTCGTGTATGCATTTTCAACTCTTTGTAGTTCATCTTCAGAAAGCCTTCCTCTAAGTAAATTCCAAACATTTTCCAAGTGGGCTCAAATGTTGGTGAGCTAATGATAGATTTCTTAAGCGTTTTGAACTTCTTTGTACTGTTTTACTCAAATTAAGGAGTGACCAAGAAACTGCTAGCCAAAATATTTCCATAAAAAAAAAATAAATAAATAAATAAATCATTTATTGGAATTACAAGATTTTTCTTTTAATTATGCAATTACCAATGGAGACAAGCATCCTAACTTTGATATAGAGTTTTTGACAGATGTCAGAGTATACAACTACTTTGAGTATTATCACAGACTTGTAACTTACAACACCAGCCAGCAAAATACCGTAATTAATTTCTGCTCACATAAACCATGAAAGATACCTAGGTATAATATACCTTAAAAATGAAAATGCAGGATTAGAATTCTGTGATAAACTACTGTCCAAATTGATGTCCCTAAATCTGAAACACAAAACCATTCCAAGAATACCTAAGCAGAAAAAAATACTCAAGTTGGACAACAATCCAGAGTTGAAAAATCAATACAAAAAAAGAATCAAACGGAAGAGGAAGAAAAATGGGAGAGAGAATAATACTAAAGATGTTGAAATGTGAAGAAAGGTGAAAAATCACGAATAATATCATACAATCAAACCAACACAGAAGTATCCTGGTCTCAAAAACACTGAATTACAACCCTGACCACACTATACAGAAAAAGAACATATACTAATATACATCCAATCATTACAAAATCTGTCCCCAAACATAAACAATAATGAACCTATTGATAAGGAAGTTAAAAAATCTATGAAAAAAAAATAAGGATTAATAAAGCATCACTTGATATTAATACTGAACCTTTGAAAATAGCTTACCTCCTCTTCAAATTCAACAAGTTTCTCAATTTCATGAAAGAAATATGGAATCAGATATGAATCCCAAAAATGTGAGGTCAATCATGCATTAATACATTATGGAAATAAACAGGTAGTCCTCAAGATAGACACACAAATATAGTGGTACCTCAATTGGATCCATTATGATGAAAGTACTAATGAACATTGTATTAACTAGGCTCTCATCATTTGCTTTTCATTCTGTTTAAGGAGTGCAATGATGGCATATATGCCATCAAGCAACTCCAGTAGTTGCATATATGTTGGAGGCTCTCATCATTTGCTTTTCATTCTGTTTAAGGAGTGCAATGATGCCATCAAACAACTCCAGTAGTTGCATATATGTTGGAGGCTCTCATCATTTGCTTTTCATTCTGTTTAAGGAGTGCAATGATGCCATCAAACAACTCCAGTAGTTGCATATATCTCTAATAGAAAATTGTATACCTACTATGTTTACTTCACAGCAGCATATAACCACATCAATAGAGACTTCCTCTTCTCATTGATTCGAATCAAATGTCCAGATCTAATAGAGGAACTATCTCAATCCAGGGCCTTCTCATTCCTGTTGGAGGAGCCCCTCTCTGGTTGACCCCTACCACTTCCCATCTCTGGCCATGTGAAGCTGTGGTATTAGGTCAAACCATTGTGCCCTCTAACTTTGGCCACCTTCTAATTCTTTTCCACTGCCTTGGTGTTGACTTTGTCACTATAATAGTCCAACTGTTGTCTTTGATATGAGAGATGTGTCCAGCTGATCTTTGTTTGCCTTCCTGATTGTCTCGGCTATGTCCTTGAAAACTTGACCCCTGAAGAGGAATCATACTGGTCAACAAAATCATATACCTGGCAAGGACCCCCATACAGAAGCAATCAGGGTTATGACAAGAAGAAAATGAGAGCTCCAGTCTATTTAATCTTTTTCTAGACTATGCCCTGCACATATACAGATGTGAAGAGATGGGTACTGCATTTAAGCATCCCAAATGAATCTACTTTCCCTGCTTTCTCTCTCAAGGTTAAAGTATAGGGTGAACTAAAAGCAGTGATGGCACCTACTCTGAATCCATCAGAAAAATTCAGGATATGGAATTAGTAAATACTAAACCCTTCAAATAC
Source organism: Acanthosepion lycidas (assembly GCA_963932145.1). Classification (NCBI taxonomy): domain Eukaryota; kingdom Metazoa; phylum Mollusca; class Cephalopoda; order Sepiida; family Sepiidae; genus Acanthosepion; species Acanthosepion lycidas. Next base: position 64,064,129 of record OZ010592.1, on the reverse strand, counting down.
ATCAGTGTAAGGATCAGTTATAACATATTTAGTTAAGGCAATAAGGAATATGAACATACAGGTAGTTTTATCCAACACCATGTTGATACAAAACCAAAATATTAACTTAGAGTTGTGTTCTTAAATAGCCTCATCAAATTGAAACTTTCATATGGATACTATACATGGTACCAAAATCATTGAGAAATATCTAAAACTGTACACAAATGCTTTTTTAAATTAATGATTAAAAGTGGCTTCAAGCAAATGAAGCATGTACATCTTAGCAAGGACAATTTTTCTTCAAACCTAGTCAACTGGTGCTACAGGAACACAAACAAAGAACTGTACCAAATAACAAAAACCACATCACTTTAGGACATTCAACAGTGGCAGCAATGAAAATGGATAGCATATTTCACGTGAGAAAATAATGATATAATCAAGATGTTGACATTCTACTCCACTTCAAACAAAAGGTTAGGAAAAAAGCCCCATCAATATTGAACAGAACAATAACAGTAAATGAGAAATTGATTTTCCTGAAAAATTGTTTGAAAAGAAAGATTTTATAAATTCTAACAGAAAGTAGGATTGGCTGCTTGGATAATGAATGCTGAATGTTTCCTTATAAGGAAAGGGCTAATATTACCATTACAGAACTTATTACTTTAGTTGTTTTGACCAATCTATTATCTGTCATCTTCAACTATAGAATCTGTACAGGAAAAATGGATTTCTTTTCTCTCTCAATAGTACATACCATGACAGGAAAAGAAAAGCAACAAATTGATTTTAAAAGTCTGAAAAAAAATCTTGGAACAATATAACAGCATTTTTTATAAGGTTTATAACACTATAAATTTACAGCAAAATATTATCAGCCATATCCACAATTAAACAATTTTTTCTCTTATTCTATTACTCTTGTCAATGTTAAATGTAGATAAGACAATGAAGTAATTAAAAAAATCATTTTGAAAGCTATTAAAGTGATTTATGCTATTCAGTAATCTTAAACAATGTTGTACTATGACCAACAGAAAAAATTATTATTAATGGTTTATTAATTCAATTTTCATAACACTGAATTTTTCAACCAGGATAATATTTGCAATTTTTTTTTAATATTAGCTTACTTTTGTAAGCTAATATTAAAAAAAAAAAGTGTTTACAGTAAAGAATCTTCAATCTATAACCACTACTTAAAACATTAGTAAATAACAGCTCTCTTTTTTTTTTCTGAAGACAATAGTTTCAAAATTTCAATGATTGGCAAATTTTATTAATGTACTGACTATAAATTTTCTTCTTGTATTATCTTTCTGGAAAATTTGATATTGTTTATTCGAAAACAATATATGGTAAGTACCAAATGTTGAATAAGATGGCATTGGGCAAACTTTGAAAACATCACTGACAGATTTTCTCTGCAGAACAAACTCGTCAAGAGAATGTTTAGAGATTTTAACTAGTCCTATATTTTAAGTATACATCTAAAACAAGTTTTGAGATATGAAAATGTTAAGAAAACTCAGATGAATTTTAATAATATAATGATAACAGTAACAACAACAATAATAATAGTAGTATTAGTAGCATGATGAAGTGCCTCGCCCTCTCTTAAAAGTATACAGTAAAAGCTCTTGGATATAAACAAGAGTGCTTTACAAAGTTGTCATTCTTTCTGTTGAGGAAACAATCAACATCTGTAAATTTCTAACTTGTTTTTTTCTGCTTTTATTAAAATTTATTCAGGAGTTTTTTAAATAACTTTTTACAACCTTGAGAAGAACATATTGAAAATATATTATCAATTCAGAATATATTCTCAAATATTAACTACATGGCAAATCCAAATAGAATGCACAGAATATGATCAATTTTAATATTTAAATGACAACAATTTTACAACAGAAAATAATGGCTGCTGTTTATATTGCCACTTGTACAAATTTTGCTTAAGACAATTACAAACCTGAAGATACATTTAAATATATTCCATGGTAACTTTGAATAAATTGTAATTCAGAAAACTTTAAAGCCTTCTGAATCAATTAAGGAAGCAATTTTATAAAGTTTGAAAAGCATGATAAACCAATTTTTTCAAAAAGGAATTATTTTGAGAAATGTAATGTAATAAACAAAATTACTTTTAAAAAAAATAAAAAAAATAAGTTTATCTTTTGAGATTTTAAATAATTCTTTATTATTATAAGTCTTAATTCCTGGCAAACAAAAATATTTAAAGCAACATTACAAATATTCAAATTATTAATACGCTTTCTTATAAATATTTTTGACTTTGGTGTTTTGTCATAATCATTTTATATACACTAAAAGTATATTCAAGATAATAATCAATACTAGGGATTTATATAAAAGAGTTAATATAAATTCACTTACCAAAACAGACAGCAAGACTTTTAAAGAAGCTCTTTAATTTATTACATTTTATCAAGACTAGGTTTTTGTTTATGCAGAGTCAATTTTTTTTTATAAACAGCAGCCTTACCACAATTAACATGCAATTAAAGAGCACAACATTATTTGCTTGTGTTGCAATTTTAGACAAATTTCTGAAAATCTAGACAAGATATGGACAAGCAGAATAAACTGTCTAAACAAAATCTAATATACCTAACTATAAAAAATAGATGTAAAAACACAAATATAACAAGTGATAACAAAGCTAGAAAACAAATGTTGATTGAACATTTGTGTAAAAAACAAAGAGAACACAAATTAATATTTTAAAAAGCAAATAACAGTATAGAAATGTAAAGAAATAAAACCAAAGAGAGCAAAAAAAAAAAAAAAACAGTAAAAATACAATCTCACACACTCACATAGAGAGAAATAAATACAAAAAGGAAATAAAAAGGAAAAAAGAGAATTTGATGGGAAAGCCATTTCAAAAGCCCAGAAGACAGAATGCAAGCAATTCCATTTTGATTGTTTTCAAAGTGTCTTTTTTTTTTTATCTTTCTTGTAAATTAAGCAAGGCAGAGATTTTACATCTAAACTCACCACTTGGAGGTTGTTGATAACTGCTGTGTGTTACATCATGCTTAGAAGCCTGTTGGTAATAGGATAAACAAGTGATAGTGCCAATAAGTACTATAGGTCATTATTAGTTGCAATATAATCACTAACGGCTTTTCAAACTATCACTTTACAATAAAAATAGAAAGGGGCAAAAACATTTTTGTTAGGTAAAAATGTTGGTTTTTCTGTGGTACACTTTCATTGGTGAAAAAGCCCAAATATCTGAAAGTGGGAGAAGTTTCGATTATAATAATTTCTAGTACTGATACAGAGATTTGGCAAATTACTGATAAATGTTACATGCACTAGACAAGATATAACTATGGTAAAATACTGAAAAATTTTAACAAATGGAAAGTAAAATTAGATTTCTATTATAATTCTGTAAAAAATTTAACTTTAATACATTAAGGAGAAAAAAAAGAAAACTTTTTTTGCTAATTTTATAAGAAAGAACAGAATTTAAACTGATTATGTGTTGATCTATTAACATTCTAATAGTAAATGTAAAAATTAAGCTATACAACCTTAATTACTGCAATTAAAAACTAAATTTTATAGATATAATGTTTGGAGAAGTTTTTAAATTTGCTTTCAGATGTAAATAATATAGCTTAAAATCATTAATAATGATTTAAAATTTCAACAATTCTGAATTTCTAAGCCACTAAACTGCATGAGAGAAAATTGTACATGTTGATAAACATGGAATCTTGTGAGCAAAAACACTCTACTTTGTCTTTATGGAGATGGCAATTTAACATGTAAATAAAATGTTACTACAAAAATATAATGTTACTTTTAAATTTCTGTCTGAATTTCCATGAAGAAAAGTTATTTACATTCACATTATTGTCCTTTTATTTGTTATTATCACTAATTTGTGGCTGTTGTGCCCTCTGACCTTCTTTGTCAATCTGGGTAACTTTTAGGGAAATTCAAATTGAATAGTTTATTTAATCTATAGGAATAAATTGTTCTCACTCTGCTGTTCATATCTTGAAAAGTCTTGTTAATATTTCAGTACTATTCAGTTATTGACTAATTTCTAGGTTCAGGATTGCTCCATGGGAAAATGACCTAGTGGATTAAATGGATAGTGGTTTGTGAATATGGTGACAGTATTATGAGTTCAATACCTAGGTTGGGTAGTGCAGACTTAGACTCAGTGGGAACTAGGAAATAACTGAGCAGTACTAAAATAAGAACAAGATGAGATATCCCTAAACATAGACAGTGGGGCATGAACAATCTATGCCTGTAGATTAAATAAAGGGTTCAATTCAAAATTTCCTGAAGGTTAACCAAATCAAGAGGCACCTGAAGGTCACAGTAGTCAAAATCTTGTGATAAGTTATAACATTTTGACCATTGTGCTCTCCAAAGTTCTGATGAGAACATTAGTCTGAATAATGTTGCTTTATAGCTCTAGTTGATTCTGATTTCAAAAGTAAAAAATAAGTTTAAATCTAAAGCAGTATCTTCTATATGGCAAAAATATTGTCATAAAGAAAGAAAAACAACCAAAAAAATGAATCCAAATAAGCCAAAACAATGTTGCATTTTTTACTAGTTATTCAATACTTTATCTTAAATTTATTATTACATTAACTATTATTCATTTTTAACTAGTATTTATTTCATCTCAATTTAAATCGCTTTTCATTGCAATGACTCAGACCTAACAGCCATTACTAAACTGTGTGGCTTGGAAATAAAGAAGTCTATATGGTTATGTTCACTTTTCTACCAACCACTCTCGCAATTCAATTACTGCAGCTCTCACTAAAACAGACTTCCCTAGGCAAAAGAGAGGTGTGTTTGAGTTTTCCAAAGAGACTATTCTTGATTTCTGATTCACACTATTTACTAATGGTTATAAAATGACTGAGTTTTCACAATTGAAATTTAAATGAAAAAATACCAGGTTCACTTAGATATTTTTTTCTTTTTCACCTCAACTAGAACCTGACAGTCAAACAACACATACAAAGAAGATGTACAAACATTGTTAGAGTCCATGAATCCTATCATACAATTAATTCACAAGGAAACAGAACACAAAAATGAATTTGTTTTTCTAGATGTTGTGGTGAATAATTACATAGAAATAAGTGAGTCAGAGTGGTTTGCATCTGGTGCAAAGGAAAATAAGTTCCTTACCTCAATACACGACACATAGCAGTGGGATTTTGTTCTTTGAAAATGGCCTGAATCTCCTCCACACCCTCAACAGACACACTTTAGATTATTCCAGAAGTGTATATTCTGAATGTTGGCTTTTATGCAGCTTATCTTAGTTTAACCAATAGCAATTTGCGTGCTTATTGGTCAGACTGGAGGATACCATTTTGACTGAAGAACACTAATTGGTTAGTCAGCCATGGTGTTAGCATGATAAAAGAGGACTGAAGCAGTGAGAAGCAGAGCGAATTTTACATTGGTGACATGTGCAGGAATTCAAGAACCAGTGTATTGAAAAGAAGCATTCAGTGTTGTACAAGCAATATCAGAGGAATATAACCTCATTTCACTACAAGCTATTTCAGCCTTCCTCCCAATCATGGCTGACAGAGGATTTGATATTTGGCTAATATCTGAATTCAGTGGGGCTGCTATCGATCAATCAATTTAGAATGGATTGAGTTGCTTTGTGAACTCTGTGAGATGAAAAAAATTGAGTGAATACTGTCACTGTGCTTGAAAGTGGGGCTCTCGATGTATACCGGCAACTGACTAGGGGGCAGAGGTCAGATGCAGAGCAGATTAAGATGGCCCTTATAACCACATATGAAGTGGATTCATTCAATGTGTTTGGTCAATTTGTGTCACAACAATTTTGCCCAGGAGAAACTGTAGATGAATTTTTAGCAGTTAAAATGTTTAACTCTGCTGGTTGTGGGGGCAATTGCCCAAATGATGGATGATGTGTGCATTCATTTCTGGACTGCTGCAATAAGTCAAGCAACTTTTCTGGGCATCATCCAGAATGACTTTGGACCAGCTTTTGACTTAGGCAATTATGACCGATAACAAGGAGCCCAATGATCGGTGACCACATCAGCTCAACAAACGCATAATGACGCTACTGCACAGAAGGGCAGCATCATTTGTTTTAAGTTTTCTGATCCCAATCACATGGCAAAGCTATTCAGAGAGGACAGCCACACGAGCAGAAAGAGCCCGCCACAAGATACAGTGTTTTCAGTGTAACAGGTCTGGGCACATTTCATCAGAGTGCCAGGGAAACAGCTCTAGGGAACAGAAGTCAGTGCCAGCCTTCTCCCCAAGCAAATAAAGAACAAGGTGCTGCCTATTATCAAAGTGTCTGTAGATAGAAAGAAGTGTACAGCCCCAGTTAACTCTGGCTACTCATAAACACTGGTGAGCAAATACACATGCCACCATTAGTGACCAATGGAGACAAAGTCCTAACAGCTGACAGTAAGGCCCTAATATGCTGTAGACATGGCAGTATTATGCTGAACATTGGTCATACTCTACCCATGTGCATTGTGGACGGATCACTACTTAGGTTCAATCTTCTTGGGACTGACGCAATCAGAGAACTGGGAAGGGTGCACATAACCCAATCAGGAGAAGTGCACATTTTTGAAGGAAGCATGCCCCAGTGTGTTGCTATTTTCATTAATGAGCCCCACTTTAGCGCAGAGTTCAATCATCATAAAAAAGTATGGACAGCCTCATGGAAGTGAATAAATGGACAACCAACTATCGCCCTAAAGAATAGAAAGTCAGAATACACAGTACCCATCTATGCACAGGGTGAATATGAGATGGAGCTCTAGTCGTGGCTGGATAATGGGTGGCTGTGACCATATCCTGAAGATGAACTTGCCCACCCAAGTATCTGATCCCATTAGCAAGAGTTAAATGGCTTTGTGGAACCATATATTGATAACTCAGTATATAAGGTGTGTGCACAAAAGTTGTGGGAATAGCGACGACTGGGGGCTAACATATCCTTATTGGATTTGCGAAGGACATATCTGCTGATACATGTTAACAAGGTGCTGTGGCCCTATCAAACTAATATTGGAGGGTTGAAGATACTGCCTCACCTGACTGAGTTTCAGTTTAAATATGGCACCTCTCATTATGAAAGCAATAATTGATGCAGTAATGTCTCAAGACAAAGCCATTAGGAATGCCACATTGCATATATTGATGACATTTATGTCAACAAGAGCTTGTTTCCTGTCATACGTGAGAGAGAGAAGCTGTCCACTTATGGACCATAATGTAAGAATCTGGCAAGATTAGAAGACGGAACTAAGGTGTTGGGCTTGCAGGTCTGGGGAGATAATGGCACTCTCTGATGAAGGCGAGATGGAGAGATCCCAGATATCCCTACAAAGCTTACTCACTGATGCATATTCTTATGTGGGAGACTTATGGCCCACTTTCCCCATTTTCAGCTGGCTGCAAGTGGCAACTGTGTTTGAGAAGTGACAAGCAAGCACCCTAACCACAGCAGGATGGGGATGATGAAATTTGAGATGCCTCTCTTAACTGCATGATAATGGATTTGATAGCCAGAATATGTGACCCAGATCCCACAGGAGGAGACTGGTGTGTGAATGGCCGCAAAATGAACATGTGGGTAGAAGTGAGTTCTGTGAACACTGGAGTGGTACTAGAAGTAAATTTGTCATCAAGGATGCTTCTGGGCTGTGTCTAGTTGGAGATGCTAAGCACATCAATTTAGCCGAGCTAGACATAACAATAATGGGTGCCAATTTGGCTCTTTGATGACAGGTGTCAACATTACATCTCTTTACCAATTCTGCATGTATCCATCAGTTGATTTCAAACACCCTACAAAAGCGTCTGGTGAAATGCTAGTGTGAAGACGGCTGGACACACTTCGTGAGCTTGCAGCTGAATACAGCTTCACAGAAGACATAACACTGGTCAAGTCCAATTACCAGGGTGACACAGAAGTGGTTAAAACTACACAAAGCAGGACCTGAGCTAGTAAAGTTGTTACAAAGTCCAAGTTGGACACAAATCAAGTGGCTAATATCCGCCGACAAACCGGACACCCAGGTGTAAACAGAATCCAGTACTTTGTCAGGTTAATAGACCCTTCAGTATCGACAAAAGTTATAAAGTTGGTTGTCAAGGAATGTGAGGCTTGCCAATCCATTGACCCAGCACCAGTGCATTTGCAAAAAGAAAGGTTGGACATGAGGGACAACCAGTGCAGTTAGCAATGGACATTACTCACTATGGTAGTAGACATTTTCTGACAATCATTGATTGCGGATCCTCTTGGTTCACAATATGGTGACCACTACATCAACAAGATACTACCAGTGTAGTTTTCCACTTGAAGTAAATTTTTTTATGAACGGGGTCCACCACTTGAGATATTGATCAACAATGACACAGCATTCACGTGCAAGCATTTCAGGAACTTTTTGAGTAATTGGGGTGTATGTTTGCAGTTCTGATGCACCCACTGGGAATGGCATAATAGAAAGAAGTCACCGAAGCATCAAAACCATTGTGGCTAGAAAGCAGTGCTCTATACCGGAGATGGTCTACTGGTATAACGTCACACCTAAAGATAACCACTCACCTACTACTATGTACTTCATAGGTACCATACTCAAATATGGAGCATTGACGCCACACCCCTGCTGAACCTCATGCTGCTCGAGGAGCATATGAAGTGGGAGATATTGTTTGGGTAAAAACTCCTCATGGGAGGTGCATGACTAAGTTGAGAATAAGCCATGTGACTCAGGTTAATAGTCCACAGTCAGTACACAACGATGGAGTTCCACGTCACATGAAGGACCGACATCCCTTCATGGGATCGGTCCCAATGTCTGGATATGACAGCAGTTCTGAAGTGAATGAGCAGTTAGTAAATTTGAGATTGACCCCACTAGGAGAACCTGATATCTCCCCCAATAATGAATCCTTTGAAGATGAGACAACCTCACAGGATGACTCCTCAGCTATCGACAGCCAAAATACTAATGCAAATGACCTCCTCAGCTCCCCTGGTGGCAGTTCATCTGAGGATGAAGCTCATGGTGTTCCACTTCAGAGGAGTATCCGGCAAAAGAGATCTGCTCGTGACTGCATTTTTTGTGATTGGGAGATCAGGGTGAGTGCAGTGAACAATTACGTAGAAGTAAGTGAGTCAGAGTGACTTGCATCTGATGCAAAGGAAAATAAGTTCCTTACACGACATGTAACATCAGCGTTTTGTTCCTTGAAATTGACATGGATCTCCCCACCACACACACACTCTCTAGATTATTCCAGAAGTGTATATTCTGTAACAGTGGCTTTCATACAGGATAGTGTGGTTCAACCAATATCAATTTGCATGTTGATTGGTCAGACTGGAGGAAGCAATTTAACTGTGTGACTGAAGACAAAGTGAAGAATGCTAATTGGTCAGTTAGCCATAGTGTTGGAATGATAAAAGAAAGCTGAAGTGAGAAGCAGAGTGACTTTTACATTGGTGATGTGTAGGAATTCAAGAACAATATATTGAAAAGTATTTGGTGTTGTACGAGTAATGTCAGAGGAATATAACCCCATTTAACTACAGATGTTCTTGTGACTAGCACTAAACAGACACTCCCAAAAGAGCAAATGTTTCTCAAATGTGATTAAAACTCAAGACTTTAAAAAAAATCACATGTAGAAGAAAGAGAGACAGAGAATATAATTTAACCATATTTGATTTTATGAAAGGGAGTGATCACAAAAAAAAATAACTTTAGTAATTGAAACATCTTGTTAGGAGTCAAAACTATTTAAAAAAAAAACAGTTTTAGTATATTTATTTCAACCTTCCAGTTATAAATTAATTACAAAATTAATTATGAAATCAATATTCATAGTACAATGCACTATAAAATAATCTAGTTGAAAGAACAAAAAAATTAAAAATTGTAAACTGGAATATTTGAATTGAACTCTGACAACAAATTTTACATATATCACAATATAAATCAGGCAGAAACTATGATAGCTGATTTAATAATGTTATAACATTTTAAAGTCTTGGATGTTTTAACTACTATTCCAAGTTATTAATAAATGCTGAAAAATATATTTAGAAAAAAAGCTAAAACAGCAAGTGAAACAATATATGTAGAAACACGTTTACAGCATGCAAGTAGTGATGATGCCTATTTCATTCATCTTTGGTGAAAACATTTTGCTTTTCTTTCAAACAAATATACTTTGTTTCACTACCATAGATATATTATCTTTTTCGTCAAACTTCCCGCCAATATAGGTGGGCTGAAAGTTCATAGGCTGACTATGAAGGTGTGATGCTAGAGCTGTGAAATATTGCATGCATTAATTTCAACTTTTATGAATAACTGCATTTTTTCTTTCCACCTAAACTGATATCTGACTGTTCAAAGAAGACTCAAAAGTTACTAACAGTGGTTTCTCTTTAAAATGGACAAAATTTGGCAGCATTGTGTTATCAAGTACCTGCAGAAAAAAGTATTTAGCCCCCCAAAGACATTCATGTTGACATGGTTGGTACATTTGGGGATAATACACTAGCTTTATCAGCAGTGCAAAAGCTGGCATCTCAGTTTAGGAAGGGAAGAGAGAGTTTTGAAGATGATCCAAGGTCTGAATGTCCAGCAACTGCCACCACCAAAGAAAACATTGATCGTGTTCACTACATGGTGAGTGATGACAGCTGAGTGACTATAAATCAAATAGCCAATGCTATTAGTATATCTTGTAAGAAAATTGAGAATATTCTGCACAATGAACTTGGCATGATGAAGGTTTCTGTTCAATGGGTGCCATGTCTTCTGACACCTGATCAAAAGTACACCAGACTGATCACATCATAGGAAAATCTGGCATTGTTTGAGGCAGAGTCAGTTGGTTTCCTTGAATGATCCATCACTTTGAGCCAGAGATAGAGACAATTCATGTAGTTGAAACACCTCTCCTCACTGGCTCCAAAGAAGGCCAAGGGAAGGAGATGGCCTCAGTTTTTTGGGATGCAAAAGGCATTGTGTTTATTGATCATTTTCAAAAAGGGTCACACCATCAATGGAGAGTACTATGCTAACTTACTGAGGCAGTTACAAAAGACTATCAAGACAAAACACCCAGGAAAATTGATGAAAGAGGTCTTGTTTTATGAGAACAATGCTTCCACACACGTCCTTGGTTTCAATGGCTTTGAAATGGTTGATCACCATCTATATTCTCATGATCTGATTATCATCCATTCCCTAACATTAAGAAAAATTTGGTGGTGAACCAGTATCACAGTGATGATAATGTTATATCTGCTGTTGATAAACTTTTGGCCAACAGGGTGAAGTCTTCTTTGAACAGTCAAATGTCAGTTTACCTGGAAGGAAACAATGCAGGTGAAGAATATGAAGAGTTGAATTTAATGAATGCAATATTTCACAGCTCTAGCATCACTCCATCATAGTCACTTTTCAATCCACCATTATGGTTTATATTAAATTGCTTCCAATGTCATTTCTTTTCATAAATCTTCAATCAGTCCTTTTCATTCTTTTAATTACCAGAGAAAGATTACTGCTTTTGTCAAGAATTGCTCAAACATTTCCCATGTATTCTCATTTTTTCAAATAGATATTCTTTTAAGATATAAAGGTTTATTTATTAATAACACTGAAGAACTTGAATTAATTTTCTTTGAGTAGACATGACATGTCTTTTCTAATTGCCTAGTCATGTGAGTGATAGAGAAACTAATGTCCCAGCTAAAAAATACAATCTTCACAACTAAAGGAGAATGTAACAGACTGTTAAAAGTTTAAAAATTCAATTTAATGTCAAGACTGAAATCAAAGATAGAAAAAACAGGCAACTGGAAAGTCAACAAAGAAAATGCTATGTCCTGTCAACAAGGACAACAACTGAGCCAATTAGTTTGAACTTAGACATCAAATGAGAAATTAATTTAGAAATCTCAATAACATCAAAACCTTAGAAAAATAATTGAAAATATTTTTGCAAGAAAATAAATGTAAAAAACAGTTATGAAAAATAAAACATACATCATTATACAAAAAGTCTAATTTTTAAAACTTTCTTGAATTAAAATGAATATAAAAAATATTTAAATATAAAAATCAAGATTTAAACAACAAAAACTAATTCAGCAATCAAGAATTTTCATAAACCAGCCAAAGAGAATTTGAGTTCTGCTACAATATTCAACTTTCTGGTTTAAGTTACAATTTACACTAGACAAATAGCTGGCTTCCTAGAGGCTAAAAACAATAAAATACTGATGCTCTGCACTAGTAGATTTAGGAAAAAGAAAAATTTATATCAATTTCTAGACAAAGAGAAAAACTTGCAAGATCTCTGGTATCTCAGGATATGTCTAGGTCATTTCAGAATGATTAAATCTTAAATTTATCATTGTCAAGGATCAAAGTAATTATTAATAAGTTCACTGCTTATATATTGAATGCAACAATAAAAATATCAGAATTCTTTTTCTTAGTTATTGTACTATTTTTACTACAGGAAATCATTATATAAAATGAATAAATATATCATTCCATATCTATAAAGGTCATCTAGTCCCTACCTACAGCAGTCCTTTTACCTAGCAAAACTCTAAAGCTTAAAAGCATTTTCTAATCATTTCCCCCGAGCAAGGCAATAAAGCCACACAAATGCAAGGAGTTACTGAGTGTGAAAGGATATGAGAAAATGTTATTGAGGAAAACAATAAAAAAATAGATTTTTTTTAATCCTTTTTTTTTTTTAAGTTGAATGAAGAAGATGATGACTGATATTGCATTTAAATTTTTGAAGATCATAGTTGACAGGAAAGCAAGAAGCCAAAAGAGACTTCCACAGGCAAGAAGTGTAGGAGAAGAAACTATTAACATTGAACTTACTATTACATCTAGCAATTTCAATAGTAATAGCTGCCAATCTAGTACTGTGCTTAAATTTTTGAAGTCCAGGTACCAAAGAATATCACCCTTATTAACAAAATTTCTATATTTACATAAAGCTACAAATTTTAAAATTCAAATTTGGAAATATTTGATAGAAATTCTGTTAGAAGCTTTATATAAGGATTGACCAAATTTTGACATTCCATGCATCAGACATGTTTTTCCATGCACAAGTTCAAATTTATTATAAAAATTTTGTTCTCCCATCTTGTAAAAAATACTTGCATAAATTTAGCAGTTTTACGTAATTGATTTAATATAAAAAAAAAAATTAAAAAAAAAAATCAAGATTGGTATTACTTCCCTTAATAATACTTGAGTTTGTTTAGATTTTTTTCAAAACTTTGATGTTTAGAATTAGATTAATTACTGAAAACAACACAGAATTATTTTGATCACTCAACAGTATTCTCACTTTAATTAATTTCAGGATCAAAATAGTTTGTTCACATTTGTACCTCATTTCAAAATGACATAATTCTGAGCAAATTTTCATAGTTCTGGAAAATGTTTACAGGGTAATGATTACTCAAAATTAATAATATGAGAAGAAACATTTGGAATTGAGGGAAGTTCATCATAATGAATTTGTTCTAAAGTCACAAAGTTCTGTCTGTATGTTATTGCTATCTTCAGGATCTTTGTTCAAAAAATTAAAATGGGTTTATAAATATAAATATGCAACCTCCTTTAGAAAAATCTTTGAAAATGACTTTTGAAATAACCTGATATCTTCAGTATATTTTTTAAAATTGCTGTTATCCTCAATGCATTAACTGACTCAAATCATTATTATTCAACTGGGAAATGAACAGTTTCAATTATGTATTTATGTTACTAAGTTAAATAATGATTTGTTCTTGCTTTTAAATCACTAGCTGAAAATTTCAACTTGAAATGCTAAATCGAATTAGAAATGGGTATAAAAAGGGGCACTTTACACATGCAGCTTATTTTTCTCTTCTAGAAAATTATAACATTTTCAGTTTCCAAAATCCAATCAAAACTTGCTCTCTAGAAAGCTAATATATCTCACAATGAAGGATGTGCACTCCATATTCTAAATCTAACATTACACAATATTTTCTGAATTCTTGTTTGTTCAGTCTTCTAATTCTTATTTCATTTACTCATTTCACAACTGTTAATATATGCTGCAAATTTTAAGTTTTCTCACATAGTGACTCTTGGTACATAATAATGATAATTTAGCAAAGAACAATGTAAAAATATTTTCAGTAAAGTTGTAGTTCTGACATCTTTACTTATCATTGATAATGTTACATAGGTACAAATACTTATGCTAGAATCTACTTGCATATTTTCTTGGCATGATTTTACTTAGTCAAATATGTCTCTTGTTCTTCCATGAAAAGATTCAAGTCCAATAACTCCCTCAGAAATGTTAAAATTCAATTTCTATTATAAAAATGCTTAATTGGGTTATATCAGAGATGTCAACAGATATACACAAGAAAAAGAAAGTAAAAGCATTTACAAAGTCATTCAGATGTATATAGCACAAGTGAACACTTTAGTATGTCTTGTAACTGTTTTGATAGAAAAGTTTACTTTTGATATTTTTAATCACCAAGACATCTTTCAAATATTTGGAAACAAGGTAGACCAAAGCTAAAATAAACTTGTGGTTTACAGCCAGATCATGTTGAAAGGCAAGTTCTTGTCCAGTCACTGAAGTTAAGCAACATTGAGCCTGGTCACTTACATAGATGCATGATCGCTTGGGAATACCAAGTTATGTAAGCTTGGATGTGCAGGTGATGTAATGGATAACAGCTCAGAATGCAAAATCAGAGAGTAGAGTTCAAATTTCAGTCAGGTTTATTACATTCACTTATGTATGAATACCCTTAGGTGATCATGAATTGAAAAGAGACATGATAACCCAAGTGTGTCAGATATGCCTCTTTTAACACACACTGATCTGGGGAAGGCCAACATTGAATAAAGGATATTCACAGGCTAAGAAAACATAATCTTCTGGGTTTTTACAGCATCTTTCAATAAATGTACTTTTTTGTTTAAAGTTATATTCTTTCCATAACTCATGGTCAAAAGACTAGTTTTCTTTCTATTTCAGTCTTTTATAGTGTCTATTCAGATCAGAGCTGCTATTATATGCAAAAATATCTTCACAAACAATGCACAACAATTTTCCTGAAAAATTTACAAGAATTCATTTACTTATTTTTTATTGAATTCATGTATATTATCATTTTCTGATTTTCTTTCGTATTCTGATGAAAAATTGAATTTCTAAAAAGACAATTTTTTTGAAAAATACAAAACTAAATATATTCAAAAAGAATAAATAAAATAGCTGATTGGCAAAAGTCACTGCTAAATTTAATCATGCAATGTGCTGCTTTTGGTACTGTGTTATAGGCTGGCCATCCTGATCTAAATTCATTTTGGAGATTTTATTTTTGGTTCACTTAAAAATTTAATCTTAGTGAACATTTTCTCTTAAATAAATAAAAAAAATTATTTACACTCTAAAAAATTTTATAATAAAAAGTAAGTAAAATATAAAAATTTTAGCTAAAAAAAAAATATATAATTTATTGGAGATTATTTTAAACCAATAAATTTTTTTAAATTTATAAAATAAAATTAATACTAAACAAAAATGTAAGATATGAAATAAGCAATAAAATGTAAAAAAAATAGAATTGAAAAAAAAAAAAAAAAAAAAAGGACCTACTTACATCTTGTGCATGAGCCTCAGCAGGTGTAAGTTTGTTTTGTGGTGGATAATGTGTTGTTGACTGCATTGCTGTGTTGTGTCCAGTTGCAGCAATGCCACCAGGAAGTAAACGGAATCGGATTGCTTCAGACGATTGCTGAATTACTTTCACCAACTCTATCACATTTGATGAATTAGGTAATGCCAACAGATTTTGAGTATTAAGTGGGTCAAATGCTTCATTCACTTGTTTTAAAGACCTGGTAGGGAAAATTAAATTTTCATAAATGAAATCTTTTGAAGTCGAAAATTAGGAAATTCACTTTCATTGAATTCAAACAAGTTTTCACTAAAACATTTACAAGTCATCATTAAAATATTTGAAAACTTATTTTTCAAATTGTATAAGAGCAATTCAACATGAATAATGATAAGATCAAAACAGAATAAGTCATACAGATTTAAAAAAAAAAAAAATAGGTAGCATAAATTTATAAATGAATAGTTTTGTTAAAAATAGAACAAAAAATATTCATTAGTTGAAAGTATGGTGACTAAATGTTAAAACTGCAACATAAAATGCAAATAGCCAAAGATAATAAAGGGATTCTGAAAAAAGTATTTTGTTTTGTGTTGATCTATTACCAACACTTGGTAAAACACACCTGTATGATTCTGTAAGATGTGACTGGAGTTCATGGCGCTCATTAAGAAGACGTTGAATTGCATCCTGAGATTCTTGGTACTGAGAAGAAAGAACAGCCCGACCTTTAGCCAATTCATCAATCAGAACTCTAAAAGACAAAAGAAACAAATAAAATTGCATTTTGAAAGACATTGACAAAAACCAAAAACATTCTTCCAAATCATTTTAGGCCTAACAATTAACTAATATTTTGACTAAATCTGATATGTTCTGAGAAATATGCCATACCTAGTAACTTTCAATGAGTTAGAAATATAAAATACTTAATCTTGTTTGTCTAGCATCCTTCCTCAGAATTTGAACTTAAAACCCCTAGATAGAACTGGTAATAGTCTACCAAAAGTTTTTTGAAAAAATAAAGAGAGAGAGGAAGAGAGAGAGACACTGTTAACATTTCTTTATGGTCTCTAGTATAAAATATAGTTTTATCAATTATAACCAAAAATGTATAAAAATAAAAACACACAAAGTAAACATAATGTATGAACTCTGACAGGCTAAAGAATTATAATTGATAAAGTATATGCATTTTTATTATATTTAAATTTGGATAGTTTACATTAAATGGATGTATGAATGTAGGTTTAATACACATTAATTTTAATTATAACAAAAAATTGTTAAAGAAAATTTTTTAAATTTTAATAAATGTCCAATTTTTTTATTACTTAAATTCTGAACTGCTAAACTTGGCCAAGAGTGACTTAGAAACATGAAAGATAATTCACATTTTCAATTAAAACTATATACAAATCCATTTGGTTATTTTTTGATACTATTTTTTTTTAGAAAGATGGAGATATTTTAAGCCCTGGTAAATTTCAGAAAAAAAAAAAAAAAAAAAAAATGTACTCACCGACTAGCCATAAATTTGCTTCTCCAAATATCTGCTTGAATGGACAATTTATCCAAATTTTCATAATCTTCTGATACTTTTTTTGAGTAACCTCCAACTTCCATTGACAGTTGCACTTTATCTCTGCAACGAAAAAAACGTCTAATATAGAAGAATAATATCCTATAATAAATAAGTGATCATTTTCTTAGAGATGATTGATAATTCAAGAAAAATATTAGATTATATCAAAAAAATGAAAAGTAAGTTTTAAAGAAAAGATGTTAATAAACTACTCAGGTGAAACTAAAAAAACATTTGAAAGATTGGCAAGGGGAAGGAATTCATCATACCTCATTAATTTTTCCACACGATACTGCAAATCTTCTCCAACAGAAGCGACAAGTAACTTTTTTAGTTCACTATTTACCTGAAAATTAGTAAAACAAATAATTAAAAAAGAAAATACATGGAAAATATGAAACAGCTAATTTCTTGCTGATAACTTGAGAGAGTGCATGAAGAAACCAACAATGCATAAAAACTTTGGAAAAGTAAAAGATTTGGCACCTAAAAAGTTTTAAAAAGCAAAACAGCAACAATAAACCATGTAGCATCAAGATGTGGAGATCTATAACAAAATTTTGAAAAAAAAAAACGAAAATTCACACATTGAAAATATAGTCATATGTTGCTTGATTTTCTTTGAACTTATTTTGTTGCAGTTCTCTAGTCTTTTCAAGAAAGCAGCATGGATTTGAAATCTTGTGAGTGCTTATTTATTTTTCAATCCATGCTACATAACTATTGCAGAATTCAGATAACAAAAATAATATAAAAGATTAACTATTTTGAAATTAATAAAAGAATAATTCAAAATTACCTTAAGCAAATATAAATTTATGCATTTTGTGATCATTGTAACAATTATGATGTACAGATAACACTTCGTGCACAGAGGAGCTAATAAACATAAATACACTCTTCAAAAGTATTTTATTCATTTTATATAGCAAATACATTTTCAAAATAATTTTTTTTCTTGGAAGTAAATTAAATTATAAATAGATTATGCAATATTAAAATATATTTTACAAAGGCAGTTTTCAGCAAATAGACTTATTTAAAAAATGGCTCCAAGTAGAAAAGAATTCTCTTTTAATTTTAAGAAATGTATTATTTGCAGAAACGAAACAAGAGTGAACAAAAAAAGCTTATTAAACTGACCTTAAGGAAAAAATACTATTGAAAAAGAAAATGGAAAATCAGAGGTGTACAGAAATGACCAGCTTGACCATCCAAGCTGATCCTGAAAGTCTATCAGAAGATTGGTGGATGAAGGCCCAAGAAAATTGATGCACATGTTGTTTAGAAAGTATAACAAAATAAGTGTGCGCTGTGAATGTTTTGATTATAACAATCAAATATTACCTGGACAAACTAAGTTAATATGGCTGACAACCATATAAGGAAACAGGTTTGTTTAAAGCTTACACAAGAGAATAAAGATAAAAATGCCAAGTTTTGTGACAGCATACCATGATCATATGAAACAAACAAAAATCAGCCTATTTAGGTTTGACAAGTTCAGCATCATCATGTATAAGGAAAAAGTATTTGATCTTGGCAGTAAAGCATAATGGTTGCATGAATTTTAATGGCATTGGTGCATCTCACTGGCAAAGTCATGAATGCTGAAGATTATATAAAAATATTGAAATGCTGCATTTACTTGGGAAGAAGAGCTAGGTTCCAGTATGAAAATGATCCAAACATTCTACTAAGTAGAAAACAGAGTTTCTGAATAAACAAAAGGTAAAAATGTTTGATTGGCCTGGCATATTACTAGTTTTAAATCCAACTGAACACTTGTGGAATGGAAAGTATAAAAATGATGACCTCTAACAAGAATTGTTGGAGTGAAAAATATTCCAGTGACTAATAAGATCAATATCGTTAAGCCTACAATTATAAAAAAAAAAAATAAAATAAAATATTTTCACATCAAATATTGATTTTAAATTTTTTTTGAACTGCTACATATTCATATTTTTTCCTCCAGAATTTCAATGCTGTATAGTTTGGTAATCAACTATACCTAATAATATCTTTTGACAGCATAATGTTCCATTGGAAATAACAATTTCCTAGTTTGCTTTAGAAGAAAATTTTTTATTAAAAAGAAAATGGTTTGGGTGTACATACTAATACACTCACCTGAAATTGGACATCAAGTTGAGACTTCAGGGAATCAATCTCATTTTGTAGGTTTTTCTTTTCTGTATCACAAGAATCTCGCCAGCATTTTGGTCCATTAATAAAATCTAAATGGGAAGTAAGGGTATTTATCACAGTGTTGGAAGAAACTTGGTCTCCAAGTCCAGTACCATTGACACTATTGTTGCAGTTGCTGCTTCCTCCAGTAGATAGATCTACACCAGTAGTCATTAATGGATCAACAACATTAACAGGTTTTGGTGTTCTCTAAAAACAAATAAATAACAATGTAGCCATTTAAACATTCTAAATCTAAAATGTGTAAATGGAGAGCATGAAAAGAAGTTGTGTCTATCAAGAAACTGAGTTAAAAAATTTAAATGATTAATTTTTCACTAAAAGAAAAAAAAAAGACAACGCTGATATCTGTTTATTTTTTTTGTGTGTGTTACTGATTTGTCTTATTGCTTCAGATTAGAGTAAAACAAATAATTTTTTCTCATTCTTAATATATACTTGATAGCTGTTTGCATTATTATGCCATTCCATTTTATCATGAATGTCAAGTATAATAGTAAAACTTTTACTACAAACAAAAGCTACAAGAAAATGCGTTACAAAAATCTTAATGTATTTTAGCATAATGAACCAATTAAAAAGACATTGAGCTGATTCTGATTCATTTCGTCTAATTTCCACATCTCTTATTTTTTATCACAACTCAAGCATTTAGAAATGGTGAACCTTATTCAAAATGGAGGTTTGCTTCCCCTTACATACACATATTTCCTAACTGTTAGCTCTTAGAACTGTCTTCTCTTGACTGACCCATGAACTTCCAGTTAATGAGGTGAATTTCACCAACACTCATTTTAGGTTGGTTGGATTTTATGGCATATCAACCACTGTAGGTCATTTAATGCCAAATTTAGTTTTATATATATATATATATATATATATATATATATATATATATATATATATATATATATACATACATACATACATACATGTATCAAATATACTTGTAAACATCTATAAGCTATCTAAACTAGAGCTTATTTGCTTGCATACTGCAAAATAATTACAGGAATTACTATCTAGGACAAGGATTTCCATTTAGTATAGACAATTTGTTTGCACAATGTTAGAAGGTAGCATATATTAATTACACATATTATATTCTCGATAGAAGGCCAATTCTTTTCAGGAAGTTTATTATATGACTTGGATCAATTTTTGTAAATAGTTCCTTTGTACTCTTAATGTTGTAGAACTTTCTTCAAATGTGTGTAAGGTTTGTACATTCTATCAGTATATGTTTTACTGTGTATTGGTTTCCACAGGGATATTTGGGTTTCATATGGAGACCAAAAGGTTTTTGGATCAAATAGTTTTTGGTGTTTGGGGTTGAAAATGCAGTTATAGGCTGGATTGGTTGGTTGCGATTTAATTTTACTAGTACTGCAGACCTAATTTTTGGAATCTAAGTTTTAGCGGTGGTTCGTAGGATTCAGAATAAAGGCTCTCCACAGGGGATGTGCGAAATGCCCCTAAAACAAGTCTTAATCCTTCATGGTGTACTGTATTTAGTGTTTTCAGGTAGGATTTTCTGGTTGCCCCATATATGTAGCAGCCATAATCAAGTTTTGATCGGATTAATGTTCTATATAATTTTAATTGGGTTTGCTGATCTGCACCCCAATCTTTGTGGGCTATTACATGAAGTAGTTTTAGGGTTTTGTTACTTTTCTCTTTCAGATATTGTATATGGAGAATAAAAGTTAGTTTTTTGTCGAAAATAACTCCTAGGAATTTATACTGGTCAACTACTGGAATTTCTGTTCTGTCTAGCTTCAGTGTTGGGTTGTTATGCATTTTCCTTGACAAAAATGCATGCATTGTGTTTTTGTTTTAGAGATCTTGAAGCCGTTTATGATAGCCCATTTGATGCTCTGCTGTCCGCATGTATCTGGATGTGGAGGTGATACAGAAGTCATCTACATACAAATAGTAATCAACTCCAGGATTCAGGCAATTGGTAATGCTATTAATTTTGATGCTGAAGAGGGTTACCGACAGTATACTTCCCTGAGGGACACCCTCTTCTTGGTTTTGAATGTCCGACAGGGTAGAACCAATTCGGACTCGGAATTTCCTGTCTGAAAGAAAAGATTTTATGAAGTTTGGTAGTCTGCCTTTCAATCCCATGTCATGTATATCTTTCATGATCCCATACCTCCAAGTGGTCTTGTATGCCTTTTCTAGATAAAAAAAAATGGCTAGGTGTTGCTTTTGTACATTTGCCTCCCTTATGGAGGTTTCCAACCTAGCCACATGATCCATTGTAGATCTTTGGTTTCTGAAGCCGCATTGGGAGTTGGTGAAGTGATTATTCGATTCAATGTACCAAATTAGCCTTTTATTCAACATACGTTCCATAGTTTTGCACAGGCAGCTGGTCAGTGCTATTGGATGATAATTTGTTGGATAGAGATTGCTTTTCCCTGGCTTATGTAAGGGGATGATGGTGGCTAGTTTCCATGATTCTGGGATATTACTATTTTCCCCAGATATAATTAAATGTATTTAATAGGTAGTCTAACGATTTTGGAGGTAGCTGCTTAAGAAATTCATAATGAATTTCATCTGGGCCGACTGCAGCGTTGTGAGATTTTTGTATGGCTTCTTTTAATTCTGGTACTGTGAAGAATCCATTATAGTTTTCAGTGGTGTCGGAATTGAAATTTAGCTTCTGTTTTTCTATTTTGCCTTTGTAGTTGTAAAATTCTGTGTTAATGTTGTCAGAGGAGGAATTTGCCGAGAAGGTCTCAGCCAGTGTATCGGCAATATCTTTAATATTTGTGACCTCATCATTATTTTTAATAAGGTGTTTGATCGTACAAGGTTGTTTTTTTCTATCAATTTTCCGGATCATTTTCCATACTGTGGTAGTCTTGGTAGAGGAATTAATTTGATTTACATAGTTTTCCCAACTAGTGTTTTTGGCCAGCTTAATTGTTTTCCGGGTCTTTGCTCTGAGCAATTTGAATGAGTTTAGGTTACTGGTAGATGGTTCTTTATTGAATTTGTGTAGGGTAGCATTTCGCAGTCGGATTGCTATTTTACATTCACTATTAAACCAAGGTGTCTTGTGTCTGTTTGATGGAGAAGTTTTTGGTATGGTTTCATTTGCTATTTCAATTAGTGTTTGTGTAAAGTGTTTTATTGGCTCTATAATTTTTGGATTTTGGACCAGTCTTGTATTGCATAGTGTTTTAAGTTGTTGCCAGTTGGCCTTATTTATTTTCCAGTAAGGAGGACTGTTATTATCCCTGATAGGTTGAGTAATTTCTATTATAATGGGGAAATGGTCACTGCCACAAGGATCATCATGAACCTTCCACGTATAATCCATGTAACTTGAAGGATCTGATAGGGGGATATCAATAGCAGAATAGGAGCCAGTATATGGATTGAGATATGTTGGAGATTTATCATTCAAGATGCAAAGGTTATTGCTATTGATTATTGTTTCCAGATCTTTACCCCTACAGTTAGTTTTCTGACCTCCCCATATGGTACTATGACTGTTAAGGTCACCTAATAATAGGTGGGGTTTAGGAATTTGTTTTATTAACTTGTTAAATTTAATATCATTTATAGGCTCATGTGGTGGAATATAGATAGAACAGATATTTACTGTTTTTTGCAATGTTGTTTTGACAGCAATTATTTGGAGTTTGGAGTTTATTTGGTTATTTGATGTTGAGGTATGTCTTTCCTAACTAGGATCGATACATCTCCAGAAGCTCTGTGTCCATCTTTGTGTAAGTGATTGCATGAATTGTAATTTTTAATGTTTAGCTGGTTGGTGTCCTTGAGAAATGTTTCTTGAAGGTATACAACTTTGGGGTTATATTTATCGAGGAGTATTAGAAGTTTTTCATAGTTGGCTCTAATTCCTCTGCAGTTCCATTGTAGGATTGAATTATTTTGCAGTTTCATTATGTTAAATTAGATTTATTGTTTTTCCTAGATTTGTTTATATAGCTCAACTCTTCAATCTCCATTCTTTCTATCGAGCTAAATCTATTTTTGGTATCAACCTTTGATATTGATAATTCTGTAGATTGACTTGTTCGACAACTTTACACGTTCCAGTGAGGATGAAGTTTGAGTATTGTCTATTTTAGATTGTGGAGCACGTTCTGTCTTGTCTTATTGTTTGGTTCAAGGTTTGATGTTTGATTTTTCCCAAGATTGTCAATTTTATAAGTAGGAGGACGGCTTGATGATTTCTACGACTTTTGTTTCTTAGGAGAAGTGGTTTGTGTCCACGCTGTTGTTTTTGTAGTCATTTTAGTGGAAGATTCTCCTTTGTCCACAGGATTACTTTGAGTAGTTGGTGTTTCTGAAACTGTAGCTGTATTGTTTTTATCAAGACCACGCAAGGCTTTTATCTTATTAATAAAATTGTCCCAGTCTCCCAGGTTCAGCTGCATTAATGTTTTGACAAATTCTTCATATTTGTTCTGTTATTTTTTTTCCTGATGGATTACTTGGGAATATGTGGTAGTGTTTGACCCTACTACCATCTTCCATGCTTCTTGGTAAGGAATGTTATTTTTGTGCTTTATTGATAGAATTTCCTTTTCTCTTCTCCAACAGTCGCAAGATCTTGCACAGACCGGATGATCACCACCACAGCACATTTATTGGGAAATTCACATTCATTCATGTGATGGTCAGGATCTTTTTGGCCACATTTCCCACACACCTCTCGTCCTCTACACGTATCTTCATGATGTCCATATTTTTGACATTTATAACATCTCAGAGGGTTAGGCACAAACTGCTCGACCCTCTCCATGGTATAGCCTACTTTAATTTTCTCTGGTATTTCTGGCGAGTTAAATGTCATTATATAGGTGTTTGTTTCTATCATTTTACCTTCTTTTTTTACTGAAATTCATTTAACATCAATGACATCTTGTTTTTTTAACTCTTTCTTAATTACTTCTATTGTACATAAAGATAGTTCTTTGCTTCTCACAACCCCCTTACTTGTGTTCAGGGATTTGTGAGGGTATGTTTTTACTGGAATATTGTGGAACATAGTCATTTTTAGTAGAAAATCCGCATGTTTTTTCTTTTCCACTTCAACAAGCAGTGTCTCATTTTTCAATTTCTTGACAGTTAAAGGTGTTAAGTTGCCCGATATCACTTTTTCTATTATAACGGGAGATAAATTTGTGATTGGTGAGCTACATGACTCTATAACAACAAATCTTGGAAAGGATGATTCCATTTCATTATCTGAAGAAGAATCAGATTCTATATAATTGCGTTTAAGTTTTTTATCTGTAGAGGAAGCCATATGTGTTTTTATGTTTTTCGCTGGTCCCATGCTCCTCCACCCACCACGGAGTCCAACTTAAATTGGAAATAAAACAAGGGGGAAACCCATTCGCCTTGGCTGAGACGGGGATACAAAACCAGTATACTCACCCCAAGAGTATGTTTCTGAACCTCTATCAAACACTCAACAGTCTCATGTTGGTCAACAGTCATATCTTTCGACACGATTAACCCTCATCCCCCACCTTCTAGCATATATAATGGAGAGTTGGGAATAGTTCCACAAGAGCAGATTGATAATTCTACACGAGCAGAGTGTATAACATGATTGGGAAAAAATAAAGACAAATATATATTCATGTCGGGACGAGCCAATTGATCAGATCGGGCCTCTCCAACCGCCTGTCTAGCCCAGATAAGGGCCAAAGTGGAGTGTTGCAGTACCATGGCCGCCTTTTCCTGGGCCGTGGATTGCTCAGCCACCAGGACCCCGTCCCCAGGCATTACGGGTCGCCACCCACAGCCAACAGGTGGCCCCATTGAGAGGCTTTTACTCTCTGCAGGGGGGGGCAGTCGACATATTCAGACACCCTGCCAACAGGGAGAAGGGCCTATCTAACCCATAAGTGGGACCCTAGCTGTTGGACGTAGTTTATCGTCTTACCCAGGACACGAATGCAGTTTATCATCATACCCAGGACGGTTATATTTTAGGGTTATATTTTTGGAACCACAAGTTTCTCATATGTTCTTTACTGATCACAGGCTCCCATTTTATTGATATCTACATTTAGCTTATAAATTGAATTATTTGAACAGTGTATGCATGTTAATTCTTCAACTATCTTAAAGGTTGATGAATCTCATTCTTATTTCATAATACACATGGTCAGGGTCTAACTCTTGTACTCCTGTCACAACTGCTTGCAGTATTGTATATGCAGTTTTTGGTCAGGTTTTCTTCCAGTAGAGTTTTTTTTACTTTGATGATACATCTGTGTAAAATTAAACCACTTTCAAAAACTGTCCTGATATTGTACAGAATGTACATTCTCAGAATCTCCTCCACCATGTTTCTACTGCATGGTAGAGTTACTATAAACAGTTATTTTTTTTTGTTTTCATAATGAAAATTTCTACTTATCTGCACAGTGATTGTTTTGTTAGAAATTGTCTTTTATACTGTTAATCTTTGATTGGTAGATGTTTGGTTGGTGGCAACATGAGTTTTACTTAAGTACCTCCATGAGATCGCTAAAAAAAGAGCATAGCATGATGAAAAAGATGCCAAATTTGACGAAAACAAAATTTTATCATCTAAATGTTTATATTATTATTAAGAGGAAAGATCAAAGTTTATTGTAATTATTTTTTTTTAATTTTTCCTTCTTTTTAGAACATTCTAAATTTTGATTAAAAAAACCTTGTTTCTCTTTGTATCACTGGAACTAGTAAAATAACATACAATTTTTAGCACAATTTTTTTTGTGTGACACACATTAATTTGGAAAATCTTGCAAAAATAAAAAATAATTGTCGGATGTTAATGAAACGTTCAGAAACTATTCACAGATGATCAAAATTATTATAAATATGTTTTTTCTTATGAAAGTCATGGCAGAAATATTTTTTTTAATATTTATTACCCCCCCATAACTAATTTTATGAAAACGCTAGAAATTTGATCGTGTCAGGTTTAGTGATTACAATAGTTAAAAGCACAAGGCTTTGAGGAATGCAAATCATGTTTTTTTTGTTTTTTTTTAATTGGAAACTCCTACCTGAAAATCAACTCTGAATTGTAACATACAAAACTCAATAAAACAAAGATATTATTTAATTTCAAATGCTTTTATTTGCTTTTAGTTGTTTTTATGAATATGGACAATATTTTCTGAAAGCAAAAAATTTTTTGATGAAAACTGAATTTTTTAATACAATTGTTTGTTATTTTTTTAATTATAATAGATTTTTACATTTAAGTTGTTAAAATATTATAAAATTAGTTAAAAGCTGCATCAGGTTTCCTAAGTCTCTTTATGAGATAAATCTTTTTTTTAGTGCATTGTAAATTGTATCGTTTTGACTAATCAGAAAACTCGCAGTAATTAAGAAATGTAATTTTGTGTTTATAATCAGTCTGTAATTATAAAGTACTGAAGACCAACCAGAATACAATTAAGTTACATTATTTGAATTAAGCATTGTTCTCCACTGTTAAGACCTTTACTTTTGTGAAACATGTGGAGAAGTTAATTTGATTTTTCAATTTCAACTGAGAAGGGTACCTACAAGTATCAGTATCATCTTATGAAATTTATATGATCTTATTTTTATATTAATCTCAGTTATGACATTTTTCCATAAATGAAATATCAAAATTAATAATAAAATGAATGGAAATGCAAATAACACAGTAAAATGTAATAAATGTACATAAAATTATAGTATTTATGTACACTTCTGATAAAATTTCATAAGAAAGGTACCTATAAATTAATTAGATACCTTTCTTATGAAATATGAAATTTAATCTCACTCTTAACAGTCTTATTTTAATTTCTTTATAACATATTTTCCATAAAGCATCATAAACGTAAAGGTGAAAGCTAAGTACAAAAAACAAAAAATTAAAGTTTTCCTTAAAAATAACAAGGTAAATAATTTGTTCACTTAAATGTAAATAATTTCACTTTTCTCCTTCCATAGAACAAATTATCCTCACGGAATCCATCAATATGTCATTCATCACTTGCCAAGTGACGCAAAAGTTTATGACCCGCTTTGTTTTATTTTCAAATTACATCTTTTTGGCACAGAAACTAAGTTAAGCTTGGTTCAAAATATTTTAAATAAACATTATAATTTCTGATTTTCTTAAAATAACTTTTGAAAAAATGATAATTGATATTTAAAAGAATTTCAAAGTAAGATTTTCAGTTTTTTTATAAAATGGAAAAAAATGGTCAATTTTGCTGACTCAAAAAAAAAAAACAAGATTTTTAACAAAAATTTTGGACGTGCTAGGAACAATTAAAAAATGTCAAAAAATACCCCCAAAATACTTTGCTCTTTCCTCTTAATAATGACATAAACATTTAGACAATGAAATTTTGTTTTCGTCAAGTTTGGTGTCTTTTTCTTCATGCTATGCTCTTTTTTTTAGCGATCTTGTGGAGGTACCTAGTTTTACTCTGTTTTTACTGTATGGATGATTAGAATCAAAGTTAAAATCAAATGTGCAGTTAATATCAGATTCTGATGGTACTCATATACTTCACATAGTCCAAATTCACTTTCATATCCTTATTAGGTCAAAGTATCTTAGCCAGGTGGTTGGGTTAAATATTATTGTGCTTAAAATCTTCCATTACAGGAAACAATGATGATCTCTTAGCTATATCAGCTCCCTTTTGATGTATCTCAGAAATATGTTGAGATTTTATAGCATAAAAAATATGCTAAAAACAATAAATATGAGGAAATTAGTTCAAATACATTAAATATAATTACAATACCTCATGTAAAAACTGATTTTACAAATAAAACAGTTAAACAAATATGTGCCAAAGTGTCAAGTTTTCATGTGTTGATGTGGTTTATTTAAGAAAAGGAAGGAATACACAAGTATAAAAAGATACCTTAGAACTATTCTTCTCCGAGTAATGTAACCTATGGATTCCATTTTTTTCTCATTACATTCATAAAATCAAAGTAGCACAAACTCTTATTAATCTATGAATACTAAATGATCAAAAATGATAGCAATCAGAAGTACAAAGAAAAATAAATGAAATAAATACTGCACTAATTTCTATAGGTGATTTTATTAATAAGGTATAAATGCATGGAGGTTCATCTGCATCATGCATTTTATGGCTTATTTGAAAAGTTGCAACCTGAAATGTTTTTTTTAATGTTTATTACTCTGCATGAATTTTAATTTTCTCCTTTGTACACATAACACAGCATTATATCATAAAAATACAAGCTTTTGGTGTGTTTGAGTGTGGTAATTTCCTACCTCAAATAATATCAAACAATGTATAAAATATTTTCATAATAATATTAACTAAGAAATATTCTTTTGTACATTTGTGAATTCTTTCATACAGAACATTTCCATTCAGTTAAATAATCATTGAAATATTATTTTTGATAAAATTGTTTACTCTGTCCAATTATAATTTGATTGATATAAAATTGCTGAAGAAATGTAATTTCTGGTTTAATGAGGAAATGAAGAATTTTTTGAAAACAACATTTTTCCAACAAACATTTAAAATTAAAAAGATTATTGCAGTAACATTTTTAAGGAATAATTAATTGTTCAAACAGTTATGAGCAGTAAATTTTTCTTTTCTGAGAAAGCATTTTTTGTAACATTTAATTAATGTTTTCGTTATGTTTTTTTATAAAATATTGTAAGCTTTTTCCTAAAATAATTTTATGAGGTGCAAAGCAGCAAAATGTAAGTTTTTAATAATACAATTCAAAATATGAAATTTTTCAGAACTAAATGCTTCCCAAAGGAAAAAGAAAGAAATGGGAGAAAAACTCACATGTGCCTGATGATTATTTGTGTTTTGTTGGTCCGTATGTATTTCATTCGAACATCTGAGGTCTTTGGCATAAATGGGCGGAGGACTGGATACAGATGACAAATGTCGAGTTGCAGTTGATGTGGACGGATGGGCTCTATTGGACATCACAGATAAATCCATGCCTTGTTCATACTGGGAACTGCAATTGGCAACAGGGGCAGATTTTCGACCATTTGTTTCCTTTTTCGATTTGGAAGATATCTGAAAATTATATTTGGGTTGTGCTTGTCTCATGATGACAGTTGATCCTTCCAATACACTGGCCTTCATTAATTTACGATGGGATTTAATTCCCTTCATCATGATTATATTTTTCTGTTCATTTCATAAAAATGATAAACAGATTTCATCACAGATACAAACACTGTAAGTGCAAAAGTAAAAATATTATTAGCATTTGACAAACAAATCATTTTTATTTTTTACAATATACAAAAAAAAAATGTATATTCCAGTGCTGAAATCAACAAGAAGAGTGAGTCACCTAAATTAAATTAAATATTTTCCATTCTATTTTTCAAAATATAATTTTAAAAAAACATGATTTTTCTAAGTTTTATCATGTTTAAGTTTTTTCTTACATATTTTTTGTTTGAATCAAATTCTATCATAAATTTTCAAAAACATTTTTGTATTTTTTTTAAAATGACCATTTCATATTGAATAAAAATCCTGATCCACACTTTTCAGACCTTTTTATTTTAATTTTATTGCTTGATTAAAATAAAAAAATAAAAAAAATAAAAAACAAACAATGTAATGTAATGAGTTCGGAAAATTAACTAATTAATTTCCAGACAAAAACTATGGATCAGTTTAACGATTTTTTTGGGTGCTGGTAACAAGAGGGGAAAGAAGTTGTTAAATCCAATAAAAAAAAAAAATAAAATAAGTCAAGGCAGAAATGTAAACATAAAAATTCAAAAATAAAATTAAAATACAATTATGATGAGGTTTCGAGTAAATATAAAACTTGAAAAAAATACATACGGAGATTCCACCACTGAAAAATGCATGCATAATAAATGTATGTATTTTCGCTGCTACTAGAATAAAATCACCGTTTTCCTTTTCCAAGCGGAAATGGTAACTTTTTCTTTGGTTAATTAAATAAACCAAAGAAAAAAATATGAAAAGAGAAACTTTAAGTAAGGTCATTTGTTTTGATGGGACACATAAAAAAATCCCAAAAATGAAGTTCATTTTTTTTTTTAGCTAAGCATGCTAAATATGCTTCTTTTTATTTATTACTTATCACTAAACTAAAACTTTAAAATAAAAATGAAAAATAAGCCAACCATAACAATAACATGTATGTCGTCTACAAACTATTTTGCCGAAACCAATTACAAATTGTTTTTTCATTCTGGAATTAATTTTTGAAAACATAAAAATAGATAAAAAGAAAAGAAAATTGTTTTGAAACTTAAAAAAAAATAATATACAGTGGTAGTTTGCCATTTAATAATAACTAAACTTAGCTTTTGGCACAAGATAAAAAATAATTATGATTTTTAATTTTAAAATTAAACCACATTTTTAAAAACAACGAGATAATTATTACAAAAAAAGTCAAAGAAACTGTCCTTTCGTTTATGAGTATTTTGCTTCCACACACGCATTAATGGTCTTCGTGAATATAAAAAGTATTTGCATTTTTAACAAAAATGATAATTATTTGCCATAACTATAATCGGCAGTAATATACTTATGTGTTTTTTGCTTTGTTTTTACAAATTCAACATTCAATTTACTTACATTTTTGCAGTAAATAAAATCCAACCTGGACAAGGAAAAAGAGTAAGTGACTAAAACGTGAGGCTTTTTTTCCTTTCGCTTATCGGTTAGTTGTGCCTAACATTGACGTGTCATAAATTTTGACACTAGAAAAACACGGAACTTTTTTTAATCACACAATCAGTTTGGACCAAACTGTTTGGTATATAGATAAATTATTACAAATAAAAAAAATGAATGTTATTTGACTTCTATAGATGTTGAAGCTAGGTAAAAGATTAAAAGAATTAATATGAATAAGCTGAGTTTTCAGTTGATTTTGTTTGGAAAATGATAATTTTTTTTAATCAGGATTGTTTTTTCAATTAATTGAATTGAAGAAATCATCAATGAAATGGAATGTTGAATTATGAATTCAATTCACAACGAAACTGCTTTTTTAGTTTTGTGTAGTGAATGTCATAAAACTAAAAGGAAATTTTATATAATTAATGAGTTAGTATGCATAGCTTAAATATGGTACAAGGCCGCAATTTTGCAGCACCCAGTGATGATCGAATTCATTACGACGAAGCGCCTAGATAATGAGTTAAAAAACAACTAAAGGTTTTTTTTTTTAATTTTGGTAAAATTGTAAATATATGACACATCGTCTTCTGATGTGCATAAGCCGACGCGCTATAATACCTAGATTTCTCACTCTTTACAGCAGACATTAGGGCGTTTTGTACAATGGAGTTGTCGTGTCCACTAAAATATCAACTACAATATTTATAAACCAATCACACTCAAGAAAACACTTACATCTTAAAACACACCAATAAAATCATAGATTACAAATCAGAATGTTTGTTGTATTAGTCATCATTTTTTAGGTAGATACCGACCAAATATCGTACGGACGTAGTAGAAGACAAACCACGTGACCTTTTAGGGCCAATTAGGAATAAATAAATAATTTAATTCTGGAGCCGATATTGTTCGGAAAAAATGTATAAAAAAACATACGAAATCCGTTCCCAAAACAATATACACGCGGCTGCCACCAAGCTACACACACCTCTCGCTGATGACCTTATAGAATCGTCAATGTTTGTCTACTCACCCCCGTTAAAAATAGACTCCTCTCTAAGAATTAGCTTTGACCAATCAACACCACACATTGTGAAACTCGGCTTGTTATTGGTCGAGACGACCCTAGAATGTGTATCCATGGTCAAAAATCTGCTTTCCCGCCAGGCCGCTGGGAGCCTACTTTGATTTCCCAAATCAAATAAAAGGACGAATTCCAGTCCAATTCACCAGTCAGACCTCTTTTTTTTTTTACGAGTCAGTCGCTCAACTTTTGACCGACTGTTCGGTTGTACTCTCTTCCTACGGACGGGAGGAACCCGAAGGAGGCTACGCCGAAGGGCGGAGTCTCCTTCGGGGAGGTAGACCGGCCCTGAACCCGTTTATACGGGTTCAATGGGCATATTTTTGGCCGAGCCCACGGGCTCGGAATGCCCACGTTAAAAAGGCCTTGTGCCACATGACACCCTCGTGGGGGGTGGTGACTGAATATCGTCAGACCTCCACACCTAGAGGGAAGCCATCAACTCCACGCCAGTCAAAACTCTGACTTTGCCGCGCAAAAAAAAATATTCCCTGACTCAACAATCCACAAACACACTCTATCTCTCTCTAGAACATTTCTTAAACTTCACTTATTATACTTTCAAAGTGATATTTCTCGCTACATAACAAGTATCAGTAACTAACGATCTATTTTTCATCCAGCAGATAAAGGTACGCAACTTTGAACAGCTTTAAATATTTGTATAAACACACTTACGTACTAACGATTCAACCTCAACACCGAACATTTTTGTACGTGATCAAGCAAACAGTTTAATTCTGTGAACAAACCTAATCAATACCTGCAAACGCACCCAAACATTCATAATAACACAATACACAATTAGATACATTAATCCTCATTTATCCATCAAATCTTAAAGCCACTGTATATTAAATTGTATATAAATTGATGTTATTTTTATGCATTCAACTTTTGTCCTGTTTTTTCAACTTTATTTGCATGATTTGTTCCAAGTATTTGTTCAAAATAATTGTTGTGGACGAATGTTATAGAACACGACCTTGAAATTCCTTCTGGTCAATATAAAACACAATCACCAGTCTGCAACAACCTTCATGACCTCATGTTAAAAACGACAGCGTTGACAAACTCCAGACCACGGCAACACCGCCAACAGTAAGAAACAATTCGTATCGCTTGTATCCGTTTTTACTATGAATCACGCACACATATGTTGACTTTTTCATACAAATACACATATCACAACATTTTATTGTTTCTCACACACGTACACAAAGACAGTTTATATTTTATTTCAGAACTTTATCAACCCAAACAAAAGACATTACTTTCCAATCTATTATCAACTGTTTGTATTCCTATCGTTATATTTAAATCAATGTTTATTTGTTGAAACTACGTCGTCTTTTCTACTGAATTTTATTCCTTCAATGAAAAGCGTTTGATTATTCGAGACGGCCAAATTACGAGCGACCCTGTAACGATATTTTGTTAATGTATTGAATCCCGACACTCCAAATTTTAACATTCAACGAAAAACCGAGTAGAAGGATTCCTACAAATGGTGACCACGACTATTACCTTGTGAAAACACGAAAGTTGGTAAATAGAACACACAAATATATGTAACTTAAAAAAAAAAATGGAACAACAAAACACAAATAGTACGGAAGCTTCGTTGACAACAGTCACCCTGAATTTACCTGCATATAACCCTAACAACATAAAATCATGGTTTATACAAATGCAGGCCATATTCAACGCGAAGAAAATTGTTTCGCAAAGAGCCCGATACTGTTATTAAGTAGAAAAACTTCCAGCAGAAGTTGTAGAAGTGACGGACTTACTGGAAACAATGCCAGAAGAAAGCCCCTACGATACATTAAAAACGGCCATAATTAAACGAACTGGAATTTCGAATGAGACAATGCTGCGCGATTTGTTTACCCGAGTGGAACTAGGTGACCGAACTCCTTCCCAGTTATTAAGACATATGAAAACTCTGTTAGGTACTAATGTCATGGCAGAAAATATTCTACGGAGATTGTGGTTGGACAAACTACCCAGCACAATGACGCAAATTTTAGCACCCATGGCAGAGGAAACTGAACTGGAAAAACTTCCGGATTCTGCTGACCGAATCCATGTTGGTTTTAGAGACAGGGAGGTGAACACATTGACACCGCAACGTACAAACCAACAACAAAACGAACAAATTGAGAAACTGCAAGCAACGGTTGCAAGTTTAGCCAAACAGATGCAGTCTATCTTGAACCTACATCAACAACAACGAACTTCTCGTAATACTACCAGACCTAAGTACAGACGAAGGAGTAACAGCGGGAGTTTCAGCAATGATAGAGGAAGACAAAAATTCGACATCTGCTACTATCATTCTCAATTTGGTGCAGAGGCAAGACGCTGTTTGAAACCTTGTGCTTTTGTAGACCCGGCATCGGAAAACTTAAATTCCAGCCAGTAGAGACGACGACTGTTGCTGGACTCTCACAAAAAGGTCGTCTGTTCTATATCCTTGATAGAAATCATGGATATAATTTTTTAATAGACACCGGAGTCGAAGTGAATGTTTTATCGCCGGATCCAAAGCAAAATTTAAAACCAGGACTCTACAAACTCCAAGCTGCTAACGGTACAAAAATTGATACCTTTGTCGAGAAAGCAGTAACCATCGACCTGGGTATGCGGCGAAATTGTCTGTGGGTTTTTACTCAAGCTAATGTTACCACACCATGATTAGGTGCAGACTTTCTAGCTAAATTTAATTTATCGGTTAACATGACCACTCATTCCTTAGCTGACAATCTGACAGAACTTTCTGTGAGAGGAATTTTCTCCCGATATCAGTCAACTGGAATTAGTTCTGCCTTACCACAAGTTAGCGGTATTAAGGAATTAATACAGAAATACGCGGAAATCACCCACCACCTTTTAAAAACACAGACACAATTAAGCACAATGCCAAACACTACATAAAAACAACAGGACAACCGGTACACTCTACACCGAGACGATTAAAACCGGACAAATATAAAATAGCCAAGGCAGAGTTTCAGCAAATGCTACAGTTGAGAATCATACGTCCTTCCAAGAGCGCGTGGTCATCACCATTGCACATGGTCCAAAAATCCAACACGACAGCATGGCGTCCATGTGGCGATTTCCGCAGATTGAACGCCAAAACCATCCCTGACAGATACCCAATTCCGCATATACACGATTTTGCAATGTGTCTCTAAGGTGCACGCATTTTCTCGAAGTTAGACCTTAGAAGAGGACATCCACAAAACTTCTCTGACGACACCTTTCGGATTATACGAGTTCGTGCGAATGCCTTTTGGGTTACGTAACGCCGCTCAAACCTTCCAAAGACTAATCGACGAGGTATTTAGAGGTTTACCTTTCATATATGCCTACATAGACGATGTTTTAATCGCCAGCAAAAACCGAGAAGAACACAAACTGCATTTGGGACAAGCTTTCCAAAGACTTTCGTATTTTGGACTCAAAATCAATGTCCACGAGTGTGTTTTTGGAGAACCAAAAATAAATTTCCTCGGACATGAAATTGACCACGAAGGTATTTCACTATTACAGGACAAATTGGTAGCTATTACCAAATTTCCGCAACCAACGTCACTAAGACTATTGCGAAGATTTATAGGCCGTATCAATTATTACAGGAGATTTATACCCAATTGTTCAGCGGTACTGCCACCTTTGACAAACCTACTAAAGAACAAGAACAAAAAAGATTATGTTACAGGAAGACACTCTAGAAGCATTCAACAATACCAAAACAGCTTTAGCTAACTTTACTAAGCTGAATTACCTCAAGGATAGCGAGAAAATTAAGCTTACCCTCACAACAGATGCTTCATCAACAGCTGTAGGTGCGGTTTTACACCAAATCTTAGACAAACATGTCACACCTATATATTTCTTCTCCGCTAAACTAAATAAGGCACAAACTAAATACAGCACATTTTCGAGAGAGCTATTAGCAATATATCTTTCTATTAAACATTTTCAGCACCTCCTGGAGGGCAGAGATTTCATCATATACACAGACCATAAACCATTAATATATGCATTACGCACACATACTGACAAATATAATCCTCGGGAAATCAGACACCTAGATTACATTTCCCAATTCTCTTCAGATATCAGATATGTAACAGGTCAAGAAAATATAGTGGCAGATGCATTATCACGTGCCACAATTGCTCCTTTAGATTCTAGTTCTTTGAACCTCGAATTAATCGCTAAAGAACAAACCACAGACACTACACTCTAAGAAGTACAACAAAGCACATCACTAAAATTAGTTGAACTACCTGTTCCATTCAGTGATACTAAATTTTATTGTGACATTTCACAAAATCAACCACGACCTTACATACCACCAAATTTGAGACAGCAAGTATTCCAACACTTCCATACATTGTCTCACCCATGAAAACGTGCAACTGTGAAGTTGAATTACTGAACGTTTTGTCTGGCCAAATATGTCAACTGACATAAGAAATTGGACAAAATCTTGTTTATCATGCCAGAAGAACAAGATAAATAAGCACACCAAATCACCCGCAGGCACATTCAACACACCTGATGCAAGATTCACAAACATGCACGTTGATATTGTAGGACCTTTACCTTGTTCCCAAGGATATACATATATCCTTACTATCATAGATAGGTTTACTCGCTGGCCTGCTGCAATAGCAATCAAAGATATTACAGCCACAACAATAGCCTCACTTCCTGAAAACAACCCGCTACAGCACGTCTTAAATAAATTCCCTGCCCTTACAACACCTTTCACTTATACGGACCGTCAAACACAACACTGTATATACGATTCAGACATCCGGACCTCCCGATTTTTCATTCCCTCGCAGACTAAGCCCGGATAAGTACAAACTAGCGTAGGCTGAATTTCAACACATGTTAGACCACGGCATCGTACGACCGTCATCCAGCCCCTTCGCTTCCCCACTCCTAGACATAATAATGAGCATGGAGACCCTGTGAAGATTTTTGACGTCTTAACGCACAGACTGTTCCAAACCTAGCAGACTTTGCAGTAACGCTTATAGGTGCTCAGATATTTACGAAGCTCGGCCTACGGAAAGCATTTTACCAAGTTCCGGTAGCTCCTGAAGACATTCATAAAACTGCAATAATTACACCTTTCGGTTTGTAGGAGTTTTTGCGAATGCCATTCGGACTACGGAACGCTGCACAATCTTTCCAGCGGCTAATATATGAAGCCCTTCGCGAATTACAACATTCGTTCGCCTACATCGACGACTGCTCATAGCTAGCAAAGACATGAACGAATACACAGATCATGTAACTCAAGTTTTCGAGCGACTCAACCACTTTGGTCTAAAAATTAACCCTGATAAATGTGTATTCGCAGTACCCAGGCTAGTTTTTCTCGGACATGAGATAGACGGCACTGGCATTACACCTGTCACCGATAAAGTAAAAGCAGTACAGGATTTTCCACTGCCGGCAACACTTCGAAGTTTCTTAGGATTAATCAATTACTATCATCAGTTTATCCCTAAATGTTCACACATACTGGTACCCCAGACAAATCAACTCCGTAAACAGCGGAAACGCAACGCCAAAATTACACTCAACGGTAAAACTCTCGCTGCATTCAATCAAGCTAAGGACGCCCTAGCGAATTTTGCCAAACTTACTTATCTTCAAGAAGATGATAAAACACACTTATCTCTTACGACCGACGTTTCTTCAGAAGCAATCGGAGATGTATTACATCAGCATACAGGCGAGGTAACTGTGCTGAACAGTCCCGTAGAAGCAAGCGAGCCAGAGTGGCTTGCATCTGGTGTATAGGAGAATAAGGGTCTTACCTTAACGGGCAGCACGTGACATCAAGTTTGCTTTGTGAAAATGGCATTACTCTCCCGTCCAGCCATTCTAGCAGTATGTGCAAGAATGAGGGTTTTTTTTGTACAGTTTGGAATGCTTCCACCAATAGCAAGTCGTGTGCTGATTGGTGGAACTGGAGGAGGCAATTTGCCTGTGAAACCGAGAATAACAGCGAAGAAAGCTGATTGGCTGGGAACCGCGGTGTTGGCCTGATAAAAGAGTGCTGGAGCCATGAAAAAAGGGGAGAAAAAAAACGTTGACTATAGGTAGTGACGTGTGAAGACGGCGAGAACGGTGAATTGAACCAGCGATATTGTGATTTGTACAAGTGACTGCTGGGAGTGCCATAGACTTATTTTTACTACAGTAACTAAGCCATTTTCATTTTTCTCTGTGAAACTTACTCCTCCTCCCCAAAAATACAGCACTTTTTCGCGTGTGCTCTTAACTATTTATACAGGCCTAAAGGCAGATACATCATTATGGATTGAGCCACGTCCCGTGCCCTTCAGCAGTAAGCAATTCTTATGTGACACCAGTACAGGTCACCCCCGACCTTTGGTTCCTTCTTCCATGAGAAGACAGATATTTGACCACTTCCATTCACTATTGCATCCTGGACGGCGGATTGCAACAAAGTTAATCGGTGAACGTTTCGTATGGCCTAGAATGTGTTCCGACATTAAACGCTGGAATCAGACTTGTGTCAGATGCCAGCGAACTAAGGTACATCGACATGTTAAAGCACCCCTGTTATAGCTCCAAGACTCGTGTGTATTACTATTAATATACGTATTTTATTGCTGCCATCTTATCAGGAAGTGCCGTTTAAGTCAACCAACATCCCCCATACATACAAAAGTCGGAAGTGTTTATTTTATGTGAGTTGCCATTCACCATATCAGTTGGGTGTCTTGCCTGCAGTGACTCTCTTCAGACGTGGTTGTCTTTCAGTTATGTCTGGTTGTTGCTGTTTGGTGTTTTCTTCACTGCCATTGTTGGCGATATCTTGTTTGCAGTTTGTTTCCATCATATTGCTGTGTTTTGGTCTAGCTGTGAGTCTTAGGTGTCTCCTATTTCTCACAAGTCTTTTCCCATTTTCCAGTTCGATCATGTACTGTCGGTATTTAAATTTTTCTGTGACAACTGCCTTTTTCCAAAATTGGTTCTTGCTATATGGCTGCAGTTACCTGGTCGCCCTTTCTTAATTCTATCAGGTCATGGGCATTTTTGTCATAGTATTTCTTCATGTCATTTCTCATTGAGGCAGGTACAAAGACTGTCTTTGTAAAATATTAGATCATCCTTTGTTGACAGGTAGTCTCTGAATTTATACAGATGCTTCAACTGAGGTTCAAGGGCTTTATATCGCATTGGGAAGCCTTGTTTAATTAGTTTTATGAGCTTCTGTAGATCCCTATCTTCTTTGGAGGCACTGACTAGTCTGTCTCTGGTCTGTTCACTTACAGCAAGAAATCTAATAGATTCACTTCACTGAAATTAAACTGGAACTTGTCATCCTCTACTGGGGCTCATGAAAGAGCATCAGCAATAATCATGTGTAGAGGGTGCGAAGAAATCCCTCAAACAAATAATAAAAAGAAAAATGCACTACAAATAAAGTAAAATAAACTTTTGTTTATTTTCGTAAAAAAAAATATAAAAATTATTTTTTGTACAACAATGAAATTGTCCGTAAAGCTGTGGAAGAAAAGGAGAAAGAAAGGAACTGGGAATGTGAGAGGGAAAGGTAGGACGATGTGTAGCGAGCGAGATGAGAGAAAGAGAGGGTGAAAGAATGTTCACTGATACGTGATACTGCCTGTTGTGTGAACTGCTGAATTCTGTGTGTGTGTGTGTGTGTTCGAAGCTGTCCGTGTAGCTTTGGTGTCAGCTTGTCGCTGTTCTCCCTCTGGTCTGATGAGAGTTTCTACCTTCCTTATATCTGAATTATGAGGCTCCGGGGAGATTAAGAAATGGGTTTCTTATGTCGAGCCCTGATTGGTCAATAAATCATATTTTTGACCACGTGGTGTGCTTTTCACTACGTCCGAACTTTTGGGTGCGCCGTCCTTGTTTTTGACCCCACAGTGTATGGTAAGGAGTGAATTCCCGCGCAATTGTATTTTTTAGATACACGTGGTGTGAATTAATTTTTATTGTGTGTATGTGTGTGTGGAAAATAAAATAAGAAACAGCACACATGTCACTGCCCTTTTTGTATGTTATTTTGTAATCCAAATTTTGTATTGAAAGCATCATTCTTAACAGTCTTTTTGGTACTTCGCTTAGAGGCTTGTTGCTGATTGCTTCTAACGGTTTGTGATCTGACTCTATTGTTGCATGTCTCCCGTAACAATAGTCGCTAAACTTGTGTAGTCCAAACACAACGGCTCTCATCTCTTTTTCAATTGGTGCGTTTTTTTCATAGTTGTTCCACACCCTTGACGCGTATGACACTGGTTTCCCATTCTGTAGGAGGACAGCTCCCACACCTACATCAGACATGTCAGTCTGTATCGTGACTGGCTTTTCTAAGTCGTAGTAAGCCAAGATAGGTGTGTTTGCTATAGCTTTCTTTATGTCCTCAAATGCTCTTTGTTGCACCTCCGCCCATTGGAAAATCTGGTCCTTCCGTGTTAGCCTGTTTAAAGGTTCACATTTTGTCGTCAGTGAGTGATCAAATTTCGAAAGGTATTTAACCATTCCTATGAAGCGCCTTAGATGATGCAGATCGCGAGGTGCTGGGAATTCTGTGATTGCCCGTATTTTTCTTCATCGGGCTTCAAGCCTGTGTTTGACCCATGTAGGTAACTTCCTCTGCGAGGAATTTGCATTTGTCAAGGTTAATTTTAATGTTTCTTTCTCTGCATTTCTGCAAGTATGCTCGCAAGTTCTGGTTGTGGTTATTGATGGCTTGGTCTGAGTTGTTTCCAAATCCCTCAACCAGACAGTCATCTTGGATAATGCTAACCCCGTTTATCCCTTGGAATTGTTCGATCATTTTTGTTTGGAATGCCTTGCTGGCTGGTGTGATACTCATGGGTAATCTTTTGTATCGGTAATTGCCCTGAGGCGTACCGAAGGCGGTCAGTTCTCTTGCCTTGTCGTTCAGCTTGCAATGCCAGTATCCACTTCTTACGTCCAATTTACTAAATTTTATTGTGTTTTTATTTGCAAACCTGTGTGTGATGGATTCCAAGTTTGGTACCTGGCAGTGATAGTTGTTAATCAGTGCCTTGTTTAATGGTTTGGGGTCTAAACATATCCGAAGTTTTCCGCTGTATTTTCTTTCAATCACATAGCTGTTGAGCCATGAGCTAGGTCCTTCCAGTTTCTCAATTATATTGTCCCTCATCATTTTTTCTAGTTCCTGTTTAAATTGTTTTTCCGGTGCAAATGGGACACCTCTTATGGGTTGTTGTATAGGAACTGTGCCTGGCTCTATTTGGAGTGTTAATTCGCCTTCAAATTCACCAACTCTCTCTTCAAAAACGTCTGGGTATTGTAGTAAAATCCCTTTGATTGAATCATCAATATCTAATTTTCTGATGTCTTTCAGGGCTTGTTCTTTGAGGACATTGCATTCTACAGCTGAAACTGTCGAGTCAAACTGATCTAGGTTGAACCGTATTAAATTTAGCTTTTGGCAAAGACTACAGCTTAAAATTGGTTGTACCTTCTCATTCACAACCATGACTGAAGCTGTCACTTTTCTTCTGTTGACAGGGTTGATAAGTTCTACCCTCATTGTTCCTTCGGTTCTAACCTTTTTCCCTCCGTATACTGAAATATCAAGTTTCTTACCTTTTTTTAGTAAGTGCTCCATTTTGTTGTCCTTAACGAATGTTGCAGGAATTACATTTACAGTTGCTCCGGAATCTATTATGAATTTAATGGGCTTCCCGTTTAATTTTAAATTCGCATGAACCTTATGAATTGTCTCCCCTTCAACGTGAAAACATTCATTAACTCTTTGCTCACTGTAGTTACCCTTGCAAATTCTTGATGTGGCAAAATGTTTTTTTCTTTTGCATTTAAAACATTCCTGACCATAAGCTGGACAGTTTCTTATTGCTTTTACATGTCTTCTCTGACAATAAATGCAATCATATTGTTTTCTTTCTCTTCCAGTCGCATTGATATCTTTCTCGTATGTGTCGTCCTCAACATTTAATTTGTCGTATTTCTCAATTTTTTGCGACTGGATTTTACTTTGTTCTGCAGCTCTGCATCGGTCAATACACTGTGTCTGGGTTAAATCTGGTTCCCTCAGGAGAATTTCTCGCGTTTTTTTTATCGTATATTCCTTTTATTATTTGTAATTTTATCATATCGTTCTCAGTGACGTTATTCCATTCACAATCTTCAGAACTCGATTTCAAATTTAACAAATAGTCCTCAAAGCTTTCATTTTCACTTTGTTCTTTCCGTAGGAATTCCACTCTGTCTACAGTCAATGTTTTCATGGGTTTGCAGTAGTCCTTAAATGCTTCGATAACCATTTCGAGTATTTTTTCGTCGTCATTTTCAATCGTTTCTCCTTTCGCATTCTTAATTGTTAGGGTTTTGTATATTTGTTGGCTCTTTTTTTCCTAAAAGGTAAATAAACAAACTCCTTTTCTTCTTTTCAACATTTTCAGCTTTAGCGGTACTATCTCTACCCTCCCCTTCAAATTTCTGAAATTCAAAAAAAAGGTTCCCTTCTTCAGGCTTTGTGCAGATTTCTTACTGTCCAGTCAAAACTTTGCGGTGGGTTGATTGACATCATTTTTTGTTGTTTTAAAGTACAAAGTAGTACTCACTCAGTTTATCGTCCAGTTCGTCCCTCTGACACCATGTTAAGCAGAAATAGTTCCAAGACTCGTGTGTATTATTAGGTTGATGCAAAAATAATGTCGTTTTCTCACATATGTTACTATGTGAGAAAACGACATTATTTTCGCACCAACCTAATAATATATGTATTTTATTGCTGCCATCTTATCAGGAAGTGCCCTGCAGTTCAAAGCCCCTTAAGGCATTACAGATATTGGGCCGCTTATGTATATAAGTCAACCAACAACCCCCAGGACTCTTCGCAGAACATGATGGCCGCTTTCAGCATCTTCATGCGGACCTGGTGGGTCAATTATCCGAAATTCACGGCTATCAATACATCTAAACATTGACAGCTATACTCACGGCAGAATCTGTTGCTAAGGCAATATTGCGGGAATGGATTTCCATTTTCGGCT
The DNA here is from genome assembly GCA_963932145.1 of Acanthosepion lycidas. Taxonomy (NCBI): domain Eukaryota; kingdom Metazoa; phylum Mollusca; class Cephalopoda; order Sepiida; family Sepiidae; genus Acanthosepion; species Acanthosepion lycidas. The sequence continues at coordinate 64,020,679 of OZ010592.1, read as the reverse complement.
GCCCTTCGGCCATGTCGACAGACCGTGGTCCACAGTTCCAGTCAACTTTATTCAAGGAATTCGCGGACTTGCTTGGAGCTACTCACATCTCGACAACTGCATATCACCCTTGTGCAAATGGCCTTATCGAGAGGATCCATAATCAACTTAAGGCTGCATTAACAAGTTCTGACACTGCCCAAAATTGGTTGGAGAAATTACCATTAGTTATGCTTTCATTACAAACCCTAATGAAGGAAGATCTTCAGTGCACTCCTACAGATCTTGTTTTTGGTACATCGATCACTGTGACGGGTACACACCTGGCCCAGGGTCGAATCCTTTGGTTACGGCGCCAACTGTGACGTCGCTCCTCCTGGTCGCTCCTCCTGGTTCCAAGCGTGCCGCTCCAACCTCTTGGTTAGATGATCACCAGCCTCGCCTTTCCCAACCCGCTTCCAATACCTGGTTGCTAAAGCAACTGTACTGATCTCCGGTCTGTCTACCCACGCTGTGTTTAGATCTTAGACAGACGGGACCAGCAGGGATTGGGCCGTATGCAAGTTGAGTCCGACGGGGGTGGCAAAACACAAGTAACAGAAAAAAAAACTCACGAGACAAAAAATTACTGATAAAAAAAAGGGTGACAACCTTTTATATCTAATGTCCGTTACATAAAGAAAAATTGTTCTCATTCCCGACCCGCTCTGTGGACTATGGCACCAAGCTTCTATCATACAACTTAACGATTTCGAATTGTCTACTCTCCAGAATTGTGTATGTCGGAGTGCGGTTTAGTTCGACACTGGGGCTAATTTCTATCAATCATTCGCAGTTGATTCTTCTCTTCGATCTGGTTGGGTCGAATTCTGTTCTCGGCTGGGCTTGATTTTAACTTCTTCTTCTTCTTCCGTCCAGTAACTCTTTGGCCTTGTCTTCGACTTGGCTGCAACTTCTCCGCGGCTTTCGAGTAATCTTCTTCTTCGTCGACTTAGATAGAACTTCTCTTGTCTTTGACTTGGGCCGGAAGGATTTCTTGTTTTCGACTTGGGCTGGAAGGATTTCTTGTTTTCGACTTGGGCTGGAAGGATTTCTTGTTTTCGACTTGGGCTGGAAGGATTTCTTGCCGCAATCCAGCCGCAACCCCCCCCCCCGCCCGCCGTCCGAGGTGATCTCTTCTCGCTGCCGTCCGGGGCTGAACTCATTTTTTTGTCGATTGGGGTCCTGCTTTTATTGACGCCGCAGCAAACCGGGGTGGGTCTGTCGGCGTCAGGGCTCTCTCGATAATCCCAAAAGTCGCATTAGTTCTGATTTCCCATTATCGCTATTATTTTCACCCCTACTTCCTCACAGTGCCTCTGGGGGGAAGACGCATACCCATCTCTCCCGGTCTCTCGTATGTCAGGTGACCGTTTTCGACCAATGGTTCTTGATCGAGCATTCTCCCTCCTCTTTCCGCATATCACGTGACCGCTTTCGGCTAATGAGACTGTGGTGGGACGCCTCCCGTCTCCAATCGGGCGTGGCTTACATCGTTCTTGTTCTAAAAAAAACAAAATCTAATTTGGCCTTTTTCACACGTACGAAAAATGATAATCTTGGCTTTTTCTCACCTGGGTTCTGTCAAAACAGCCTGCCGCTAATTAGATGTGACTTCAGGAAAGAATATTGGCGCTATCTGTGAGCCGAGACAATCGTTTTCTTTCCTTCTTTGTTTTTGGTCAGACCTGATAGTCAAAAATCTTAATTATCTGAATTGAAAATGTCTCCACTTCATCATCGTGGGGTTCCAATTTTTAACAGGTCAGAATCTGTATACAGTTCCACCGGTCACCACCTCAACACAAAAAACATCTTTCCTCCGATTAAAATTTCGTTTTCATTGTTCAAAAAAATCTTTATTGTTTCAGCCAACCTTAACAAAACTTCCATCCTACGCGGACACGGAATTAGTTCAAGTGCTTGACCTGATAATTTTGACACTTGTTAGGTGCTGGTCGTACGTGTGTGTTTTCGCTTACGACCTGGTCTCGTATTATGTTTCTGTCTTTCCTCTTCTTTTTGTTTTATTATTTTTTTTTTTTTTTCTTCTTTTTGGATCGCCTAAATACAGTTAGAGAATTATTCTCAAAACTCAATTATTCTTCGTTTCTAAATAACTAACAACTGGTTAATAAACCGAATAAAAATTAAATCATATTTCTATGAATATCTCTTTTTAGTCTTTCTAAAAATGCAGGGTGCCACATCACGTTACCAGGTCAATTTCTAGACAGAAACACTTCTATAGAACCAACTTCTACCTTTATAGAGTACCTTCAAAACAGAATGGCTGAACTATCATTCACTACTACACGAGTACACCCTAAGGAGATTTATTTTCTCAAATCTTTACAAGACTGCGACTACGTCTTCGTTAGACAAGACACAGTAAAAAAAAAACAAACCCGCTAACCCCTAATTACTCAGGACCTTTTAAAGTACTTTCACGACAACCAACGGCCAGTCGATCATTTCTGTCAACCGTTTGAAGCCGGAATATCTTAAGCAAGCCGACAAACAACTCCATCCGAATCGACAGCAACATCATCGTCAAACCAAAGTCAGCAGTCCACTTCACATTCAGAACTACTGTTTACCAAAACAGGTAAGAGGGTGCATTGGCTTTCTAAGTATTGTTCCTACGTGACATATTAAAGAATTTTGTTATAATTTCTTTAATCTCGGGGTGGGGGGTATATTGTGACGATCACCATCATCACACACATACATACATACGTATGCAAATTATACAACCACAAGCATTCATTGGATAGTAAAGCAACACTACTGTGTAATGCGACAATTTTATAATCGCTATATTTTCGTGAGTCTCCCCAAAGCTCGCTCGCTGATTGGTCAATGCCAACCAATCAGATTGTCTGTACGTGAAGAGTGATTCTTCCCGCACAGTGCTTTCGGAGCCGATGATCGCCTATATAAACAAAGAAAATTCTTAGTAAACCAGTGAGTTTTCAGCTGCCACAGAAATCCACGACAGTTGAAACCATGCGCCAATCTTCTCACTCACACTACCACTAATATGCTGAATATTCCCTATACTCACATATCTTTTTTCTTAAACAGCAAAACTGTTGGAAACATTTATTACCAGAAAATATTACAACCGTATTTCTTACAGTGAACTTTGGAACAATTGATAGTTAAAGAGAGACGACTCTTGTTTTACTCGATGCATGCTTTTCTTTCACATCCTTGTTTGTACATTTTGTTAAATACAAATTTTATGTTTTTGACTTATCCTCTTTTTCTTCACGTCAGTTTGGTTTCCTAATCTAAATTAAATAAATGCGGTGAAGTCCGCCATAAGATCATCGACATAAACACCAACTATCTTTTCTTTTCTAATTTATCATATTCACTTTCATTGTTATTCTGACATTCAATTTCTACAACAGAATGTTTTTTGTCTCTGTCATTCTTCTCATTTTCTATTCGTCGACTCATTAAAGATTACATCTCTACTGTAGAAGACTCTCAATTTTTCAGTGTCGTAAAGTCTATATACCTTAATGCGAGACCTATATCCGAGGAAGATGCTTTTCTTAGCTTTAGGATCCATTATCTTTCTTTCATGCTTTGGTATGTGAGCATAAACTCTATATCCAAATACACGTAAGTGTTTTACTTTGGGTCTGTGGCCTCTCCATACTCCATATGGTGTCATTTTGTGCACTGCATTTGTTGAACTTCTATTTCGAATATATGTTGCTGTAGATAAAGCTTCAGCCTAAAATCTTTTAGGTAACTTAGAATCAGACAACATTGCTCGTACTGTTTCTACCAATGTCTGATTCATCCTTTCAGCTACTCCATTTTGTTCTGGTGTCTTACTAAAAGTATATTCATACTTTCTTTCTTCAAATAATTTTCTGTTTCTCCTGAAGTATATTTTCCACAATTGTGTGTAGTAATTTAACTTTGTGTCCACTTGATTTTTCAATGAATGTAACAAAGTATTCACATTCACTTAATGATTTCTTCTCAATTTTTCCACATACATCACTGTGTACTAGCAGTTCGTTGGATTTTCTCTCAACATATTTTGAAAATGAATGGCGATGGTGTTTTCTAACTGCACATGGTTCACAGAATTCAATTTTTTGTAACATCAAAATCCAAGCCATTTACCATGTCTTCTCTAACTAATTTTTGCAAATTTCTTCGTCCAAGATGACCATATCTTCTGTGCCAAATCTCTTCTCTAGTATCATTATTTGAACATGTTGCAGCTGCATGGGCAGACACTTGCTTTTCCTCAGAGTTCAAATAATATAAATTTTTAAATTTGGTAGCAGTGGCAATAATTTTTCCTTTTTCACATTTATGGTCAATAAAAAACAAAAACATTTTTACAGTTATGGTCAATAAAAACAAATTTTTGGCCAAATTCTGTGCCTTTACAAGTGCTTAATAAGTTGAAAGAAAGTTTAGACACATATAAAGTCTCGTATATCTATATATCCTCGCTGGTCTTTGGTAATTTCAATGACATTTCAATAGTTCCCTTTCCAAGGGCTTCCACCGAGTTTCCATCCCCCAGAGTTATCTCTTGTGTTACATCAAAACTTTCAGAATCCATAAATTTTCGGCATCATTACACATGTGACAAGTCGCCCCCGAGTCAACAATCCACTTCGTCTCTTTCTTAATTGTGAATAGAGCACTAGATATCACTATTCCAATATGCCCGTCGTTCTCAATGTTGCCCAAATTTCCATTTGAATTCGTTATGTTGCATGAATTCCTTTTTGTGTTGTAGTTCTTTTTAAACGAAGTCTCTTTTCTTTCTTCTAGTCCACGGAATTTACAACAGTAACATTTTAAGTGTCCCTATTTTCCGCACTGAAAACACTTCGGCAGTCCTTTTCGTTGTTGACTTATATGATGTGTCGTCATAGCTTTCATTTCGTTGCTATTAACCTCCTTTTGTTTACTTTTTGTCTCTTCGTAAAGTAGACGTTCCGTTACAATTTCCCAATGTGGAACCTCCGCATTAGCTTCTAACGCTATCACCTGTCATGCCGTGTTGTGCATGGATGTGTATTGATAAATAATGATAACCCCAACACGTGTGGTAGTTACAAATAATAGACTGTCATGACGTATATTTATTGATAATGCATATGCGTGTTTGTACATATAAAAAGCAGACTGACGTTCCGCGAATCCGGAATGAAATAGTAAGCAATATCATTACATCCCCCTTTCTCCGAAACAAAGATCATAATAGTAGGTCTGTCAAAACAAGACAAATATAACGTGAATAAGCAGAAAGGCTACTTCAGGGTAGACTACCTGAACAGCTACAATGAAGCAAGGGATTATTCTTCCCTATGAGGTGTTTGCTGTGAGGTTATGAGCATATGTTCATCATAAGTTCATCTCTGATGGCAGTCACACCATCCTACCACTACGGGTATGCTTTTGTAGGTCATTTGGTATGTTTGGGATTGCATACACAGGTGGATCCACAAATCAAACATTTCTGTGAAGCTGTTTTCAAGACATCTTGCGACACTTGTGGAGAAGGCGTCTTTGGAATACTCCTTATATGTTGCTGGTTTCTTTGCAACACATACCCATTGACGTTCTCCAGGAGATAGTGACCATCTGTTTGGGATACTACAGTCACTGGATCCCAGCTTCCAGACACAGTGTTTTGTACTTTTACCCTTTGGCCACGGTACAGGGGTGGTAGTTCCTCCTTGAGTGCATGTCGGTCGAAGTACGTCTTTTGGTTTTGCTGACGTTGGATTGACCTATAGGTGTTGTTCCCGACTGCTTAGCTTTCTTGAGGATGGTCTTGACAGTTCTTATCTGACGTTCTATGAAGCCATTTCCATGTGGTCTCCATGGTGAAGTGGTCTCATGGTGGAAACCCCATTCTTTGGCGAATTAACGGTAGAGGTGACTTGAAAAGTGTGGTCCATTATCACTGACTACCTTTGATGGTATGCCAAACTCTGCAAAGACTTAGCGTGTGATGTTCACTATAACACTGCTTGGTGAATGAACAGGTAGGTGTTTGACTACAGGGTACCTGGAGTAATAGTTGGCTATGATCAGCCATTGACTTCCATGGAGATCAAACAAGTCTGTGCCAACTACGTCCGATGGCTTTGTTGGGATGTCATGTTGCATAAGTGGCTCTTGCATTTTGGGATGGCTGGTGCTGTTGGCAGATGCTGCATGACTTTGCAAACTGTTTGATGTCTCTGTTTATCCAGTAGACAGTGTCCTTGACAAGGAGTTTCGTTTTCTCCTGTCCTAAGTGAGCGGTATGAAGCTGTTTTAGAATGTCTTCTTGAAGTGTCTACGGAATGACGATTTGTTGTCCTTTGAGGATAAGACTATCATCAATTGAGAGCTGGTTTGTTAGACCCCAGAACACTCCGATGTCAGTAGGCAGCTGCTTGATTGTCCCTGACCATCCCGTGATGATGGTATCTCTCAGCTGGTTGAGCAAAGGATCTGCTGTTGTACAGTTTCTCAGTTCTCTTCAATGCGATCAGTGGAGAAACGAACAGTATCAACCCGGACATCAAGCTCGATAGGGTCCAATTAACGGTGATAATAGGCGTGACAGCCCATCAGCCAAGACGTTGTAAGATCCCTTGTTATAGGCAAGCTTGAAGATGTACTCCTGGAGTTGTATGAGCATTCGTTGTAGGCCTGCCGGGGCTGAGGTGAGCGGTTTGTCAATCGTTATTGTAATGGGTTTATAATCGGTGATGACTTGGAAATTGTGACCATATAGGCATGTGTGGGATCTCTGTGTGCTAAATACGATGGCCAGTAGCTCGCGCTCGATACATGCATATCTTTGTTCCGTTTGTGTTAAGCTCTTCCTAGCATATGCGACAGATTGCCAGCTGAATCTGTTTGTAGCAGGGCTGCACCTATTCCATGTATACGCGCGTCGCGTCACAGTGCATGTAAACTGAAAGTTGTGGGTCAAAATAGTGAAGCAGGGACGTTTCAGATACTTCACTCTTTAGGTCTTTAAACACTTTCTGGTTCCCATTGAAAATCAGAGTCTTTGTGTAACAGGTCACGCAACACGGCAGTTTTGGAGCTGAAATCCTTGATGGAGAGAGATAGGTATGATATCACACCCAAGAACTGTTGCACTTCTGTTTTGTTACGTGGTTCTGACATCTCCTGTAGGTCACATACCTTTGATGGCTCGGGTTTCAACTCGGTATGTGTGTACAGGTTTCCAAAGGAGATATCCTAACGTTTTATCTTACATTTCTCTGGGGTAGTGACCTCCATAAAATGTTTTAGATTTTCATCATACTCATGTTCTGTTTTGTTGACCCGTATATGTTGATATCGTCAGCTATGCCACATGTTCCAGTGTACTTCTCGAGTATTCTGTCCATCTCAAGTTGGTAAATATCCTGACTTACACCCAGACCAAATGCAAGTCGTTCAAAACAGTACCTCCCAAATGGCATTTGGAAGGTTGTTAGGGGCTGGCTTTTACGATAGGGCTTTATGGGCCAGTATCCAGACTTAGCATCCAACTTTGATATCGTCATTGCTTTATGATAGTGCAGCAATTTCGACGAGTAAGAGCAGTGAAAGCAGTAAATAGGCCAAAAATTTATGATTGCGCTACGGAAATTAACGTAACTGATCCGCAGTGAATCTAATTATGCAAAGCCGGTAATGGTGGACGAACGACCGCGATTAAATCCGATTTTCTTCTGGTCGATAACTCCAAAACGGTAGCTGTTATCATAATTTTAATTGTTACTTCGAGTTCTGCATGTACATTTATACGGAAATATGACGATTTCGAAAAATATTAATAGATATTTAGCTTGGGGATTGAAATGCAAATTTACAGACAACTGTTGTAAAGTAAAGTAAAGAGCATGATTATTTACAAAATAAAAAAAGTGCTAGGAAAGAACATTTTTTTTTATTTTGTAAATAATCATGCTCTTTTCAAAGTTCGTGCAAAGTTTGCGCATTAATTATTATTTGCTTTATTTTATTATTTAATTTGTTTTCTATTTAAAAAGAGAGTTTTACTATAAAAAAAAACCAACAGTTTGAAAAAAAAACAATACTTCTCATTGCTTTCCGATACAACTTAAGTGCGTAGTAATTTAGACGAGTAAGATCAGTAAGAGCAGTAAAAAGGGCGTTAATTAGGCTTCCGCGCGCAAAATGTTCCGCAGTGAAGGCCAGTCCGAAATTTTATTATCGATAACTCCAAAACGGTAGATTTTATCAAAATTTAATTGTTATTTTCGAATTCAGCGTGTCAATTTACATGGAAATATAACGATTTCGGAAATGTAGACTCTCTGAGTGACTCTCTAGCGCGGGTTTAAAAATTTTAATTTGCTTTCAATCTCACTTTATTTTTAAATGAAAAATTTCTCAACATTTCTTTTTGTTAATTGATTTTCCTATATTATTGAAATTAAAATGAGTTTTTATTTCAATGTTTTCAACTTTTCATTTTTTTTCTTTCCTCAGATTTTAAAGATTCCAATTAAAATAAATAGAGCATTTCGATTATGACTTGATTGATGAATTCTAATGAAATAAAACTTTAATCTAAGAATTTAAACAAGTTAGTTTTTAAGTAAACTAGAAACTTAATTGATAAATAAATCTATCGGCGTCTGTGAAATTGAAATTAGTTGTATCCGGAAGTGAAGTCAAATGGATTTCCCAATTGTTGCTAACAACAATATTTTAAACAAACATTTTTAAACCCAGAAAGCATTTGGAATTTGGGTGAAAAAAAAATTTTAATTTTGAACATTCTGTACGGAATTTAACTCTATGATGCATAGTATTTCGTTTGGATCTCGTGCAATGGTAAAAATAAATTATTTTATCTTTATCGGCGGTCTGATATTGTTTTTCCCTTTTGAAAGCTAAGAATCGAAATATTGCTTGTCAAACTGGATAGAGACTCAGTAATTTATTTGTTTCGTGTTTTTAATTTTACACTAAATTTTGAGCGTTTGTATTTTACTGCGCTCTTTAGAAATGGGAAGATCAGTCACAATCACAAATTCTTTATGCATTTTTTTAAAACTCTAATGAGAGTTATTGTTCTCAGAGGTAAAGTTTTACTTTTGAAGGTGCCTTTTTCCAGAAAAGTAAAATTTCTAATTTCTAACAGTTTCATATTTTCTGAGAAAAACATGAACTATATAACCTGGTATTACGTTTAGAGTTTCAAAAGATTTTTGCATACAAACAAAAAAAAAAAAAAAACACTACATTCAAGCTGAGCTCTCCTTTAGATTTGAAATAACATATCATTAATAAAATGAAAAATTAGAGAATGTAAAGTTTGTAAACTAAAGTAAACGTCGTTTGAAATTTTAAAATAAACTTACTCACCGTTGGAATATAAAAAAAAATTATATCCTAAAATGGACTCAGTCTAAGATTTAAAAGGATTTCATTTATTTTTTTTTATTTATTGTTTTCTGACCACTTGTACAATTTTTAACAACTTCGTTTTGTACCCTTAACGGTTAACTGTTTTTTAAGGGTTAACCAGTTTTCAATCCTAGTAAATTTGTTGCGGAGGAGTAAGTTATAAAAGCAAATATATATTTCAGAAGGTGTATTTTTCTGTTGGCTGCGTGAAAATATACTTCTCCACAAACATTTTTAATTTGAGTATGACACAAGGTCAATTAACAACAAAAGTAACAAACAACAATATTTCTTTTTAGAAAACAAGAGTAAGGCATTTATATAACAAATGTTTATGTGAAAGAGAATATTTCTAGGATTTGTTCTGTGTTGTTGAAAAATGAATTAAGGAATTGATCAGTTCAAATGAAATATTTTCTTGTGTCATTGGAGATTAAGTAAAAGTTGTCTCCCTTCATCTGTTGAATATTGAATCTATTTGTATGCAATCGTAATTGGTAAATTGTTGATGAATATCAAATGTTGAGTTTTTGTGTTTAAAAGAATAACTTTTATGTTTACTACTCTTAAATAAATTGTTCGATAGATATTAGAAATCTTTTAGCTGTATGATGATTTGCTTGAGGTTAATGGCAACCCCTTTGGAAATCTGTGTTCTTGAGTAGAATTCCTGTTCTGGTAAGTTATTGATGTTGAAGTGAAGTTGTTTTGTGAGTAAGTGAATTCGAAGTTTGGAATTATATTAGGAAATCTAACTTAGAAACTTCAAAGATTTAAACGGCGTGCATTTGTTTGGCGAAAAGCTCACTGAAGATTAGTGTCGTTTTACCGAATTTATAACTAACTTTGTCACGTGTTTCAGATGTCATTTCATTTCCATCCCTTCAGGGATTTAAATACCTTGCATACTACAGATGTGAAGTTTTTACTAGTCAATATATTTCTTTACCAAGTTCTTACTAACCTTTTTAAAATGAGAACAACATTGACATTTTTTTCCATTCATTGCATCTAGTGTCCACATTTGATTGAAAGAGTTTGGTTCATTAAAAGTTCACTAAGTTAATTTGCAACTTATTTTAGGATTAAGATGAAATTTCGAACCCAGCAACTTTGGGCGCACAGAATCATTGTCCACAGGCACATCGACAAATTCTTCACTACCTCCAGGAAGAATCTTTTGAACATTGGCAATTTCAGAAATAAAACACTCTAAAGATAATCATTTAAAAGTTGAGATTTTGTATTGTTTGTTATCACATTACTAGCACTATCCTTTACCACAAATTGGTTCTTCAGAATGTTGCATCAGAAAACATTCTAAAGTTGCATAAAGCTTGGCTTTGTCAGCTGAGTTAACTACTAGAGTTTCTCCATAGTCCTATTATTAAAATCTCCAGTAATTAAAACTTCATCATACTTCTGGCATGTTACAAACACAAGAAAAACAAAACTTATAATTTTCTTTCATATCCTTTTTATTGCAACTCTAATCCTAATGGGATACTCAATCAAAGAAAATAACTGTAAGGCAATTTTAGTCCCATCTCTAAAAAAAAATAATTACATTGAATCAAAAAAGTAATGTTTACTGAAGTTCTTATGAACTTATTAATATTTTTTTTTAATTTTAATTTTAAAAAAAAACTGTTTGTGCTGAAATTGGATAAAAAGTTCTGTAAGGGTTAATGAATGTAATATTTTACAAAACTGGGAAATAAACTATAAATAAAAATAAGAATAAAAATTATTACTTAAAAAGTTTGTATATTTTTTTTCTTGATAGGAGTGTATGTTGCATCTATGTTTTGTCATAGGGTTTAGAGGTTGTTATACACTCACTTAAAAATGCTTCTACCAAAGAAGCAATTTATCATATAGTTAGTCCAATTTTTCTATATATAACATGGTTTATTTTTGACAAAATGTAAATTTAAAATTTTTGTTGTCATATTTTAGATGAACAATTATTATTATATGATTTGCAATTCAATCCTGCATGCTCATCTTGGTTGTTATACTTGTAAAGGAAAGAGTTAAGGTTTGTAATGGGATGACTTTTGAAAGAAATGAACAACTTCAAAAGGAATGAATACCATACATGGAGGATTTTTATGCATATATTTCATATAAAGAATAACATAGCTGCCAAAAGCAAAAATTACATTTAAGAGTATACAAATAGTTGAACCCCCCTCCCCACCCAAAAAAACAAACATTTATATGGTTAGCAGTAGTGTATGTGTGTGTGAGTACACTATGTGGCTGGATTGAAAATTAGCAGTCATTTGTCCATGGGATATTCCTGCCTCTGGAGGAAGACTGGACAAGTTTTGCATCTACCACATTCTAGAGCAAAAAGTAAAAGTGTTTATTGTCTCTTTGTTTCATAGTCCTGAAACAATGCCACCTAGCAGGATCCTGGTATACAAGGTGCAGGCAATCCCCAGTTTCAGCCATTGTACACTCCAGCCTTCTTCAGGCATCCTCATACTTGATAACCAAAGTCTTTATTCAATCAACAAAGTAGATAGTTCTCATTCTACTTTCCATGTTTAGGGACAATTTCTTATAGGTTAGTGCTCACTTGTTTTATTCACCTTTCTATCATTTGTTCATTTCATATGCTGAACCAGAGTATAAAACTCTTCTTCAGCACTACCAAGAAGGTTACTAGTTATGAAGACAGACACTTGAAGACAGTTGAAGAGTACAACGACCAAGAATATTGTGAGTATGCTGGTCTAAATAGCAAAGCATATAATAATTCAATTTCTTTTTTTGCTGGCGGAAACTGGCAAAAACTAAATTTATTTTAAACATTTTTTTTTGTTGCATTCCTTTAACTCCTATTTGGTTTTATTTGGCTAATCGTGAAAAAGAAGACTTTTACTGTGTTTAAAATGAATTTTTATATTTTTAGATGAATTTTTATAAACATGAACCTCATTAAGTCAACCAACAACCACTAAGTTTTGCCTCCAAGTGCTGAGAGAAATACAGTTGATCTTATAACTGCATTCAAAGTGCATTATTCATAATAATTTGTATCCATTAGGTCTCATAGGATTTTTTTTTAATGGAGGTGAATGTAGTCTAAGAAGTTTCATTTCCTTTTGAGTTCATCAGAATGGAAGAATCATCCCAATTTCTAAGGCATCTTCATAATAATGATGAGATAGACATGTATTTTTAATTATCAAATATTTTATTTTGTAGAGTGAGTCAGACACTAGATTTTGCTTTTTGGTTGATTGGTATGACCAGCATGCTTCTATGATACGCCGTTATCAGCTGTTGTTCTACACAAAGGATAAGTCTGTGGAAATGGTGAGTAATCTCAGTGAAAGCATATGCTAACTTTTTGGTTAGAGTTCAATCATCTGAAAAAAAATTAAAATATTTTAATGTATTAATAAAATGTCTAATAATATAAATCATAGCTGCCATTCATCTTGCCACTCATTCACTATTATACTAATTTCCATTTAAGATAAATCATAATGAATATAACAGCTGTTGTCGGCTGAACAATAATTGTGGAAATAAATTGGAAATCTAGTTTCTCTGTTCTTTCTCTACATGCACTTCATAAAGACATTTACATTGAATTACTTTTGATTTGATGCCATGTCACTAGTTTTAAAGAAGCCATTGTGTTCCTAAAGAGACTGAACCTTTGATTAAATATTTATTTGTAAAGTTTGGAGCAAGCAATCTAATTTGCCATAAATCTAGGAATTTTGTATACCTTTTAACTGGCTTGACTAAATGTTGAGACACAAATAAATGTTTGTATCCCTTTGAATGATTTCACTTCACTCACTTTAATATTGCTTTAAAATAATAGAAAAGTACTTGACATTTCCTGAGCTTCTAAAATGGATACAGTCACTGGTTTGCTATATTTTATACAAATTGCTTTTAAAATGACACCAGATAATAATATCTGTTCAGGAACATTGATTCCATCAAAATTGTTGCTTCCAAGCAATTAAAAAAAAGTTTCCATTTTATCTTTTATAAAATTTCACAATAACATGAATTTAAATCAACAAATATAGAACCTAGAATAAAAGTTTATTTTTAAAATTTAAAATGGTTTTCTGAGGAAAAAGTCTTTTTTTTTAAAATTTTATGCTAATTACTGTAATTCTCCATGTATAATACGCATTTTTTTCTAAAACATAATAAACAAAATTAAGACTGCTCATTATGCATAGCTACAAAAAAATCTTCAAAAAATTGCAGTTTTATAGGTCAATTTCAGTTGCAAAATGACTACTCACCACAAACATATGACAATTTGACACTAACATTTGACGATTGTGACCCCATAAGGATGTCAAATACACTCATATGTACCTAACAATACTTACAAATGTAAAATATAATAAGAATTATCATAAAACTAAATTATAATAATAATATTCTATGTTTAAAACCATTTGTTGTGAAAAACTACATACAGATATGGTAGATTGCACATTTTATCAAACAAAAACAGGTTAATGGGTCTACTCAGTGGCATAATATAGGTATTTCTGTTTCTTTTTAGAATTGTGCTGATTGGAAATTTTGATAAACATCTTCAATTACAGCTTGAATGCTGGCCATAATGAAATTGGAGAGGTACAATTTATAGGGTTTCATTACCAAACAAAGGGTGCATATTATGCATGAGTAGTAGCATTTTCCCACACTTTCAGCACAATTTTAGGTATGTGTATTATGGATGAAGGCGTATTATACATGGGGAATTATGGTATTGGATGTAAACTTTTTTTCTTAATGTCAGTAGCATCATTTATTCTGATTTATATATCAGTTTGAACTGTCCACCATTCTCTGTGCTGCTAGATTTTTTTTTTTTTACATTTAAAACACTCACATGACATATTGAAGGGAAAAGGGACAGGGAGAGTTAGCATCACCTGGTGACCTTGTAAATGAATAGCAGGATGATGAGCAAGAAGCAAGACAAACATTAAGAAGTACAAAGGATAGGCAGTTGCAAAAAGCCACAATCACCCACATCCTGAAGAGACACAGCATATAGAAAAAGATTTACAGGGATGCAAAAAAATTAGGGCACTTCCATTCTATGTGATATCACATACAAAAATCTTCTTTTTTTTTTCTTTTACAATTTAACCTGAAATAGTAATGTTGACCTTAAATTGATTTGTGGTTAGCACCATCCTTTCTATTTATATCCTTTTTGACTAGTTTTAAATTCTGAGAGTCCATACAAATAATTATTGGCTTTATAGTAATAGATTTTCTTTTCTTCTGTTTTCTTAGTTTCTTTTGTTAAAAAAACGTTTTTGTTTTGTCTTATGTTTGGATACAAAGATTTCAGTATAGTACTAAGTTAGTCTTATTATTATACATTTTAACACATTCATATTTAATAAAATATACTTAAATACTGTGATCATTTAAATAAGTGATATTACTATGATTATTATTTCTTAAACATATTCCAAATGTTTCTGGATATGACTTGTGAATATAAAAATCTTATTCTCTGTATATAGTTTCTTGTTTATGACAATAAATTCTGATTTATTTAGTACTGATCCCAAATAGAAATGAATATCAATATTCTCTTGGACTTAATGTATTTTTTTTTTTTTTTTTTTTTTAAACACATCTTATGTTTGCAGTATGATTTCAAAAAACATCGGATCTTCCTGAAGCGTACTAAATGTGATCATCTTACAATGAATGATTTGTATATAGGGAGCATGATTAATGTCTTCTCTAGGCAACTCACAGTTATTGACTATGGAGATGATTATTCAAGGGAAGCTCTGGGCACTCGTACAGAGAAGTATGTGTTACTTAATTCATTAGTTTTTGCTTGAAATACACATCACTTTTTCATTTATAAATTCCATGTAATTGTTTTTCTTTCATTGTCTTTCTTTTTTTTTTTTTTTAAGATAAAGCATTATTATTATTATTATTATACAATTAAAATGTTTTAATGTTCAGAATATTACAATTCTAAATATGAAATTTTGACGTTTTTTTTCATCCATACTTCTGGTGCCCCAGCAGATGTTTGTAAATTTAAATAGGGAAAGAATCATCTACCCCTATAGACTGTAAGAAAAAAAATAATAGAAAAAAAAACTATAAGATGTTTAAACGAATTCATAGAATAGAAATGACTGCCATAATGGGAGCCTTTTAATTAAAAGAAGTAAAAAAAAAAAAATTAAAAAAAAAGAAACTAAATTTCCACCACCTATTTCTACTACAGGTAATTTGAAGAGACAGACAAGTGACATTAGTCTTTAAGACTCTCCCATTAAATTATCCTATAAGACATATAACCTCATTATTTACATTATTCAGACTATTGTCCTCATCTTTGTCGCCATGTTTATCACGCTTCAGCTGTTGTACACTCCATCCTTCTTCAGGTGGTTGGAATGTCTAAGTGAACCCTTTATTTTGCTCACTGGGGTACACTGTTCTAGTTCCATGTGCCATGTCTAATGGATGTCAGTTATCTCCTGTTAATTTCTTCTGAAAGTTCTCCACTGCCTTAACCAGGTATTGAACTCACAATCTTTGGGTCCTGTCACTGGATCTAACTAACACCTTTATCCACTGTGCCATGTGTCCTTGAGGACATCTGTATGTGTATGAATTTCTGGGTATTATAAACCTAATGTCTTCAGCAACCATTTTTTACCAGTGCTCATATTGCAATTTTTGCTGTTATCATTGCATTTTTTTTACCAGAGCTCATATTGCAATTTTTGTTGTTATTATCACTTTTCTCTGGCACTCTTTATTACTGGTTTCCATATTGTATTCATTTCTATGCTTGGTTGACACAGGAGATTTTTGTGGCCTAGCATATGTGCTGATTCCTTAAGTTTACGAATTTTCCAATGATGTTCTTTGTCTATGATCTCAACTTGATCCCACAAAAAGCAGTGATCTCCCTTTTCTCTCCATATGTGGTCAGCCATGCCTGATTTTTCCACTTCCAGCTTACAGCTTTCTGGTGTTCTTGAATCCTTACCTTAAGAGGGCAGCCTGTCTCCCACTTATACTTCTTTCCACAGCTGCACAGAATAGAATACACACAGTCTTTAGTCATGTTCTCCTCTATGGGGTGTCTTACTTGGGGGAGTTATCTGCGAAGTGTTGTCCCACTTTTGAAGGTTGTCCTTGGAGAGGGCCAAGCCGCCCAGGTCAAACATCATGAATCTGGAGAGGCTGGCGATCGAATCCCTTCAGTGGAACAAAAACATCATACTACTGGCTGACAAAAGCAATGCAACTTTAGTGATGGACAAATCAGATTATACAAGAAAGCTGGAAGACCTCATTAGCACTGGTCGCTACAGCAAAGTAAAAAAGGATCCTACAATGAAAACGGAATGAAAACTGTCGGAGATACTAATCAAGAACAAGGATCATTTTGCACCTAAGACATATAGGCAGTTATCGCAGTGTTACACCAAGCTACCTCACATATACAGTTTCCCTAAGATTCACAAAGACGGTATTCCGCTCAGGCCAATTGTTAGTTGCCAAGGCTCTGTGTGCCACCCTCTGAGTCGCTTCCTTGTAGATATAATTAACCCATTGATCAGAAAGTCTCCTTCATATGTCTGAAACGCCACCCACTTCATGGAAATAATCAAAGATGCTCCCATCCTATCCAACCAAATGGTGAGCTTGGACGTGGTGAGTTTCTTCACCACAGATTGGCCTCTGACTCATTCCAAGAAGAACAGACCAGTATTCCAATAGATAATCTGATGGAGATGTTGACTTTCTGTACACAAACAACACACTTTGGAATGGGATCACACATATATCGACAGGAGGAGGATTTAACAATGGGCTCACCATTACCACTAGCAATGGCGAATATATACATGGAATACTTTGAGGAAATGACATTAGAATCTATATCTCTGAAGCCAACTCTATTAAGGTACGTAGATGACACTTTCATACTCTGGCCACACCAGGAAGATGTTCAGGTTCTACTGGACCATGTGAACACAGTAAGACCTTCAATGCAGTTCACGATGGAGAAAGAAAGTAACAACACACTTCCATTCCTGGATGTTCTAATATCTCGAACAGAGCATGGGTTCAAGACATTCGTATACCGTAAACCAACATTCACCGGACAGTACCTCAATTTCAACTCCCACCACCCATACAGCATAAAGAAAAGGATCGTCCACTGCTTACAACATCGAGCAAAAGTCATAAGTGGCAACTCAGAAACATTAGATAAAGAATTGGTCAGTATAAATAGTACCCTACAACATAACAACTACCCTGGGTACATGGCAGCAGCTCCAAAAAACTGGGATAGGCTGGTACAAGAGGAGGAGGGCAACAACACTCAGAAAACAGTCTATCTGCTTTATGTGAAGGGGTTATCAGAGAAAATACAAAGGATCTGCAGTCCATATAACATCAGGACAACCTTCAAAAGCAGGACAACACTTCGCAGATATCTCTCCTGAGTAAGACCCCCCCCCCATAGAGGAGAATATGACTAAAGACTGTGTGTACTCTATCCATGCTGCTATGGAAAGAAATATAATGGGGAGACAGGCCACCTCTCTACATATAGAAGTGTTCATTGCTTTATAACAGACAAAACTATGTTTTTTGTTCATATCTAAGACCAGACCAAACACACTTTTTACTATACACAACCCCAAAATATTTTCATATAAAATGGTATAATTTATACGTTACTAATCTCAACAAGTACCAAAAACATTACAAATTATTGCAATGATAACAGACTTTTTACATTTTTTTAAAATGTATTGCAATAATTTAAATATCTTCTTTAAATTTTTAATTACAAGAAAAAGCAGAAAGTCAGTTGCAAGAAAATAAAAAAACCCTCTGTAAACTTAAAGTTTCTCCCAAATTTTTATTTGACCAATTATGGGTATCTTGTGTATATGTAAGCTCTTGCTTTTTTGAGAAATGGGAGAGTAGCTCACACTAAAAAATATATTTATCAAGCTAGCCTTGTTGACTATTATTACTGATTAATGAATTCAATCCTCACGAGATGTCCCATACATGTGGCTTTATGCCAAAACTACCAACACAAAAGAAAAGCTGAAAATCTTGTGATAAAGACACTTAAGTGTAGAAAAAACAAGAGGTTATTTTTAAAGTTTAATTTCCTCTAATACATCATTAGCTTGTTCAAAATGGAAAATCAATGAAAATGTTCTTTACAGTTTACTTTGTTTTAAAGAAAAAAAGTAAAATAATACAAAATAATTTGTATCTTATGTTAGAAAAACTCTTTTTTATACATTAAAAATAATGAGTTTATTAATTTATATCTTTTCAAAGAGGATAAATAAAAATCAACTGTCTACTTAATTTACCAATTGTGGTAAGACAACCCGATTACCTCCCCTATCTTATGATTTGTATAAGTCACACCATCTTAGCCAAGAAGGCAAGACTGTTTAGTTACATTCAATAAAGGCATATTAAGCCGAACTATACTCCAAGTTTTCATTACACCAATATTGCATGGGCTATTGCTAATTGTTGTTGGTCTTCTTGTTATGGTCAAGTGAAGAGGTTTACTGCTAATCCCTATCCCTACAGAGATTAGCAAAAAACTTCTTAAGGGAAAGAGAAAAAAACGAGGTAATGAACCATCACATGCACAAAATGAGGAATAAAGCATCATCAAACAAATTTGAATACAGTTTAATGACAACAATGGTGATAAGTGAAAGAGAAAAGAAGCTCTTTGAGGAATTAAAGAGGGTTCGTAAAAAGTCTACAGAAATAATTGTATGGTCGTGTGTATATGGATTTAGTAGGTGGAAGTGTGTGTGTGTGTGTGTGAGAGAGTATATTCACATAGGGATATAAGTAACTCACTTAAGATGTTTCTTTTTGCGGTCTATGTAGACAAGTGTTTGGGCAAGTTTTTATCTTGCTTTTATTAATCTCTCTATATGATGTAAGTACTAGAATGAGAAGGCTTTTTTTTCACAGGTATGAGTAAGTGAATGTGCTCAGTGTGCGCTCTCCCAGTGGCTTTTAAACTGTTCTTTTATAGGTCAGAAATAGATTCCAAACAAAAGCTGAAATTTAATATTTTTTAGTGTTTCTATTGGCTGTGAGCAACACCAAGTTTGGTTTTAGTTGTTTATTTTTAGACTTGATGAAAGTTTTGTTGTGGAGGGAATTTGAAAATGTATTTTATTTATTTTTTGTGTATTTTGAAAGTCCCAACAGTGCCTCCCCCTAGAATGGGTGAGGTTTAAGCTTGGCGTTCTATTAATATAGAACACCATGGGTTTAAGCCACTATCAATTGTTAGTATCTGATGTAAGTTTTGAAATAGCTAAATTTTTTTTCTGTACTGGGTGTGTGATTTTTTTTTGTCTGTTGTTGCAGGAGTCCATCTTTTTTTCTATTGCTCAATGGTCATAAAAATATTATTTATTTCTTTCCTGGAGGTCCTTGAATAGCTTATTACTTAATTTCAGTTCTTAATCAAAACCAGATGGTCTCTTTGTTTTATCTCTCCAGCAGATGAGAAATTTAATTGCAGTCCTCTAATTATTTCTCAATAAAAAAACAAATATCCTTTTCTTTCATTTTCCCTCATCTGGTCATCAGTATATCTTCATTCTATCGAAATTAAGTGTTTTTCAGTTTACCAGTGCCTATCCAATAGTGTAACAATCCTATTGATGGCAATGTTTCCATTGTGCATCATAAAATATTTCTCTGCCCTTGAAGGAACTTTTTTCAGGCATTCATAACTTGCATTAAGTGATTTCTTAACTGCATCTTTTTGTACAAAGTTATAGTTGCAGTTGTACAGATTTTGAGGTATGCACAGTGACTGTACAGGTGAACATGAATTGAGTATCTGACATTCTTTCCTTTAATGTTTCTACAGAAATTGATGTTGGGTTCATATCTCAGTTTTCCCTGAAATATTGCCCTGGTAGAATCAGGTTTGTGCCAAATCAGCTGGAGTATAATTTAAACCCTTTTTTTAAGTTTCATAGAAACAGGAGTACTACAAGTAGGTTGTCTACCCAATTTGCTGGATTGTTTGACATAGTTAAGGAGACTTTAATTTTCCATGAAATCTTTCTTCCATGCTGTCTACACATGGATGGTATGCAGTTGTTTTGGTGTGCTTGCTTGCTTCCCATTAAATTGGTAAATTCATGGAAAGGTTCCTCTGTAATGATGACCTGAGGGGACCTATAGGTACAGATCTCATGATTATTTTTGCCACAATCTCCTTATATCTTTTAATGGTACAGCTACTAGCCATCATGTGAAACAATCAACAATAATAGTTAATATGTATGTTTAGTACTGGCAACTAAGTAACAGCCCCACGATGTGTATATGTATGTGTGAAAACCTTGCATTAGTGTTTCAAAAGTTCCCATGGATGTTCTTGTGTATTTTACTCTGTTGACAGTGTAAACACTTTGTTGCTAAGTTTTTGATGTCAGCCCCCATGTTTGGCCAAATGAAATGATCACTGATAAGTTTCACTGTGGAACATTTGCTTAGGTGAGACAGTTCTGAGACTAGAGTGTGTGTATGGTCTGTGGTTCCCCTTTGTGGTGTCATAATAAAACGTTTTGTTACTAAACAGCACTTGCTAACTAATTTTAAAAATGTATTTTTCTATATTTTGGGTAATTAAATTTTAGATTTGTTATATTTTCAAAATATACTAATAAAAAATTCAACTTGGAAAGAGGTGTAACTCTTTCCAAAATTTAATATTGTTGTTACTTTCAAAGCAGAAAATAGCTTTGTTTGAATAACTAAGCAGATATAAAAGCTAGCAACAAAACATAATTGCTTATTTATTATAAAGGAAAAAGACATGGAGTTAAAAGAAGAGAAAATGTAGAAACTGACATTTAATATTAGATAACACAATTGAGAATTGCAACTCGCTGCACCGTACAAGTGTGCACAACATTGCTTTTCAATATTTCATTTTATCTTTAATCATTCAATCAATTTTGTTTTCCTTAGAACTCTTGCTTTGCTAACATCAGAAGCTTTTCCCAAAATGGGTGAAATTATCAACCTTCTCCAAGATAAGAAATTTCGAATCACAAAAATGAAAATGTGTGAAGTCACACCAAAAGAAGCTATCAATCAACAGTAAGTACTTTTAATTAAAATTAAGTTTCAGAGTATTTTCTTTTAATTTTCTGTATATAAATGAAATTTAGACTTTAGGAACTTAAATAATGTGTCGCTTAAAAAATTAGATAATATTGAATTATTTTAAGAGTCATAATATTTGTTACCACTACAGAATAAGTTATGGTTTGAATAAATGGATAGAGGAAGAAGCATCACTTACCTTAACATCATCAAAGAAACTGAGTAAATGTGGAGAGAATTTTTATGGACAAGGACCAAAACATTGTGGGTAATAATTGTTAATATGGTTGGAGGGGGATTTAGCAAATAAAAGAATTATGTCATACTTAAAATAAATTAAAAGCATAATTGCTGAAATAACAGATATAATTTTACTTAGTAAAAAACTATAGAATTAGGTAATAGTGTCCAATTTAAAATTATTGTATCCTGTGATGATTATTTGCAGAGAGATTATAGATTACATCTCTAAAGGGCCTGTACTTGCCATGGAACTACTTGGAGATAATGCTATTACAGCATGGAAGGAATTCATTGGGCGTGAAGAAGATAAAGATATTTCACCTTCTGCTCTCTCTTTAATTGCAAGATATGAGAATGGTAAATACTATTCTATACTTCTAAGTTACACATTATATATTATTGAATCCTATTTTGAACATAAAGTTTAATGATGTGATCATTAAAACAACAGAAATTACTTTCTTATATAAAAATGGATGGGACAAACTGGACAAGGTATTCATAATTGAACTAATTTTGTCACGTGCTACTTTTGTCATTGACTTTTTTCCCAGTTGCCAATAAATTAATTTTACCGAACTTTTTAGCTTCTTTCCATAATTACATTGCTTATCTCACACAAAATATTATTTTTTACCTTGCATTTTTGATTTGAGATTGTCGAATATTCAATAATATTTAATTCAAGGATCATTTATTTGTGTTAAAAATGGACAATATCCTAAACATTGCAGTTGCAATATAATAGTTAATATGCATTCTAGTTCTTTGGATTCTTTCTTCTGTAGGAACTGTCTATGAATACTGCATAACATTTTTTTTTTAAATTTAAAAAAATTATGTTTGGTGTTAAATTGGATTTTGTTGAAGTTTATACTTTGTTCCACTTTTCTTTTTCATCAGAACACATGATTTTTGGTTCATCTAGTGCAACAGAAGCTGCTAGACAACTCGAATTCTTTTTTCCTACTTCAAGCTCTCTACGTAAGAATACAGCCATAATGGAAGATTGTACATGCTGTGTAATTAAGCCACATGCAGTTGCTGAAGGTGAGATGAATTGTTGAAAGAATGATTTGCTTTCATAAGATATTGAGCAAAGTATCTTTAATCGGTCAATGAAATGATATTTTATTTTTAGTTATTTAATCAATTCTAAATTACCTACCAATGTTCATCAAATTGTCATTAGTTTTATGAATATATATATATATATATATATATATATATATATATATATATATATATATATATATATATATATATATATATATAATGCATTTAGTTTATGTATATTTTTGTTAGCATGCTAACAGGCTTCTTTTCTATTCCATCAAAAAGTTTTATTGATAGATCAATATTTTTTATGAATAATTAAATGTTGGAATGATTTAAGTATAAACCAGTTTAAAATTGAAAATCAGCTGAAAAGATATAATTAAAAGTAATTCTAATCTTTAAAGTTATTCTGAGTTTTTTTATTCTTTTACTTTACGGCATTAATAAAATTGTGAGCCATTTTAATTTTTAGTTAGTAATAGAAAAATATGGTGAGTTTTTTTTATCTGCATAAATGGTATCATTTTCATGAAGGAAAGTTCTCTTTGCCATAGCACTACCTGTTTAAAAATGACTTCAGGATCGGGATATCAAGCATTTGGAATAGCTGCTCAATTTCCCAGACACCAATCTTAAAGAGAATCTGCAATATTATAAAAAGAAGATTGCACTAATGAAAATCACCACAACAGAACTTGTGAAAATGTAATAAAGACAATTTGGACACAAAATTTCAACAATGAACTGGGTAAAAAAGCCTTTCAGCATCAGCACCTTTCAAAAGGCAGCAATTAAAAAACAATATTTTCTTCTTTTATCTTTTCAATTTAGGTTAATGTACATTTCCTGTCTAGTAACTTTTTTCACACAAAAGAATGTAATATTTTTATTTTCATAAACAATTTTAATTTCATGATTTGTAGATGGTGTTTCCAAACTTTTCAAGATGCTGTGTGTATATATTTTTTTTATTTTTTTAGGTTTAATCGGGAACATTTTGAATGCTGTTCTGGATGCTGGCTTTCAGATTACAGCTATACAAATGTTTTATCTTGAGCGAGCAAATGCAGAAGAATTCTTTGAAGTCTATAAAGGGGTTGTCCCTGAATATATGTCTATGGTCAGTGAAATGATTTCTGGGCCTTGCATTGCTATTGCAATACGTGCACAAGATGCTCCAAAAGCATTTCGTGATTTTTCTGGCCCTGCTGATCCTGTAAGTACAAAGAAAAGGTCCCTAGTTTGTAGTCATAAATAAAGAATATGAATGAAAACCAAAAAAATGAACAGAATACTCAACTGCTGAAATAATCTCTAACTTTTTATTGAATTTTAAAACCTGCTACTTCTTCTACATAATTTCATTGTTTAGCCTAATGGAACATAAGGTGCTTGTTTTGGAATTCCAGCCAAAAAAATATTTAACTAATTTATAGATTTAAATGAAAAATTTATAAAATAAATTAATAATTTCATGCTATCACATTTTTTTCAGGAAATAGCTCGTCATCTCCGTCCTCGATCATTACGGGCTTTGTATGGAAAAACTAAAATAAAAAATGCTGTTCATTGTACTGACCTTCCCACTGATGGGCTACTAGAAGTAAGTTCAGAATTAATTATAAAAGTATGTTTACTAACAAACAGAAAACTGTTTACTTTTATCTCTAACAAAAACATATATTCATTTTTTTGTTTCTAAACTTTTTTGTATCATCTTTTTTAAAACTATGAGTTGAATCAAACTGTTTTATCAACTTTATTATTAGGTTGGTGCAAAAATAATGTCGTTTTTCGACATTCAACTTCAAAAGAAAAACGACATTATTTTTGCACCAACCTAATAAGTTGTGAAAATAATTTATTGATGTGTGCATTATTGGAATTTTTTAATATTACCTGTTGATGATAGTTCTTATATGAATGAAAAAAATATTATTTTAACTCCCCTAAATTTGTTTATATTTTTAAAAGTATTTCACCTCTTTAATTTTACTTTACAGGTGGAATATTTCTTCAAGATCCTTGACCAATGATTTTCTTTCCTATAATCTTTCTAAATATTTTCAGAACCCATGTCTGAGATATGGCAACAAAATTGTTTTCACTTTTAGAATAAAATACATATGATTTTAAGGTGGTCTTTTGTGTATTTTATATATTTTTTTAATTTATTATACTATCATTTCTGTAGATTTATCTACCAAATTTTAATTTAAAAAAATTCTTCAGAAATTTTAGGTCAGAAAGTTTTATATGTAAATATACTGGAATATTTTTATCAGAATCAGATATTTTTCTTTTGAAACTGCAAAATAATACTCAACATAGAAACTCTGAATACTTAAAACTCTTTTTTATATAAAAAGAAGAAAATGAAGAAAAAAGGAATGCTTATATAAACTTTCAATTGTCAGAAAGGATTATTCACAGTAACCAGTGTGATGTGCTACTACAATTTGTGTATTAAAGGAGAGAAAGAAAGACTAATCCATCTGTTATCTCAAAGTTAAGAACATTGTTTTTCTCCCTTCTCTTCTTTCTTCCTTTCTCTTCATTCTAACTACTTTGTGTATGTGTGCAGGCAAGTTGTGACTGAATCGATGTACTTCTCTACCACCTGCAGGATAATGACAGCAGTGAATGGGTGATTGTTTTTGATATCATACATGTTGACCCCATAGCAAAAATCAAAGATTCAACAGTTGGAACCAGGCAGCCAAATGGATCATGTGGTCAACTCCTGCAATTTTCTGTCCAGAGGAGCAGAAAAGGCAGTAACTAAATGAAATCATGGATTTAACCAGTTATGTACCAGGAAGGAATTCCAGAGTTCTATGAATTGAAGATGTATTTTCAGCTATGAAAAGATCTTGAATATTCAGAGCATTGTGCTTAACAATCAATATCTGAAATCCAGTAAGAAGAATAGTGGAATTACCCATAAATTCAAACATTCTATTTCTTTGAAGTTGTCAAACAATTCAAGTCTTCTCATGTGAATACAGGGAACTAGCTGATGTAATTTCTCTGTGAAAATATTGACAGAATGAATTTGAAGCACAGATAAGTTGTGGGAAATTTGTCCCAGCTTTCCCACATAAAAGGGTTAAGGTTAAAGGTGATAGAACTGATAAAAGCAACAATGGCTTGAATGTTTAGAGAGGACAATTCTCTCTTTTAAGTGGAAGAATAAAGATTAAAACTCCTGCCCGGGGTGTAACAATAGAAGAAGAAAATGTTTATTTACATCCACAAAAAAAGGTAATAGGTAAAATATGAGAGAAAGAAAGGGAGAATAAAATTCCTTTAACTTAAAGGAAGCAAAAGTATTCATGTAAAGGCTTGATCAAAATATTTCTCTGAGTGCCTAAAAGTTCTTTAAGCAAGTAAATTGTTCTTAAGGGGTTAACACTCACATAGATTTCTTCAGAGTTCTTGTTGAGGAGGAAACAATCAGAAGATCCATAGTTGAGTGAGTTCATAGGCCAACAGCAGAAATTTCAAGGTCCTAGGAAGCAGATCTTGATTAGTTTTTAGTAGAGGGCCAACATTCTGTCTTTAGAATCCAGCATGTAGATTTCTTCCTTGAAACAGGTTCTGGAGATGACTGGTGTTGCTGTTGTGATGGACGCAGATAGCCCAAACACGCATACATGCATATATTAAGGTTAATCTCCGCCTGACAACAGAGAGTCTCGAGACATTTTGGGAAAGCACGTCAAGAGGTTGACTGACCCAATTACCCGTAGCAACAGATGTCTAGACAGAAGCTAGACGGGCGACTGATATAATCTGGAATTCGCGCCAAAACGCATGACACGTGAGAGTTAGAAAATTACTTGGGAGTCAGTTGCTGTCTTGTCTTTGAAGGAGCAAGACTCAAAATCAAAGTGCTGATAACTTATGAATGAAAAGATGAGACTCATTTGATAATGATGGAACTTGTCCAATTCATCCCAAGCAACTTCAGACAAGAAATATAAGAACATGTATTTCTGTTCGATAACCCCAAATTGAAGACGTTAACTCACGTTGTTTATCACAGAAGACGCAAAGGAATTTGTATGCTGAGAATACAGCCTGCGTTTGAAGAAAAGAGAAAACCAGAGAGGAAGAAAGTATATATCTCTGTTACAAGCTGAATTGTGTAAAGAAGAAAGAAGAAAACCAGAGAGAGGAAGAAAGTGTATATCCCTGTTTCAGTTGAATCGTGTTTAAACTGAACAGTATACAGAAGAAGAAAGAAAACCAGAGAGGAAGAAAGTGTGTATTTCTGTTACAGCCGGACAGTGTGTGAAATCGTATTTGTATCAATAAAAGGAAGGAAAGGAAAGATTAAACATGAGAGAGAAAAGAAAGGACAATGATAAAAAAAAAAAAAAGAGAACTGAATATAAAGATAAGTAATCATATATTTTGGACCCATGTTAGAAAGATACACATGCATCCATAAATATTATGTTCTTACAAACACCTTTCCACATGTCAAAATAATAATATGTAACTCCTATCCCATCTCTTTTGGTTATGTGTTGATTTCTGCATTCGTAGTTATTCATACTTATATTTTTATCCATTCGGATTCAGTCGAATCCATTTGGAGTTAGGCGAATTTTGATATCCCAACATAAGTCTTGAGATCTGGTCGTCGGATGTTTTACTCATGCTTATATTTTCTTTTTTTTAAATATTTTGTATATCTGTACATATTAAAGTTCTTGTATCAAAATTCGCTAAGCCTTATCATTCATCCTTGAATTGTGGATCAGTATTCGTGTTGAAACCGAAGCGAACCTGGGAAAATATTACTGTTCGATTATCTTAATCGAACAGTGTTCTTTAAAATATTTTTTTTGTTTACTAATTGTCCATTGTCATGGTCTGAGAGAGATAGCCTGTATCTCTCCACAGGTGTGATAATGTATACATCTTCTGGTCGGCATATGATCATCTTATAAACCCATTTGTCGACTAGGGCATATGACACTGTTGCCAACCTGATGATGTTATCACATTCACCCAAAATAAAAACACTTTCTTCTCATCTTCTCTTTTTCTATTCTTACTTTTCATTTTATTGAATTAAATTGTTTGTCTTAAATTGAATCCACATGTTCGCTGTCTTTCTTTTACTGATTATCATGTTTTTGTGTAATTTGTTCTTAATCTGTAGACAACCATTACTTGTATGAATCCAGGAAATCATACTCTGAGTCAAGTCATTTCATATTCAGGCTTAAAATATAAATGTGATTTGTGTCCTTGGCTGTGACACCAGCAAAATTACCAGTTAAAACACCATAAATTTAAGTCTTATATGACATATTACAGTACTGTATCTGATAATATTTTAGATCAATCTCCCAATGTTTTTCACAAATGCCCACCCAGGCTCTTGTATTTCTATTACTGCTCTATTATTCTATCTTTATGTGGTGGTTATAATTGAATTTAAAAAATGTAAACACTTTTCTTATTTTACATTTCTTTTAGTATTTTCAAGGTATATTTTTATTAATTTGAATAAAGAAAGTAATAAATATAATAGCATATATATATTATTTATTAATATATTTAAAATAAGATAAATAGTACATAACATTTATTAATGGCTCCCTGTGGCTGATGACCATCAACAAGTTTTGCAATATTTGCTTCCAAATTTGTTAAATGAAGTCATAAATCCTTATTTGGCACTATTTCCATTCAGTTTTCTATACTTATTCAAACCTTTCGGTCAGAGAGGAGGATGAAAAAGCAATAAAATATCACTTGGCTTCATTTCACAAGATATTGGAAAATGATATATATATATTTTTTTTATATATCAAGAATACTTCTAAAACAATAAAAGATTTAATTAATATGAAACAAAATAATACCCTAAAACTTGATGGAAAAATTTACTTTTATCACCTGTAATAATTTTCACAAGGAATAACCTAAAGGAATTTAAATAAAAGATGAACCCCAAAGGGATCTTTTACAAAACAACACACTATCTGTATTAGTTACAGTAATGAGACTGATCATAATTTTAATTTTAAAAACTGATGCTCTAATTAAAAGAGAAAGCAATTTATTAAGTTGAAAAGGTTTAGAAAGTGTTCTAATCACTAGATCATTCACAGTGAATTCACGTCCATGTTCTTACAATATTTTACCTTTCTTGGCAGATCTTCTATTATCACAATGTGGGATATTTAATAGCAAGAGTTATTATGGTAGCATTGTGACATTATTTAGCTATGGTAATTGGCTAACTAATTAACCATAGAAATTAAAAACGGGAAATACTTAAGACGAGAAAGAGTTATACCGAAAGATAGACTGAGTGACATTAAAAAAAAAAAAGAATTTATTTTATTTGCAAAAGAAAGATACTTTTCACAAAAGACAGAAAACCAGTAGGAAGGAGCGAGACTGTGATTCTGTCAAATTAATGTTACGATAAGGTAGTGACACGTCAAACGAAACAGAATTCTAAAAGATAAACAAAGCCGGCCCATGCATGCGACCATGGAGGGAAATTGGCTTGGGACCACCCTGGAGAGTGGCCATTAATTATCTTTCAGAGATACCATTTAATTTTAATTCCTGATTTCAGTGAGGGAAGCCATCTGTTGTATATATGAATCTTGGCATGAGAAAGGAAATCGTGGATGAAAGTTATTATTACGTTTTTTTCAAACTGTTGACTCAAAAATGAGCATCTGGTGATAAGAGAATTTTAAGACATGAGAAAAATAAAGAATTTAATTGTTGGGTGGGAACAGTCAATCTTGGCCACCCAGTTGAAGGATTGACCAGCGGAGAACCCAGATGTCGGGTTTTTTGACAGTGATTAATGAGTCAATAGAGGTCTGAGCATTACAATTTGATAAAGAACTATTCGCAATCTGGGAATTGTAAATATTTTGGCCGAAGGAAAAAGAAAAAAAAAAGAAGGATTTTGTAAACATGAGGGCCAGTCTGCCACACCCACACTGCCGAGAGATCATTAGCTAAGAAGTAGCATGTGTAATAGGCGGAGGTGAATATACGAGAAAGACGGAGAAGTTGTTAACACCCATTGAGTGAGGAAGAGTCTAGGAGGATAACTTTCCTCTGACCTTCCCTCATGGACGAGGGAGGAACCCCAAAGTGGAAAGTGATTAATCTTCCAAAAATGGGAAGTAACTAATTTTCCTGGCCTAAGAACAAAGAAAATTTTTGTTGGGAATTAAGAATTGTCAAAGAACTCAAACCAAGACAGGCCCCACCCCGGAGTTGGTCGGTGTCCATATAAACAACCATCTCGAGGCAGTTAGAGTGAGTTTTCAACAGAGTTTCAAGAGAGTTCAGAGTTGCAGTTGGAGACCAGCCTTGCAGGAGCTGACCAAAAGATTTCCACGTCCTTTTCGACTTTTTTTCAACTGTTTTTATTGACAAACGACTTAAGATACCATAACTCACTTAAGAAACGCAAAAAGTATCATGAATCCATAGAAACTGTGAAATACACTCCCGTATTCAACAGATAGATAAAGTTAATTGTCATTTCTCAACATATTTGAACCTCGTGAGTTTGTTTTATTATTTTTCTTTTACTTACGCTTGTGCAGTATCACCTTTACCCCGGATTCAGCTTGCACTACAGCCCGACGCATGATTGATTTCGTCTACCTAAGATCAAAGTCACAACGTGGGTAGGTTAGACTTGAGATCAAAGCAGTTACTTCAGTGACCAAGCGTTGGAGGCGACCTGTGAACGACAAAGCTGGTATTGAACCGGGAACGACCAGATGGACCGGGACACAGGCTGGTGGCAGCGACCCCAAAATGCTGGTGAAAGAAACCTTACAGCTTCACACCGCATCCAGGAGTTGACAGCGGGCCAACGGCACAGTGTCATATATTGACGTTGCGACCGGTGCACGTCACATATTGGTGCTGGACTGCAACCGTGACCACTGGTGGGTTTCACAGCATAATGAAAAAGAAACTAAATTAAATTGGTTAGACAATATACCCAAAATACATATTTTAAAAGAATTTAAATTCTAAATTCTCAACATCCCCTTCCCTTCACATACATGTGTAGTCACATCAAAATAAGCATCACTTTAATCCAATGAAGGACTAAAGGAGAAAAAAAATCACATGAAAACTTTTTCCACTTTGTCATAGTTTTTCTCTAAAATATAGGATATTGCAACCAAATTTCACCCCACAAAATCCCCTTTTTCATCAATTTGAAAAGCAATGATTGTCTCCTGTAGACCAAATTATGTTCTATTTTGCACACAAATGTGTGTTATTTTTTAATCTAGCCAGGAATCCTCTGTTTAATCAAGTCATTAAATCTTGTCTCAAAATTTTCCTTCAATTGTTGTATATGTGCACAATAGATCATCATAACATCTTTCAGCCAAAGTTTCACTCGTACTATTCCTTTTTACATATAAAGCTTTTAATTGCATTCTTTGTGTATTAGATTAAAATTGTTTCCTTCCAAATTAAGGTTGTTCATTTTGTTATAAATATAAACTAAATTAGCCACATCTGCATATATAAAGCTAGTTGGTCATGATTTATACACATGTTGGATTATCACTCCCTGATGACAATCAAAAATAGCACAATATTTGTAAGGCTCTTCCTCTTTTCTCTTTGACTTTTGGGGAGGCAGACACGTTTCTTTTCACTCTGATAGACATGAGGTATGTAAGTACTTCAGAAACACAGACTGAAGATTATATAGAACTGTTCAGAACTTCATCTTCATTTCTTTCTTTATCCTTCTGTAACATGTCTTGTTAATACATTTATTAATTGCTTACTGGGACCCTAACAGGCGCTAACACCCCGGGTCAGGGTGAACCTGGGAACAGCAACAATTAAGAAGTGGTTTCATGCCTTCTCAAAACCTCGCAATCAGAGGCCTTGTTGCCGGATGTAGTTTATTGTCATACTCAGAGCCGGGGTCACTGTAGGTAGGGCAATAAATAATTAGTAATCATAAATAAGTAAGCAGAACTACTTGAATGATTTTAATTATTTACACACTGGTGCATAATGAAAATATCTAAAATTTAAAAGCATAACATACCACAGTAATTTGAAGACATACCCTATTTGAAGAAATATCCTAATGATGCCAATACATTTTTTTCTTTTAAAAAACAAGTCTTTGACAATGTAGAAACTTGAATCTGTCAAATATGGTTCAACCTAAATTCAAATCTAATAAACAGTTATTTTACAATTAATAAAAAAAAAAGCTTCTTTCAAACTAATATCTGATATTGATCATGAATTTCTATCAAGATATTTTCTTTGTAGAGGCTGAATGCAGTGCTAAGGTTGCTATCGTCAGAAATTATGCTTTTCAAACACTTGATTCCACAACTGGATTTTTATGAAAATTCACCAATTTGAGACATGGTGTTTCACTGAGTTGTGACTGAAAGAGTCATTGATTCTTCTGAGGACCAAGCTTAACTATTTTTAGCTATTTTAGGAAACAAAGATAGACACTAAAAGAATTAGAGGTTAGGATCTTTGAATGACTTGTTGATAAAGATCAAAAAACTAGGCTGCCAATTATATATGCACAATAACAGACAACAATTTATTTTAATACATAGCTATTTAATCACAATAAAGAAATTGCTAATTTAAATAAAAAAATTATTAGGGAAAATTTTACACCATGATGAACAGTGTTTCCTCTATGAGCATGCCAAGTATCCATTTATTGTAAAGATTTACTCCACCATGTCAAGTCAGATGTAGAACTGACACCAAAGATATTCAGGTCTTAGTGTATGAAATATACTATGGTCATTGAGGTATCTATATATTTTTAAACCAACCAATAAATAATAAAAAATTGAAAAAAAAAATTAGATCTCTTAAATTATATTCAAATTTAGGAGTAGAAACCTGTTATTTTGCCCATATATTCACTTCACTGATGATGATGATATACAAATTTGTTTACCACCCCCGCTCAGTATTGGATTGAAACAAAGTTTGTAGTGCTCTTAAGTGAAATTCAAAGATTATGAAAATTTTATGTAATTTTTCTTTTATAGGCATGACAGATTTTTATACAGAGGAGTTGTTTAATTATAAACTAATTTTCCATTTAAAGTTGTTCTTTCCACAAATTAAGACTAAGAAGTGTAGAATTGTAATTCTACATAATTTCAAATAGCTGAAAATAACTTTTCAATTTTGTGCAAAAAGTGGAATCACAGAGACTTGATATTTCACTGACTCCTGGTTGGTCAATTAATACTAATATCATGTTTTCAATTATATCCGAATTGTATCAACCTAGATTCTGACCTGAATGAAAATACAATTCTACCAAAAATCTGTGTTTCGAGCCTATAATGTGATGTACAATATTATAAATACCAGCAACATTCTCAACTTTCTCTTTTTCCTCTGTTTTTCTCAGAACCACAACTATGTTAAATTTTAGTTTTTAGAAAAAAATATTATAATCATTGTTTGAAACAAAATAGTGAAAAAATTATATGAAGAAATTGAATAATAACTAAAATATATTAATTCCCTAAAATAAATCTGTTTAATTTCTGCTGTTATTTTGTATATATGCATACATTAAAAAGTGTCAGAACAGAAAATGCAATAATGCTTAAAAACAATTGTTTTCTATTAAGTTTCTTAACAGTTCTTTCCTTCAGTGCTGTTATGACTTATTCTCTTTTACAATGCAAAAGGCAATTATCTCTCTTTGATTGGGATGAAGTCATATGATGGCCACTTAGTGACATCAGTTCATAAATTGATGAAAGTGGTCAATCATTAATTACCTGAATTTAAAACAACCAATTGTTAATTTGCATGGGCAAGACAAGACCCGTACTCAGGCCAGCTACCATAGGGCAGCACATAAGCCCATAGCGTTGTTTTCCCATTGGGAAAAATATTTCCTCACCAGTAACATACAGAAACTATCTCTGGTTCACAGCCTTCCCGTTGGGAAATATGTCCTTACTAAAGACATAGAAGATAAATCTGGCCCACTTAAATTCCCTTTGGGAAATAAAAATATGGCTTCTCCAGAAACATAGAATCCTCCAGCAGCTCAATTCCCATTAGGAATTATTATAAATAAGACCCTTTATCTCCTTGTCATTTTTATATGGCTTGTTGTTGCACACATGTGTTATAGTTTCTCTGTGTGAGACAAGTGTAAATGTTTGTATATAATTTTGTATACAACTTAATGGTATAGACATATCTTTGAGAATTATAGTGACAGAGCTAGAACTTCTACATCACAGACTAGAAGACAATATGGCACTGAAGATTATGTGAGCTTGAAAAGTTGACACTGGAGAATTTACCATTGAAGATGAATTGATACAGTTAAGATTAATTGAAGGTATGTGTGATGCTTTGTACAAACACAAAATTTTAAAAAGTTTACAACTGACTAAAATGTCCTTGGATGCATCTATAGAGTTTCTGCAACAATTAGATTTAATTGAAAAATTCAATACATCCAAGAGCAATGCTGAAGCATACAGCATATTGCATTACCATGTGCAATGCAAATACTATGATAAAAAACATGAATAGCTTTAGGGTATGTATGCTGGAGTTGTGAAAAGAAAAAACTTTTCTAGTCTGTGTGCAAGCATAAAAGGAAACTAGGGTAGAAAGCTGCCAGTGAAAAAATTAAATTGTGTGGTACAACTTTTCCTATGCAAGTAAATACTGGGAATGATATCATCCTAATCCCAATACATTTCTGTGAACTAATGCACAAACCCAAATTAAAAAAAAAAGTTGGTTTAAACTAAGACAGTTTAATAACTCTTTCATCAAAATGTCAGGTTGCTTTGAAGGAACTTTTGTGACCGACACGCACTTCAGAATTATTTCTATCACAGTAGTGAAATGTGAAAAATGTTATGGGCTGTGGGGATAAGAGTTTTGAAAGTGGATACAACCAAATTAATTTCCTATCAAAGTAAATATCTGAGAATTTAGAATTAGTATTTTAAGTTAAAAACTCTGCCAAATATTCTAATTTGTTGTAGTTACTTTTAACTTCATCAATATATTATTAACTTGTTGTTAACTAGTTATAACAATTCCAAGATGAATGCAGCAGAATAATAAACTTATTTTGTCAAAATCTTAATTCATACCTCAGCATATTGCACAGTGTTAATGAAAAGAAATTTAAGTCTTTACTTCTGACACCAGATTTAGAAGATCATAAATCCTATTACAACTTTTGTTTTATAAAAAGTTAGCAATTAGATTTACCGTAATTCCCCATGTATAATACGCCTTCATTCATAATATGCACCCCTTGTTTTGGTAAGCAAACCCCATAAATTGTATCTCTCCAATTTCATTACAGCCAGCGTATCCTACTCTTATTCAAGCTGTAATTGAAGATATTTATCAAAATTTCTGATCACAATTCTAAAAGGAAACAGAAATACCTATATTATGCCTACTGAGCAGACCCACTAACCTGTTTTTGTTTGATAAAATGTGCAATCTACCGGATCTGTATGTAGTTTTTCGCAAAAAATGATTTTAAACATAGAATATTATTATTGACTGACCAACCAAATGGGACAGTTGATCAGGCGCAGAACCAGAAGATTGCATTTAAGACAGTTCAGAGATAGGAACAAGAGAACCAGCAGGCATAAACACAAAACAAATAATGATACATTATGTTAGTCTCATGAAACCTTTGGTAATAAAGTCCACAAATGTACAAAACTTTGCAGTTACCAGGGAAACTGATCTGCCAGCCAATGAACATAACTCCATTGACTGAGAAAGTAACATCACAGAGTAGTTGCTTACATTATTTGTGTGACAAATCTACTAACTTCCTTATAGACATGGGCACACATGTTAGCGTCTTAGCAGTTACATTCAGTATTAAAAATCAAAATGCCTCAACTTCAGCATATACATTACAGGCAGCAAATGGATCTAGTATTAAAACATATGGTGAAAAAACACCTTATGTTGGATCTTGGTTTGAGGCAAGAGTTCAAATGTGTATTTATAGTAGCAGACGCTAAAATACCCATTACTGGTACTGACTTTCTCACTCCTTACAAGTTATCAGTGCATTTGGCAAAAAGACTTTGTCGGATGATGACACAAATTTTCACACTGCACACTAATTCATTTGGTTCTGAAAGTAGAATCAGACTGGAGATTATGTGGTGATTTCAGACAGCTTCTGTTATAACCCCTGATCACTATCTGTACCATTCATTAGCAATTTCAATCTGTCACTGCATGGAGTGACAATTTTCCCCAAAAGGCTTACTGTCAAATTCCAGCTGCAGAAGATAATATATGCAATACGGTGATCACTACACTGTTCAGCCCTTTCGAATTCACCGTTTGGACTTCGAGATGTTGCACGAACGTTTCAGTGATTTATTGACAAAGTTGTCAGAGGACTTCTTTTTGTTTTTGCATATGTGAATGATTTATTGATAGTAAAAACAAATCAGAACATTTTTCACATTTGGGACAAGTTTTCAAAAGACTTACAAAATATGGATTAAAAATTGTAAAAATTTTGCTAATATTTTTGAAAATAGGCACAACTTAAGAAATAAGATGAATACTGCATAAAATCTTAAAAATAAAAACACATTTATTTACAATTTACAAATTCGAAAAGTACAAAACAAGGGTTGCACAAAAATTTCCTTTTCTGCACCTTTTTGGGCAGAATAACACTTTCCTGAGGTAACAAAAAAAGAGATTACCCACAAAAACAAGAAAACTGTTTGTGAAATAGAAACTTCCAGTGTAAATTGGGAAAAAACTTTGTAGAGTTGTCTTTCTTTGACCGTAATGTTGTCAAGTAAATAAATTGTCGGTGAAATAATGTTCTACAATTGAGAACGTTTGTTATGTAACAATAATGTTCTGTGGTTGAGAACTTTGATGTTAATTCATTTGCATGAATGAACGAAAGCTGCTGTGTGAACGACTTGAGTGAGTGAATTCTGAAAGTTTGTTTTGTCATCAAAAACTTCAGATAGTTGAGCATCATAGATTCATTTGGCAACAGATTCTCAATGGTAAAGTTGAGTAATTAGATGTTAATTCACTTGCAGGAATGAACAAAAGCTGCTTGGTGAATGAGTTGATAAGTGAGTAAATGTTCTAGAAGGCTGAGATTATGTCAATGGGTAACTTTTAGCCTCAGAATGTGTGACGTAGTTTTTAGTAGGTGATTACGTTGTTGTCAGGATGCTCACTGGTTCAAATGTGCTAGTGTATCATATTTATTTATTAGGTTGGTGCAAAAATAATGTCGTTTTCTCACATATGTTACCTAATACTTGTTAATTATGTGATAGGCTCAAGAACGTTTTCCATATTTTGGCAGTTCTCTGGTTTGAATACTTGTGCATAGATGTAAATGTGACCTTGATATTTATTAACCAATCAGAAAGGTTTATTGTACTTTTAGGTAGAGTCTAGATTGTGTTTAGCTTGCACAAGATTTTAGAATTTTAACATAAAAATACATAAAATACACTTTTAATATTTATTGTCCAATTAGGATGTTGTTAAATAACAGCATTATGGAAATTATATGTGATCCACTGAAATGTAGAAGTCAGATTCTACAAATTGGATAATAAACAGATTCATATGCAAAAATTAATCCCTTCAAAATTAAAAAAAAAAATGGGAGAAACTTGAAGAAAGGAATAAAATGCCACAAAGCAGAAATTTTTCAAGTAACGCCCACCTCTGTTCTTAACAGTCTACACAAACAGGGTATCTCAGCTCAAAAGGGTTTTTTCTTTTGTTTTATAAAGTTCACTTGTATGTTCTTGGTGTGAAATTTTCTGATGTATGAATCTGCCTTGTATCTGTCAGGTTTGATTTATGACATATGACTGGACTAACCTTTGAAATGCAGGTACTATGCTATGTTTGATTTCGTCCTTGTCTCCTGTCTGTTCTTCTCCTCCTCTTCTTGCTGATAGCAGCCCTTTTTATTCAAAACCAGACTGTTATATAGGCTCCATCCAAATTTTCACAAAGGTCATATATATTACCAATTATTCAAAAAAATAAATCTGAAACACTTCAAATAATTTTGCTGGTTCACTGCTTGAGCTTAGAAGGCCATAAAACCTGCACAAAATTTAACGCATAAACCGTCTGGCCTCATACCTTTCTCAAAAACTTGTATATAAAAAAACATCCTAGACAATTATACTTAAACATTTTTTTTTACAAATAATAAAAATAAAATTTTTATAGAATCAGTACCTGATTGGAGTCTGACAAATGAACTTTTTAGGGCATACTATCTCGCAGGAATTACAGCTGTTCAAGAAAAGGTTAATGTTATTTCTGACTTATCAATTTTTACAGGAATTACATTCCTAATTGATCAGACATTTTATCACTGCTCACCTCCTTGTAAAAAGGAAGGAATAAAAACATTGGATTGAACAACAAACAAACTCAATCAGTGGAACAGGCAAAAAATACTTTATTGAATTATGCCAAACTTAGTTATTTGCATAATGACAACAACTACTGATGCTTTACCACTTTTTCGCGGGAAAACAGCATAGCGTAATAAACAAATGCCACAAACTTACCGAAAATAAATTTTTATCGTCAAAACGCTTATGTTATTATTAAGATGAAAGACCAAAGTGTATTTTAATTATTTTTTGATATTTTTTAATATTTTTTAACACGTTCGAAATTTTGGTTAAAGTTTTCTTTTTTTTACGTCATCGCGGTGCTGTAAAAATAACATTGTTTTTTTTTTGCGCTTTTTTCCCGTTGAAAACCCATTGATTTGGAAATTCTTGTAAAATTAAAGTAATTGTCCGATTTTAATGAAATTTTCAGGACTTATTTCACCAATGAATGAAATTATTTTTGAAATATTTCTTTTTAGTAAATTTTAGTAAAAAATATTTTTTTTTTTAATATGTTACACCCCACTTACTTATTTTCCCGAAATTTTTTTCAGTTCTTTTTATTTCCTTACAATTTTTTTTTGTTTAAAGTAAGAGTCATTGGAGATGGTAAATCACCTACTTTTTTTTTTCTAATTTGTTCCAACTTTTGTAAAATGAGCTTTGAATAGAAAAATAATGAATCCAATAAAACTATGATATTACTTAATTAGAAAAGCTTTTAATTGCTTTTGTAAATAAGTAATATTAAGGTCATTATTGCCTGAAGAAATAAATTTTTTCTGATGAATAATTAAATTTTACAAGAATTTTTTATTTGTTTTACATTTTGATTATAATAATTTATAATAGTTTAAAAATCGTGCAAAACTCTGTATTAGCTTATTTCCTTTTGATAATTAGTAATTAAGTAGAAACAAAATTTACGAGTTCAAAATTGCCAAGTTTAATAAATTTAGTGATTCCACTTTTTTTTCAAATAATTTTTTATGTTGTATTTTTCTACTTAATACATTCCTTATTTCCATGTACGGTAGACTGAAATTGCCATTATTATAAAAAGAGTTTTGTCCCTTTATTCTAATAAATAGACATAACAGTAAAACTAAAAATAAAAGGGTTCACTCAGATTTCTAGTAATTTTCATTTATGGTCATCCGTCGTAGCTGTCATCACTTGTCAATCAACACGTGGATCAAGTATCGGGATCAAAATTACGGTACCAATCGTTAATAATTTGTTGTATATTTCTTTTTTATGCTATAATTAAGTAATATTTTTTTTAAATCAGATTAATTTAACATTAAATTTTCTAATTTTACTAAAATGACGTGTCAGAAATTTTTTTAAATATTTTTAAAATCGATAAATTTGTGTTTGTTTACAAATTTCTTAAAATTAAGAAAATGGCGGGTTTTTTGAAAATTTAAAATTAAATTTGACATTCCAATGTATATAGTTTCTATCTGAAATATACCAGAATTGTTTACTTAATGGAAATAATAAATTTAATGATTCAACTTTCAAGTAAAACTAAAATGAAATATTCAAGCATATTTTTTCATTTTAAAAAATGCATTTTAAACTCAGGTATCGATAATTTATGCCGAAAAAGTGGAGGTACCTATACAGCAGAGGTTGGAGCTGTTTAGTAAGTGATAATATCTCTCAGTCTATCACATTTTTTATATTAAAATAACTCTTGTTGCTCAAAGGAATGATAGCATTTTCCCCAGAGAACTTTTAGCTATTCTTTAGCTGTGAGAATGTATCAGCATATGTGTTGCGGGGCCGATAAGGATGTCGCCCCCGCAAGCTTTATGAGGAAACGTGTGAACAGGCAATACAATGAGGGGACAAAGGCGAAGGTTTATGAAGCAATAATGTCGATTTTATTAATGCCAATTGTACAAGAGTGTACTCTGAAGAATGTGTTCAAGTCGGTGTCGGGTCCGGTATGACTGGTTTCGATTAGGGGTAGCTGCCTTCGGTCGTATTGGTAATAACGAGTGTAGAGTTGATCGGCAAAACGGATGTAGCTGGTCGACTGCCGGATGGGAGAATAGACGGGAACAGCAGCAGGTTGATCGGTGTCCCTAAAAAGGGCCAAGTCAGAATAATGAATGACTTCACAGGGCGGACCGACAACAGTGATAGACTTCACAGGGCGGATCGACCGCGGAAACGGGATCGCGCCAAAGCGTATCACTTGGCGAAGGCGGAGTCCCTAAACAGGGCCAAGGCAAACTGTGATAGACTTCACAGGGCGGACCGACAACAGTGATAGACTTCACAGGGCGGATCGACCGCGGAAACGGGATCGCGCCAAAGCGTATCACTTGGCGAAGCCAGTCAGAGAAGTGATACGTCTTCCAGGGCGGATCGACCGCGGAAACGGGATCGCGCCGAAGAGTAACACTCTCGACAAAGCACCGGAAGCTCACAAAGGCAGCGTACTACACTTTGATCCAGGGTATTTATTGTAAAAATTTACAATTGTGGCACGTGGCCGATGAAGGGGAGGGGTAAAGGCTGGTCCAAACTAACTATCCTATACCTAGCTAATCAGATTCACGACCCATTCATACATTACAATTTACCCATTCACCACAAGAACTCATCCATCACCAATCGTTCTCTCATGCACCATAATACCACATTCTTACCAGGGGGTCCTACAAAAAAAAACGCGCCCCACACCATAAAAATTTGATGATGAAATACATGCTATACATTAAAATTCTAATAATGATAGAATGAGAGGGGAGGGGAGATGAACCCAATAATCAAATAAATATAAACACAAAATATCAACTAAACATAACAGATGTTAGTAGGGGACCGTCCAACCCTCAAAATAGAGAGGCCGCTGTATTCTGCCCAGGGGACAGAATCAAGAAGCTCTCTCGCTAAGGGAGTGGGGAAAAGGGATAAAATATTATGCGGGAATGGGGAAATATACAGCTGACCCAGTCGAGATGAAAAGGAGGGTTAAAAACAAACTGGGGAGGTTGGGAATCTCGACTTGGATCATAACCAAAGAGTAGCCGGGTTACAGGCCAGGAACAACACTTACTCACATTAACTAGGTACACTGAAGCTTGTCTAATCCTAACCAAGGGGAGGGTTCCACAGGAAGCCACCCCGATGTGCAATAGGTTGACCTAGAAGAGAAAATCAAGGCTAGCCCCGGTCACACGAACCAAGCTCGCCTCTTTTACCCACCTTTCGCTAAAGACTGTCGAATGCAATCGTTTTCTATCAGATCTAATCTTCATCTTGAGCTGATGCTCAAAGAATAGGATTAGATGCTGATGAGAAAGATGGTTGCCCCGCAAGACTTCCTCCTTTCGCGTCGTCCAAATCACCATTCGAGCCGTGGCCAGCAGCGTCAGAAACACCATTCGTTTCACCCCGGAATACGGGGGCGACACATTGTCACACGCGTATGCGCGATCAATGGACACAAGCTGTTCGGGAGCGAGACGAGCCGTCAGCTCGCCGACATGGTCCCATAAGGGGCGGACCCGGGGGCAATGGTAGAAGGCGTGCGGAGCCGTTTCTTCTAAGCCAAGACCACACCGTTCACAGTCTGGCAAATCCGCCAAACCCCATATGAAAGCCTTGTCGTTGAGAGGCAGCCGATTCCGAGCCAATCGCCAGGTAAGCGAAAACTCAGGGTTACTGAGGTAATCCGCCGCTGGCGCCCAAGACCAGTAGGAGCGATACTCCTCCT
This sequence comes from Acanthosepion lycidas, assembly GCA_963932145.1. Classification (NCBI taxonomy): domain Eukaryota; kingdom Metazoa; phylum Mollusca; class Cephalopoda; order Sepiida; family Sepiidae; genus Acanthosepion; species Acanthosepion lycidas. The sequence goes on along the minus strand of OZ010592.1, from coordinate 63,978,493 downwards.
CCGACAAGCCGAGCGTATCACGTAGGGAATCCTTCGCGGGCCCCTCCACTAATCCACGATAGAAGACCTTCCTAGGCCGTGAAAGGTCACTGGACCGGGGAATGGCCCTCAAGGCCGACCGACACTCGCGGATGAAATCCGACTCGTCCCGGGGTTTACGACGGCGCTCAACCCACGAGATGGGGGGTCTGATGGTAAGGCTAGGGAAGGCGTCCCTAACAATCCCCTCCAGGATCGGATCTCTCCCAGTCAATGCGCGGCGTAGGAAAGCCAACCTAGAGGCACGGACGTGACTCAAGAGGTGCGGCATTCCCAGCCCCCCATGACACGGACGTTTAGTGCAGACTCGTCTGTCGACCCTGTTCACGCGTCCCCTCCATAAAATGGAGGATAGCGATCGCTCGAGCGCCTTCCAATGGGTCTCACAGAGAGGAAGTACAGACAATCGATAAAGAATCAGGGGGAAAATGTATATAGCACACACCTCCGCCCTGCCCTTCACGGACAACCGCCGTCGATTCCAAGTCTTGCCGGCAGAATCGACCTTTGCAAGTACTTCAGACCAATTCTTCTCCAGCTGGAGGTCCGGTCCAAACCACACTCCAAGAATGCGGACAGGTCCATCCGTCCAACCGAAGCGGCCCGGAAGAGCGACCCCCTTCCAGGCACCTAACCGCAAGCCGGAAGACTAGTCGCGGTTTATCTTGGCCCCTGTCACCTTCTCGTACCGGTCAAGCGCCTTCTGTACCGCCTCGATATCGTCCCGGGACGAAACGAAAGCAGATACGTCATCGGCGTACGCGGAAACCCTGGCTCGAGCCCCTCCAGGAACGGCGATTCCGCGTAGGGCCGGACTGCCGGTCTCGTCCTTCAGCCGGCGAAGGAGAGGCTCCAACGCCAAAGCATAAAGGAGAGGCGACAGCGGACAACCCTGACGAACCGACCTAGACAGCACGAACGCGTCCGACAACCTTCCGTTCACCTGTACCACAGCACTGGGGGAGCGATACAGGAGGCTAATCCAGCGGCAGAAGTTTGGTGCGAATCCAGCGGCCTGCAGGACCGTAGCAAGGTAGCGATGGTCGACCCTATCAAATGCCTTGGACTGATCCAAATTGATCAGCGCGGCTTGCTCGTCGTCTTTTACACCCTCTATGATCGTGCGGATCAGATGCAGGTTGCTCTGAATTGTTCGGCCCCTCACAGAACAAGTCTGCTCAGGTCCCAACAGAGACTCGGCAACTGACTGCAAACGCTCCTGCAGGATCTTGGCCATAATCTTTAACTCTGTGTTTAGCAGAGTTATGGGCCTGTAGTCATCTAGTTTCCCCCCACCACCTTTGCCCTTTTTCAACAGAGTGATCACGCCCCTGGTGATCCGATTGGGGATGGACCCCGACCGAAACCAGTTGTTGAACACTGCAGTCAAAATCGGAACAAAGATGTGCGACAGCCTCAAGTACAATTCATAGGGCAAACCATCCAGACCGGGCGACTTGCCTCTGCCGACCTTCTTCAAAACCGCGTAGACTTCGCCCTCCGTGATCTCTCCCTCGCAGCTAGCCGCTTCAGTCGGCGAAAGCCGAGGAAAGTCAGCCAAATAGCTACGAAACTCCTCCTCACGGAGACCAGGCTCCTTGGTAAACCGGCTCTCGAAATGGCGCCGAAACGCCTCGCACATGTCGTCAGTGGCCCGAAGAGTACGCCCCTCCGGGGATTCGACTTCACGAATGTAACGATCGCCGCCTCGACGGACCTCTTCCCTGCGCAGATCTGCGCCCAAGTTCACCGCTTCGGAAGACATCTTGCTTAACTTATGTCTAATTACCTGGCCCATGTACCGCTCGCTATTCGAACGATCCAGGGCCTCCTTAGCTAAGGCTATCTCTAGGGGATCCCCCCCAGCCACCGCCCGGGAATAACTAGACTTGAGTGTCTTCACCTTATCAGCTCTATCTAGAGCGAGCCGTTTGCCGAAATCAGTGGTGAAGGACCTAATCCTACACTTAAGGCGTTCCCACCACTTATTCCCGATAACCGCCCCCACTAGCTCCCGCTGCACTAGTCTAATTAGCTGTTCCCGAAAGTCCTCCCTGTCCAGTAAGGACAGATTGAACTTCCAGTAGCCAGCCATTCTAGGCCTACCGTCTAACGCCACCCGGGCACAAACGAGTTTGTGGTCCGAATAGCCTACCCAGTGGAACGTAGGGCAATCTAACAGATCAATGTCGGCTCTTCTAACTAACATTCTGTCAAGGTAGCTGACTACCTTGTCACAAGGCCAATTAAGAGCCCACGTCCACATTTTCCCCCCGGGATGATCGACCCGGTATCTATCGACGAGACCATAATCGACGATCAGATCAACCAGGCTACGATCGCCCCTTCTCCCGCTAGCTCCCCGCCCCCTGTCCCAGGCCCCCGGGCCGAGTAGCTTGGATTTGGACGAAAAAAGGAGCTTATGATATTTGGAGCGATTCATTCAAGAACTCCCCGGCTAGGGGGAGTAGAAAACCGTAGATATTAAATTAATACAATTGTTGTTCGGTGTTTGAGGAAGCGCTGCATAATGCGATGCTCACGAGGTACGGTTTGGCATCAATGATATTGAACGAATCGTCTGGTTTCTCGCATGTTGCTTGACTTAAGTCTGCAAGATCAGGAGTTGTGAAGGTCAAGGCCGTCTTTCTAAGGAGCGGCTAATGGCGACCGCGACATATGTTAGAAGGCAGAGACTTTGTGATTTACACTGATCACAAACCTTTTTTGCATTTTGCTACCACTTTTCTATCAATGTCAATTTTTGTGCAATTCTGTTTAAAAAGTGGATCACAGGGCCTTGATATTTTTCTCACTTCTCATTGGTCAGTTAATATTTAAATCTCGCCTACGTCCGAATAACATCAACCGCGTTCCTGACCTGACAAAAATACAATTCCGCCTAAAATCTGTTTATGCTTTCCAAAGCTGATCACGTAATTACGTTTAAACTTTAAAAATACCAGACACAAGTTTGTTCTTTCTCTTTTTGATTTCTCTCGCTTACTAAAATATAGCTGTGTAAGAAATCGCCTTCCGGCCTCTTTTGCGCAAACGCTATGAAAACATATTCACACACGCACACGCACACATACACGTACGTACGGAAACTTAATTACGAACATTGCAAGCATCAACATATTACGAATATTCAACTACAAGCAACAGAAACTAATTAATAAACATTACGGAACATTCACTTCTTCAACTCTTCTGAAGCTAAAAGTTTATCAACATATTTTTTTCAGCTTTACAGAATTCTTTCAACTGTCTCACAGTGAACATTTTGAGCGGCAAGTTCATTCAACATGAGCTCAGATATTTCCTTAGGGGTCATTCCATGTCAATGCACCAGAGCATTACACCCACCGACATCGAATTACTTGAAATTTGGCACAAATGTTCCCCTTCATGAGTTAGGAAAGTGTGCCAAATTATTTTGTGCTAGACTTTTTACGACCGTTCCAATTTTAAGGGGGTGTAATACTATAATTTTCCTAGGGCAAATAAGAAATGTAGAATCCAAATATTTTTAACTATTTCAAGCTTGCACTTGATAGAAAATTTTATTTTACTCACCCAAATACATGACCCCAAAAATAAAATCAACAACTTTTCACCTATGTAGCTTACGGTCAGTCTATCGAAAATACGTCCTCTTCAGTTTTCATAATATTTTTTGCCTAACATCTACAATGCCTGCTCAAGTTGACCAAAAGATTTTATTTTTGTGAGGGTTTTGTTTTAAGTCTACTTTCGAAGATATGAGCCTGCCAAATTTAGAGTTTTTTCCTATGTATGTGCAGGATTTCCGAGAAAGATTATTCATCCTAATGCTCCATGACCTCTAAAATGTTGATATTGTGCTAGCTAAGTAACTTCTTTAAACTATTCAATAAGATTGTTTTTATTAATTTAAAAAAAAAATTATTTAAATATATTTTTTGCAGATATTACTTTTTGTACAGATAGATTGTCTTTAAAAAGCGGTAAACATTGCCGCATGTATGATAATCAACAGTGTGTAAAAAATTTGTAAATGGCACTTTGACTTTAACAAATGAAGTTAAAAGAAATTCTTTCTGTTTGTGTTTCTTTTAATTTTATTTTGGTAAATTATTTTCATGAAACAAAAAAACATTTGATTTTTTTCATTCTCAAAAAAAAAAGTCATAAGATAAATCATAAATGATAATCATAATTATTTATTTATCATAAATGTAAGGTCATGTATTTGGGTGAGTAAAATAAAATTTTCTATCAAGTGCAAGCTTGAAATAGTTAAATATTTGGAATTTGGATTCTACACTTCTTATTTGCCCTATATACCAAATTTAAAAAATATTGAAGGTATGGAACTATGGAAGTATTTTTCTTTAATTAAAAAAAACAAAAACAAACAGAGCTTCGGCGACGTTGCGCGGCCTTAATTTAGAGGCATAATAGGAAAATTATACACTCCCCCTTAAAATTGGAACGGTAAAGTCTAGCACAAAATAATTTGGCACACTTTCCTAACTCATGAAGGGGAACATTTGTGACAAATTTCAAGAAATTCGGTGTCGGTGGGTGCAGATTTCCACTTTCTGCTGGTGTTTTGACATGGAATGACCCTTAGTAAACTAAAGTGAAGTAACTCATATTTTTATGCTTGTTGACACACATAAATATCGTTAAAAACAGTTTATCGTGTTGTTTTTCTTGTTTGCTTGTTTTGCCGTCAATACTGCTGCACCTTTACGCATTATTAAGAAGCTCTACACACCGAGGGAATTGCATCAACTTGATTTTATTTCAAAATTAACCTCGACAATTGAACATGTTCAAGGACAGGATAACACTGTTGCAGACACTTTGTCTAGAACATGACTTCATCATTTAGACAAAGCAGTTTTCGATTTCGAGACAATTGCCAAGGAACAAAAATTAGCAAAACAATAGATTTTGCGATGCAAGGGACATTACTCCAGTTGACTAAGTTGCCATCACCTTTTTTTAGTGACAAAATTATTTTATGTGACACTTGTCTTAAAAACCCAAGACCTTATATTCCTCCAACACTACACAAAGTATTTTTCAGCACTTTCATGGCATGTCACATCTAAGCATATTAGCAACAGTTAAGTTGATCACACAACGATTTGTGTGGCCCAGTATTACGACTACTAACATACAGGACTGGGCTAAAAGTTGTTTATACCGCCAAACGTAATAAAATCGGTAGACACAGCCTCTAATAGGAATTTATAATGTACTGGACGCACGCTTCCCCAACGTTCATATTAATTTGGTTGGGCCTCTTTCGCAATCAAGAGGCTACTGCTGTCGATCGCCACACACGTTGGCCGGCGGCATATCTGATCGAAGATACCAGTAGTAAAGAAAAGTTTGTTACCGCATTCCTTGACTGATGGATTTCACAATTTGGTGTGCCAACCATAATGACGATAAATCGTGGTCTTCAGTTTCAGTCTAATTTATTTAGGGACTTCACAAGAGTTCTAGGCATACACCATGTTAAAACGACTGCATACCATCCATGCGCAAATGGTATGGTAAAAGGTTTCGTTTCATCATCAGTTAAAGACATCATAAAGCAAACAAGAAGCAGTTGGCGAATAGAGTCCTCATTGTCAACTGAACTGATTTATTTTAATCCGCTGAAAATTTTCCCGCTTCTCTGATGTAGATTCTACAATGAAACAAAGGTACGAACTTTCCCCCTTTCAAAGGGCTTTTTTTTTTATTAAACACATCTTAGGCTTACTGCATGTCTTAGTTTTAAACACACCTCAACTCAACCTGTCTTTGTACCTTTCCATCTTCATGGACTTTAAACATGTGTATGTGAAGTTGTGAACTTACCCTTCTTTTTTTAAGAGTCTTATATTCACCACACAATTGAATAAAATATCCAAATAAAATTTATAAATTCTTATTTGTTGGTAAACAAATTTTTATCTTAATTTTAAATCCACTTATTAAAAATGCCTTGCTTCATCATTGCGTTGTTATGTCTGTTTATTTGTACGTTGGGGCAAGATTGCTTTCGGAATAGTACCTGGAATAATTTGTAATTTTTTGTCTGTCACGAGTTTAACCACAATCAATCATTTTCTGCGCCCCATAAATCAACTACTCCCATCTTGTAGGAGTATTGTTACAAATAAACAAAATAATAATAATAATGAAAATTATAAATAAAATAAAACAATATTTAAACCTTATTGAAAATAAATGAAAAATAAAAATTACCCCCAGCATGCAACAAAAACTGCCGGAAATACAGACATCCAGCCAAAAGACGTGATATTCAATCTCTGCCCAAGAACCGTTGGCTAAGAGTAAGACATGACAACATGTAACTTTTTTGTGTTTGACTTGTAATATTGCTCCCTTTTATGTACATTTAACACAATGGTAATATAAAAATAAAATACACACACAAAAATAAAATTGTATGAAGTTAGCATGATTTACCATGCTTAGTTTTTTTGTACCGTGTGCGTTTATTTTTCCTGTTTTTATCTTCATAAAAACAAACCTAAAAAATAATACACTACCTGACCACTATCCCTATGGTGTGAGGTGGGTGAATACCCCACAAGCTCTTGAAAAAGTTAGCTCTCGCTATAACGTTCTAACTTAGTCTTTATACGAGGACATTCATAACATTTTTATGGTTAGTCAACAGTAACACTCAACAACAGCAACCACAAGTAAATAAAAAGATATAAACTTGGTCATAAAAATTACAAATTGACTAAAAATAAAAAAGTAAAACAAAATTTTTTATAATACATCATTTTAACAGTTGCAGTTTTAAGACTGAATTTTCACTAAGAAGAATGAATATTTGATAAGCATTTAATTCATTTAAATGTAAAACTTAAACCCTTTTTTAGAAATTGTTTCGTGAATTTCTTTCCGTCTTTTCTCTTAGTCCTTCGAATTTGAAAGGAGTGAGAAAAAAACTAAAGAGACTAGAGAGAGAGTTATCATTTCGCATTCAATATGGTGCATTTTAGGGTGTCTGAAATGGCAGATACACGTCATATTTTTTAATAAAAACTAGGAACACTTTCCTCATCAGATCAAACAACTTTTATTAAAATTAATTTTATTCTTAATTAATTACTGATAACTATTTCAGACGTCTTCTTAACTGACAGTCAGCTGCTTTTTTTTTAACAGCATCATTTATAACAACTGGATTTATTTTTCGGTCAGTTAACTTTAGAGTTGACACCGACGGTGTTGTTGATTGTGTTAAGTTTTGATAATCTGTGAACAGTCAAATAAGTTAACCTTTGTTATGTTGTGAAAAAGAAATTTTAAAAAAAAAAGTAAAGAGAGACGAGGAGTGTTTTTATTTTATCCTAGTGTTTGTTTCTTCATACTTTCAACTGTAGTGATAATGATATCTGGAAAGGATAGCATTACTGTTATCTCCCATAAGGATCAACCAGGAATATGTCAAAGAATTTCCAATTCTCTGATGGCAGTTATTGCAGGTTTCTTACTTCTGCCTATGTCGTGTTATCTTTTGTATTACAACGAGGTAAGTCAGTTCAGTCGGCAGGTGGTGATATGCGTGATCAATGTAATCGTGCAACAACAGATTATTACCTCTTCTTCAGCACAGCTGAAAAAAGGAATTATCTGTCTATATTGTAATGTGCCGGGGGTGTAAAATCGTAACTCGTTAATAAAATATATGTAAAAAGAGCTAACAATTTATACCCGTAACGTGCTAGAATGGAAATTGCATGACTCCTTGCTAGTTTATGTGAAATGAAAATTGAAAAGGATTTTTGGAAGATTAGCCAAATAATTTTCGCCGCTTTAATTTCTTGTTTAAAGTTTTTACAACAATGTTTTACGTGTTTTCTCGAAACTGAAGATTTTTCTCAGCTAATTTATAAATCCCGACCAATATTTCACTGTTTCTCGCTAAAATAAAAATGAGGCAAATTTACCATTTAAAATGTTTGCCTCAACTGGATGTATTCGTTTTTGACATTTTACTTTTTATTTTCTCCGGAGCCCAACTGTTGACAACTATCTTGTTCTTGTACTTATTTCCCAATATTATTTGGGAGCAAAGCTTTCTCTATCTCTTTTTCTTTTTTAGTTTTTGATTATTGTATTTGGTTTATAAATTGCTGAGTATTTAAACTTAGTTTATGAAAAATTGAATGTTTTCATTTGATTTTTTTTTAACGCGAAAATGGAGAAATATTTAATTTTTTTTGTTTATAAGATTCAGTAACGAAGTGTTATTTTTATTTTTCGAAATAATAATTTTAAGATTAGAAAACAAACCAATCATTAAAAATGACAGTTACGAATAATTGAGAAAATTAAATTCTATAAAGAAAGAAGACAAATTGTCGCCATTCGAAATTATATCCAGATTTTTTTTTCTATTTAGATAACTATGGTGATCATCTTTTTTTGTGCAATTTTTTTACATTTTCCTACTTAAGAGTCTGAAGAGTGGATATACTCGCGATCAATATGTATGTGTTTTTTGTTGTATAATTCAATGATTTGTTTGCTGTGTATGTGGCATCTTTGTTTCCAAGCGATTTTTTTTAGCAGAACATAGATTTCTACGAAAGATCCCATTATTGAAGTAAGTGTAAATGGGCTCTTTCGTAGATTATTAAGTAATAATTACAGTAATAATAACCTGTAACATACGATTGATCAGCAAAATATTACAAAATGAGTGTGTTTGAAGTGACACTCATTTTGTGATGTTTTGCTGATCAATCGTGTATGTGACAGGTTGTGGTGTTACGTTCCCTCTTTTCAGTAGAAATGAGTAAATAAATCTCATGGAAAATGTAAGTATCAAACAAGTGAGAATTTGAATAATATTGGATAGTTAGAAACAATTCACAATAAATAAAGGATTTAGTTTTTTTTTAGCCTACGTTTCAGTTCAGGTTTAATGGTTAACTTTAAAAAGATTTCATTTTTGTCTAGCGGGGTACCGCCAACTCAAATGATTTGAGTTTTAAAAATAACTTAAAATCGCACTTAAAATAATTTTGTTTCTTGTTTAGTAAAAATTGGTAAATTTGCTTTTCAATCCCCAAGCTAAATATCTAATATTTTTCAAAATTTTCATGTTTCCGTATGAATGTACATTACAATATGCTGAACTCGAATTAACAATTATAAACAATTAAAACATACCGTTTTGAAGTAATCGACCAGAAAAAATGGGATTTAATTCGACCACCATTACCAGCTTTGTGTAATTAGATTCAGTCCGGATCAGTTTCCTTGCGCAAACATAAATTTTGGCCTGTTTACTGATGCTGTAACAAGCGGTAAATTACTACACACTTAAGTTTTTTTTTTTCACTGTCGTTTTGTTTTGTTTTTTTTTTCTTTTTATAGCAAAGCTTTCTTTTTAAATTAAAAAAAAAAAAAAAAACAATTTAAATAATATAGCATTTTCTTATTTTTTAAATAATCATGCTCTTTACAAAGTTCGCGCATTATTTCATTTCTAGCATTATTTTTATTTTGTAAATAATCAAGCTCTTTAAAAAGTTCACGCATGCTCAAACTTTGTAAAGTAAAGAGCATGATTATAAATCATTATTAGTAAATAGGCCAAAATTTATGCTTACACAAGGAAACTGATCCGGAGTAAATCTCATTACACAAAGCTGGTGTAGAGGACCAAGTGGGTTTGAGTGTTGTTGAATTAGGAACATGTGCTGTTTATTCCTGCTAGAAGAAGGGCCAACTACAAGAAAATGGTGGACTCAAATTGCGTCCAACCAAAGATGTAAAGAAAACAAACAAGACTGAGATATATATATATATATATATATGTATTAAACAACAAATTTACAAGTGACAAAGACATTAACATTTGTGTTTGTGTGTGAATGTAAGGAGTTTGTATTTTGGTGAATGTTTGTATGTACGTTTGTTTCATGGTGTTTTCCCATAAGTGGGCAAAACGCGAATTTCTATGAGAGATTACATTTTTAAATGTTTCCACTGAAATGCAAAGTGAAAAAGAGAACGAGGCAAGAAGTCGCCCAGTATTTATAGTGTAGGGAGAGCGACCCCTAGTGGACAATTAAGGAGCTAACTCCAAAACCAGTAATGGTAGGCGAATAACTGCAATTAAATCCAATTTTTTTTTCTGGTCGATAACTCCAAAACGGTAGGTTTTATCATAATTGTAATTATTAATTTGAGTTCAGCATGTCCATTTATACGGAAATATGACGATTTCAAAAAATATTGATAGATATTTAGCTTGGGGATTGAAAACAAATTTACCTAAAAATTTTATTTTTAACTGAAAGCCTAAAGCTAATCTATTTAAAAAAAAGTGAATAATTTTACACATTTGAAAGAGGGTGTAAGTAAGACATTTTTAAAACACTCTTTCATCAGTTTGCCATTTTAATTGAAAAATGATGACAGAAAATCTAAGACATTTTAAAAATCTATTAAAAATCAAATATCTATCCTAGATAGATAAAATAAGTAAAATTACGAATTAATTAACAGAATTTTGAAAAAAATATTACTTAAAATATGCCTAAAATATAATGAAAAGCACCTTTTCACTGTCCTCTTGGCAACTTGGATCATGCTATAGTATCTATTGATATTTCGTTCCAGTCATCTATTAGACAGGAACCCCTTATTTTTAAGACCCTCTTTCCATTACCAGCACGCTGATTGAGATTCACTTTGTGACTTTCTTCAAGACACCTCTTGAACTAACTTGAACTTAAACTGATATTGAGAATTGTGTCACTCTTGGGTCAAAGCTGGCATAGATGTTTTCATTCCCTACTAGGTGAAACCTCAATTTTTTCCATGGTTCACAGCAGTATGCTCTGCCAGTATAGCTCACAGGAACCACTAATAGTTCAGCAATATTATTGGTCCTGACCTAGTGTCTTGGCTCCAGTCACTTTCCCACCACCATAAAGTTGCTTCCCTGCACCTTTTCTATAAATGCATAAAAGTATTTATAGAAAAGGCACAGATAAGCTACATTACAGTGGTGAGAAAGTGACTGAAGCTGAGATGCCAGGTCAGAACCAATAACATTGCAGATTCTTTGGATTTCATCAAGATTCTCTAAACATGTAGTGAGAACCCCAGACTAGATGTGGTAGCAATATTATTCAAAGCAAAAAAGGTTCTCTCAGACAATTAAAAGAGAGCAATTTCATTTTGGAGGTGTTAAAATTAACAAGTCATTTTTTTGCCTCAGTTAATAACAGATTGAGAACAGCTGCCAATTTGACCTTATCCAACTGATTAGACTTACCGTTAAAACAGGAGTAATTAGCTGTATCATCAGAAAAGATACCAAGTTAAAAACCAATGACATCAGGAAGGTTGCTAATGAAAATTAGGAGCAACATACGTCAGTGGGTGGCACCCACATTAATGCAAAAATCTTTTGAAAAGTAGCCATTCAAGAAAACTTTCATTTCACAATTTGATAAGAAAGACTGAATCAGATTAGAAATTTGTCCAGAAATACAATAACCTTTCAACTTGTGAAGGAGACCAGCATGCCAAACCCTGTCAAAAGCCTTTGAGATATCCAAAGCAACAGTCTGAGTTTCATTATTCTTATCTAAAACTTCAAAGACTCTTTCAGCAATAACTGTTAATATATCTGGTTAACCTAGAGAAGTGAAAACCATATTGCTTGTATGAATAAGACCCTCCTTAAACAATTCAAAGTTGATTAGAGATTCTAATTCCCAAAAATCTGTTTTGAAAATAATAAATAAAATAAAATTCTTTTCGGAATATAACTGATGCAAAAATGGCATCAAATTTTACATTTTTTTATTCTTCAAACACATCTTTATTTAATAAAATGATTTATTTTGTCATCAGCAATTAAAAGAATTTCAAAATCACATCAAAAAATAACAAGTAAATTTTTCAAAAATAAATATTCATTGTAATTTTTTCCATGTTAAATCTGAAAGCAAATAATGTTTTATTAAATTATGCAAGCACCAACTCTCATTATTTTTTTGAATTTTATTGAATTATTTTTATAATGTTTCAGGACAAATTTTTAAGATTTTATGATTCGATGTTGCAAAAGATTTTTACTGCAATAATATTGTTAGGGATTTTTCTTTTATACAACTATAAAAAATATTTATCATTAACCCCAATTTTAAACATATATCAAAATGATGTAGTAACTGATCCCTCAGTATTTTTACAATGTTTTCTAATAAAATAACCTAGTCAGTAAACCATTCATTAAGGAAAAAGTTCTGAAAATTACATTTAAATTGGATAATTCCCTGATTTTTTATTAATTTTCAAAAAATGGGGTAGTGTTTTTTGCTTTCCATAGTGGTGGTACCTTTAGTTCTTTATGGTTGAAATTCATTGTTGCTTTCATTTGCAAAAAAAAGAATGCTAAAGTATGCCCTGATACATGCATGGTTGTGTGTTCAAGCTTGTAATTGGACTTGTTCAGTTTTAGAGCAATCACCAAATTTATTGAAAATGGAAGAGCTGTAGGGATAGTGAGCTGAAAGACCATTACTCTGTTGCTAGGCAACAAAATAGTCTTTCTAATCATTTCTATTAATGCCTTTTGATTTATTTTTAGGGCCAGTCAGTGATGAGGGCAAAGTCTTTAGATGAAGGTTTATCAAAAGTGATTCTACTTGATACAACTGAAGTTGCTTTTGAGGAAAATAATGGCAAGCTTGTGTATGCCAGTGGGCCCATCAGTACAGATAAAGTAAGTCTCTTATTTTAACAGTTTTTCATTTGTTGCTGTAAAGGTCACTTTATTATCTAAGTTGGCTTTTGTGCTTTAATCTAAGTTGGCTTTTGTGCTTTAAGAAGTGCATAAATGTGTATATATATGAGAAGATGATAAAAATGTCCTCAACCAACCAAGAAGATAAAAGGCCTAGAGTAGACATCACCTCACATTTCAACACACTTGTCACATTGTTTCTCAAGTTTCTTTAATCTTTTTGCAAAATAAAACAAGAAATTCTAATGTTTGATGATTGAAATATTGTTTTGTGCATATGTAAACATGAACTCTCTCTTCAGTTGAATGAAACCCATAAAATGTCAAATTTCTCCTTATTAAAAGGAGCAGTTAAGATTTCAATTAATGTGAACATAATTCCAACAATCTGAAAGATGTAATAAGAAATGAAGCTATTTCCTACTTGTTACTGATTGTCATGCCTAGAAAGATGTGATTCAGTAATTGAAAAATACCTTATGATTCATTTATGTATACAATCTCATTGCCATAGAACAATTGTTGTGCATGTGTTTTGTATCTACAAAGTTGAAATGTTTAATCAGTAAATATCTGAAAATATTGATTGGGATTACATATCTCTTAAGAAAAATGGACTTTTACAGCTGAACATCAAACTGAATAAGATACAACTCTACTATTTGCAGCATGATTCCAGAGGCCCACATAAAAATGATTTTAAATTGCAAAAACTTGAAGAAAATAGATTGTCAAAGACACTGTAATGGATACAAAATTGTTCCTTAGCATAAAGGAAGTAGTTGATGTTGTGACATCTTAGCAAAGCATGAGTTGGTTTCCATTCACAATGTTGGTGAGCAAAAGAGACCACAAAAACAGAAACAATATATTGGTAAAAGAGATTCACTACAGCTGTCAGATCAAGTGAAAAAAAAGCAAAGACTACTAATATGGTGTGACCTCAAAGAAATAGACCCCAAAAGGATATATTTCTTGATAAACCAGTATATGCTTCATTGTTTCAAACTTATTTTCATATAACTGCAAACACCATGATTTTTGGGGTTGTTAAACCAAAAGTCATGCATTACAATTTGTATTTGGCAATGTTATTATGTTCTTGAATGTATTGCTTTTTAGGAAGAAATTCATTTTTTATGCTTTTCTCACAACATTGTTTTATATTCAATACAGTCTGGAAATTCCATCTTCTAAATTGTTACTCACTGTGAATTTTATCTTTCTCAAAAAAACACTGAAAAAGAGCAATGACAGCAATTGAAATTAATCTACTCATTTTGTCAGTTAGGGCCCAATTTTTTGTGAAGATTTTCCAAAGAAAATAGAGAACAGCCTTCAACATTTTAAACTAAATGCAATCTATTGAAGAAAAGCTTCTTCTCTGGTTAAAATTAAATGGAATTTTTTATTATGAATTTCTGCAACCTAGACCATTACAATGCATCTTTAGACTAACAATTGTCCTGCTCTTAGCAATATTATTTGTCTGCTCAACACTTTCAAAAAGTTCAGGATATCAAGACATTCTTTGAAGAATTTATCAAAACTGGAAGCATTCTTTTATAATAGAAAATATAGTTTACCGGAAAGGAGACATAAGGTCATAGATATTTAGAAAAAAATCTTGGATGATCATTTGGTAATATTTTGGAAAATAAATTGGGCTAAGAACTTTTCATCATCACTTTGTGTGTGTGTGTGTGTGTACATATTACAATGAAAATCATCCTTTGATTAAATTTTAAGTTTTTCAAATTCTCTTTTGCAGGTTGTAACTGATCCATACTTTAATGTTGCTATTCATGCTGCTAAATTGAAACGAGTTGTAGAAATGTATCAATGGGTAGAACATACTTCTAAACAGTAAGTTCTTTTTTTCATATTTCCATTCATTTTATCTTTTTTCTCTTGTTATTTTTATGTGAAACATTCACATTTTGGTAAAGACATTAAAAAGTTACTCTGAATTTAAAAATGTTTTGCTATGTTGGTACTTGTAAAAAAATATTAACAGTTAAAGATTACATTTATGGATCAATGATATGTTTTCTAATAATTCTCAGTTCATTTAAAAAAATGATCACTAACCTATGAAACAAATCACAGCTCATTGTATTTCTTTCAAATAACACCTTTTACATTTTGTACCAATAATACTAATATTGAAGGCCATTTTGATAATCAGTTGATTGCTATCAGTAACAGTTGTATCAGTGGCTACTTGTTTGCAAAATCCTGGTTATGTGGAGAGACATGTCAACACACAACAGTGACAACAATTTTGTTTCATTTTAAATAAAGAAATAGGTTTATTTCTTCTACATACATGTCACAATAGTGGGATATCATTAGTTACAGTAATCAATCATAAAGATCTCCAATTCCCACTTTCTGCCTATCTACGGTCCTTCTCTCTCCCTACCACTTCAGAGCCTTTTGTATCACATAACTTAGTAGTAAAGAGCCCCTAGTATTTCCTCCTCCTCTTTGTGAAATGGATGGCCTGTATTTGGTCTACTTTCTTCTTGCAGTGTAGCCTCTTTCTTGTCTCATCTTAGCCTTTCCTTCTACTCCCTTTCTCCCTTTATTTTTTCTCTGTCTTCTTTGTGGCTCATAAGATAGCAGAGTCTACTTGTAGCAAGATGGCAAAATGGAATGTAGTATTGTCACAATTTCTCACTATTTTTTTACTGGGTTTTGATTCCGTTGATATGACAAATTCAAACTTATTGTAAGCTAAATACACCCATTCCATGTAACATTGCATCCTGTTAAAAAAAATTAATCTGGTCTGAAACTTTATTAAATTCTTGATCCAGATTTGTAAAAACACCCTGTAGTTAAATGGGTCTCTATTCCTTGGATGTCATTCGTACAATACAAAATACTGCTTGTTCACTCCACTGTTCTTGTGTTCCACACACTTCACCAATGTAAACTCATTCAGCCTTCTTACTGCTTCAGCTCTATCTATCAGGCCAACACCATGGCCAAACAACCAATTAGCATTGTTCACTTTTGTTCTCAGTTACCCAGGCAAAAATCCTCCTCCAGTTCAACCAATCAGCACATGACTTGCTATTGGTTGAACCATGCCAAGCTGTACAAAAAGCCACCATTACAGCACATACTGCTGAAACAGTCCGACTGGAGATTAATGCCATTTTCAAGGAACACAATGCCAATGCTATGTACTGCACATTGAGGTAAGACACTTATTTTCCTTTGCACCAGATGCAAGCCACCCTGGCTCGCTTACTTCTACGTGAATGTTCACTACACATACAGAAAAATACAGTTATGAGCAGGTTACTTTTGCCGGGTACTTCTCTAAAGTGGAGCAACACGAGCTTCATCCTCAGATGAACTGTTACCAGACAGGACATACCACATTAATATTTCGGCTGCCAATAGTTGGGGAGTCATCCTCTAAGGTTGTTTCATTTTCAAAGGATTCAGTATTGGGGGAGTGATCAGTTTCTCCTAGTGGGGTTGATCTCAAATTTACTAACCACTCACTCTCTTCTGAATTGCTGTCATGTGTAGATGTTGGGACTGATCCCGTGAAGGGACGCACATCTTTCACGTGACACGGAACTCCAACGACAAGCACTGACTGTGGTCTATTAACCTGAGTTACGTGACCTATTCTAAACTTAGTTGTGCATCGCCCAAGGGGAGTTTTCACCCAAATGACATCTCCCACTTCATATGATCCTCGAGTATCCTGAGGTTCAGGGTGAGGGATGGTGCGAGGTCATGGCCTAGATGCCCCATATGTGGGTATGGTACAAATGAAGAGCATCAGCTGGTGCCATAGTAGGTAAGTGATATACCTTTAGGTGTGATGTTATACCACTAGACCACCTCTGGTATAGAGCACTGCTTTCTAGCCACAATGGTTTTGATACTTTGGTGACTTCTTTCTACTATACTGTTATATTTCACCTCCCACCGAGCTGAAATTTTCCTCTAGAAAAATTTAGCTTCTAATATTTTCTTTTTTCTGTTTCTGTCCATGATTGTGTTTTAACTGGCAGTGCTCTTGCAGCTAACTGACACCCTCTGCAGTTTTTCACATTTTCGACATCTGCATCCATTCATGACCAGAAAACATAACTTCTAATAAGAGATTTCATACGAGATATGCCGGGGTGACCAGTATGAAATTCTTTTAAGATCTTTTTATGTAATGCCTGTGACATCACCACCCTGTCTGCATACATTAGTGTATTTTCACAGATCGAATACGGAGAAATTTTTATTCCCTTTTTATTTCATTCATTTATTCTGGCTTGTTTTTTCAGAGTTTTAATAAAATCATTTTCTGCTGCTTTCCTTATGTCTTCCAGTGTCACCAGTAGTTCCCGAACAGTATTACACAGCAAATTTGATATTTCTTGTTCATCCTTTAAAGCTGCAATTACAGTTTCTTTCAAAATTTCATTATGTTGACAGTCCATCTGCATGACCCAAGTTTTTTGATGAGATGTACTCCATTTTAAAATGGTAATTTAATAATGTTACGTCCCACCATTGTAATCAGTTTGCAGAATGAGTTGGAATGCCCTTTTTCGATCCAAAAATGGTCAGTTACGGCTTGTGGTCAGTTTGTAGTGTAAACACTCTACCGTGAAGGAAATGATGGAATTTCTTAACTGCGAAAATGATTGCTAAACTTTCCTTTTCGATCTGACTTTAATTCTTTTCTGCTGGCAACAGCGTCCTTGAAGCATGTGCAATTGGTTTTGTTGAACCATCTTCATATTTATGAAGTAGCACAGCTCTGACTCCTTATTTACTAGTGTCAGAAGCAACAATTTCTTTTTTTTGGATCATAGTGCACCAATGCTAAATCAGTCAGTAGATAATTTTTTAATTTTTTGAAAAGCTTTTTCACATTCTTTGGACTGACACCATTTCGCCCCCTTTTTCAACAATTCATTTAACGGTGCTCTTCATACATTTTTGGAATGTATATTGCATAGTATTGTGCCAAACCTAAAAATGATTGCAATTTTGCCACATTATCTGGAGCAGGCATGTTTCTTATGGCTTCAGTTCTCTGTGGATCTGGTTTTCTGCCATCTTTATCGACAATCTGCCCAAGATACTTAATTTTTTCCAGGTTCACTTTGAATCCAAATTCTTCTATTCTCTTGAAGATAATCCTTATGTGTCTTTTATGCTCATCCATATTTTTACTTTTCACCAAAATGTCATCCAGATAAGCAATGGCAAATTCTAACCCTGCAAGCATTGTATCCATGATGTGTTGAAAAAGTGATGGGGCAACTAATTAAACCAAATGGTAGTTGGTTTAATTTAAATAGTCCTTTATGTGTGTTAATTGTCAAATACTTGGAACACTTTTCATTGACTTTGACTTGCAAGTATGCATCTGACAAATCAATTTTAGTGTATATTTTACCCTCATTTAATTTTGAGAAAATGTCCTCGGGTGAGGGGAGCGGGTAACATACTCTAATTCTATTATTTTTCTTTTTAACATACACAGTAGGTGATGCCCAATCTGAGTGATCCACTCTTGAAATAACATTTAATTTTTCCAATTCCTTGTTAATAGAATCTAATGAAGAAAATGGAACATTCCTTTTAGGTCTGAAAATCGGTGTAACATTTTCTTTTATTTCAAATTTTACCTCCATTTTCAAACACATACCCAATCCTTCAGAGAAAACTCTGGGAAATTCGTCCTTCAAATCATGCACAAATTTTTCTGTCTGTTTTAATTTCTTCTTTTCCCAGGTGTTCACCTGATTACAAAAAGAGTTTATGGGCAATTCCAATAAGTTAAATAGTATGATCCAATCTA
The DNA here is from genome assembly GCA_963932145.1 of Acanthosepion lycidas. Lineage (NCBI taxonomy): Eukaryota > Metazoa > Mollusca > Cephalopoda > Sepiida > Sepiidae > Acanthosepion > Acanthosepion lycidas. Next base: position 63,959,810 of record OZ010592.1, on the reverse strand, counting down.
TGCCAAAAAGGCAGGAGTTGTTCCCCTTGTGTATGTAGACTTTTGACCTGAAAGTCTTATCACAAAATGAAACATTACACTTAAGTTCGCCCTTAAATTTGAGTGTTTTTCCTAAAATACCTCTGGCAATTTTGTTTGTGTCAGTCAAGTTTGGTCAACCTATATTTCTCCATGTCTGTTCATCAATTATACTAATGTCAGAACCTGAATCCAAAAGAAATGTTACCATATGTCCATTTATATGTGCATTGACATACTTTCTTTTCTTGCCATTCTCAAATTCCTTCCTGGAGAGAATCACATTCACTTATTCACTGGTCTTTTTCTTTCTTTTATAGCATTCGAACCCTTTATGTCTCTTACGACCATTCAAGACATACCTTGTTTTTATACCAGCAATTATATTTTTTGTGATTAAATCCTCCGCAACATTCACATTTCTTTTTATTCTTTACCTTTGGGGCCTTTTTTGCTTTCATTCGCTGAACTTTGAAGTCATTCTTTTCCTCTATACGAGTATTGTCTCATTTTATGTTAATCAAACATTGGTACTCTTCAGTAACTTTTTGCAAAGTAGTTTTATCATCTTTTTCAATAATTGTAAGAATTTGTAACCTGATATCCTTGTCCTTGGGAGCTGTTAGTCCCTGAACAAATATTAGACATTTGAATAAGTCTTTCGAAATCTTGTCAATTTTGAAAAGTTCACATAATGAGTTAACCATCCCAGCATACAATAAAAAATCCTTGTTTTCTGACTTCACAATATTAAGGCATTTATGTGTGTGATTAATGCCATTTTCAAGAGACAAAATGCTGATGTCACGTGTTGCACATTGAGGTAAGACACTTTCCTTTGCACCAGATGCAAGCCACTCTGGCTCACGTGCTTCTATCACACACCCAGAGTTTTCTGACTGAATTTATTTCTTATGAGAAATTGATTTGGTAATAATTTAAACCTACTTGTATGAATGGGATTAAAGGATTTCAAGAATACAATCTTAGTAACCTGGTAATTCTCAAACCTTATTTCCATTTCGATAGCCCTGGTTGGTTGACGATGATTGATAAGTTATGGTTTATTATTTATGTTAAACTCTGGTTAAATTAGAGTTTCAAATCCCAGTAATACTATCCATTTGATCTTGTGAGTTATCCCACTTGGCTTTGCCAAAACACCACTTGAGGGCATTCTTTAAGCCTATAAACAGGCAACCATATTCTCTATCTCTCTCTCTTTTAGCTCTGGCTTTCAGAAGATGTTACATATAATAGGGCACATTTGCTTCTTTGGTCCTCCTTTGACTTTTGAACTCTCTTACACATGTGTCTAGCACACGTGCTTGTTACACACACATTTGTCTTATAACTCGTTCTAATGTTTATTTTCATTTGTTTACACATGTAATTCCTTTTGCTAATGCATGCATTGTTGTTTGTTTTATATTTATTGTTTTGCGTTACTAATTTAAATTTTTTTCTAGCTTTCTATCATGAAATTGAAGCATTGTTACAATTTCTAGTTAATTATAACAAATATTGCTGTAAGTTCTCATGGAGATTTCAGTGTCAGGGTGGCATCTACGTATCCTGTTATAATATATTTGTTAAAAATTGTTTCCTAAAATTGAAATCGCTAATATTTTGCAAGTGTAATCATTTTTTCAAAAAAAATTATCAAAACATTTTTCATAATTTTTAAAGACTACACAAATATTTAAAGCTTTTTCTATAAAAAAAATCTGGAATGACTTGTTTCTCTTTTACTTAAGAAGCCCTTACTTTCTATATTTTGCCAGATGTCTTACTAAAAAGATATTATAAAAATGATTTTATCATACTTAGCAGTTGTATAATTTATTTCTTATAATGTTTGAAAAAAATGTAAATATTTTTTGTTTGTTCAGTGAAGTTGTTGAAAATGGCAAAATAAGAAAAGAAATCACATATTCATACTGTAAGTACAAAGTCTTTTTCCCTTAAATTTAACATTTGCAAATCCTAAATTCACTATGTTCTTTATTTTTTTTAAATATTGGACTTGCTATTCAAACATATTTCAAAATAATTGCATATGTTGAATAATTCAATGCAATCCTTATTTTGTACAATTTTTACAAAGCTTGTCTGTCCTGTAATCCTAGGTTTCTTATAAGACTTAACTGTTATCAGAGGATATTTTAATGAAATTATAAGCATTTTTGTTCATTTTTCCAGACTACATTTTAGATATCATCATATTGAAACAAGACTAGTTTATTTAAACTCCAGATGAACTTGGATATTTCATTTGTCTCAGCAAATCAAATTTTTCCAAATTCTATAATTCACTCCCTGATAATTTTAGCATATGAAAAATGGCAAAATCACCATTAAAAACTAGATATAGATTTTTCCATTTCATTACTAAAACAATTATTATAAAACTATTAAAGTTGCTAATTAATTTGTATTTAAAGCATTTAAATATTTTATTTTTTGTTTTCAAAACTTAAAGATTAGTTTGATGTTTTAGATTGGTCTTAGAATAATTTAATTCTAAACAAAATTTTTAAATTACAGAAAAATATTTTTTATTCCAATGAATAACTACACATGACTTTCAAAATATTTAACTTAATATAACTTTACTGAAATAATTTGGTATCGATAAAGATAGCCATGAAGCTTTTTTACATCACCAGGTGTAATATATTTTTATTTCAATTGCAAAATTGCAAACAAAAATATCATTTTGCTGCTTAACTTCTTTTATTTCTCCATTTAAATGTTTACACCAATTCCTTATCTTATAATGTTCATCTAATCAAATACTATCAGTTTAACATTTAATTACTCCTTCAATTTTAATAATGATTTCTAATCTTTCAGTGAAAGAATGGAAAACTCACCATGTAGACAGTTCCAAATTTCAAGATGCATCGCATTCCAACCCATCGTGAGTTCCAACTGTTTGAATATATCTTTCAATACCTACATTTTTTTTCATTAAAAATGAATAATATATTAGACCATCAGGACTCTTCACTGGAAGTCCCTATAGACAATAGTCACTCCCTAAGAGGAAGTAACTATTGGAATACATCCCTCAAAACAATATGGCGGGTCAAACTCTTTTATTCATCATTAATTTGCCCCTAATGACAACATAATTGCTTAGGAATAAAAGGTAAGTGGCCCATCTGAGACCTATAACATCCAGACATGATGGATATCTTCGAAAGAATAGCCCTTCTTAATATCCACACAGCACAACCTGGGTGACTAGCACGCAACCCGAAAATGTCTCTCACCCCGCCATCTCATGTGGTATTTCAAGCAAAGATCAGCAGTACTTCCTAAGAAGATGGAACAACTACAGGCAGGTGGCAAAGATCAAAGACAGGGACACCAGCATCCAATTAATGGAATATTGTGAGGAATCCTTCTAAAGAGACCTCCATCATTGTAATAGTGAGATTGGCATAGAAACGGAAGCGGTCATCTTAGCATCAATATAGCACCTTGCAGTTCAGAAGGAGAGTACTGTGGTATACAGGGCCATCCTGCAGAATATGTACCAGGACAGAGATGAGGGGTTCATGAACTTCACTCCAGATTACATGACCAATCAGACATATGTAAGTTCACCAGCACCTGTCCTTGTGGTCACACCATAAATTTCACAGAACAGATGGTCAGAGATGCCGTGATATGTGGCCTAGAGGATTCTGAAATACAGCAGGACATTCTTAGCCATGAAAACCAGGACCCCATCCTAGAAGCCACTCTCAGGCATGTGGAGGCAAAGGAGTCAGGAAACTGATCCAAAGTATCCCAGAGTGGCGCAGACCATGCTTGGTCTGCGCCACAGCAAGTGCATACAAAAGAGATAGGACTAACAACAAAAGGTATAAACAGGTTAGTGGCCAGAGAGATGATGAGTCCTGCCCTGGATACATAACGCTTCTCACAACATCCATCTCACATTATTTGATGAATGCAATGGGAGAAGATAGACAATAATGACTTCCTCACCAGAAGTCCCTACAGATAATAGTCACTTCCTAAGAGGAAGTAACTACTTCAATACATCTCTCAAAACAAATGACAAATTAAACTCTTTTATTCATTGTTATTGCCATAATTTGACCCTAATGACAACATAATTGTTTATATATATATATATATATATATATATATATATATATATAATTTTTTCTAACTCTTTGAGAGCATTGGTTTTGGAAAATTCTTTTTGAAAAAAACAAACTAGCTCAATTTGTAAAATGTTATCATTATGTATAGCCTCTGCTCTGCCTTTCCAATTGGCCTTTCTATTCACATTGTGTTGATTTTAGATCTGATTAGGTTTTTCAGCAAAGTTGAAACATCTGTCAAGCTAAAAGTCACAATAAAAAGAAAGTGATTTGGAGAATTAATAAAATAAAATGCCTTTTTATAACAAAAACAATATTTACATTTATATGCAGACTATTTTCCTTCTGTTTGTTGTTACCACAATGTTTTGTCTGAAATGTTGCAGTAACAACAATAATGATGTGGACAATAGTCCACATGTAAATAATGAATAATTCCTCATCCCACAAATTCAGAGAGAAATTATCAAATCGGTACAGACCTGATGTGATACAGACAGTTCAGAAAACTCCATCAAAAATTGGCACCTGACATTCTTATACAGATGTAGAGAGCTAATGCTAGTTCTACCAGGCTTCTTAATCAAGACCTCTGTCAGCTCCAGGAGAGCCCCAAGGATAGTGGGAAAAGTAGTACACGTCCTCGTAAGGGAAAGGATTCTCCACAACAGCTGGAGGTAACATCAGAGGAACATGAACTCTCCGAACACACCAGGACATTACTTAGCAAAATAATCCTTGAATCGGAAAAATACAGAATCCAACAAGATCTGGATAAGTTGTACAATCAAGAATTTCAAAAGGACACAATGAGTAGGCACAATGGCTGAAACAATGTGATAATGATAACAAAGATGAGGACAATAGCCCACATGTAAATAATATCTACTCTCCCCAAAGATTTAGACAGAAAAACAAAAACAGTGCATTTATTCAGTTAGTGTTATAAGTTTCAATATTAACCCCTTCCTATTTGGTGGCACTGTAGTTTTCCTAACTATGGCTATCAGGTCAGTTCTCAGATGGTCAACCTTCACTGGTTTGTTGGATCAGTAGCAGACAGGGAACTATGGTGTTAGGCCTGCAACTAAAGTTGATATTCAGTCTTTCTCAACTTGACTCTTTAGTGAGCAGAAATTCTTCAGTTGAAATAATAATAAAATAATCTTTTCTTTTTCAGGCTCTTTTTCTTGCAAGGGTAGATGAGAAAAAGGGTTGTTGGTTCATCTGTTATTCAGGGTTCTTAACTGCTTCATCTAGCAAAAAGCACCAAAATCAAATGACTTATATTGAAAATGTCTGTTTGGTTGGAGGTTAGAATAAATGATTAATGACCTGTAAATCCCAATCAATCACTTCTAAGACTCTTCCCAAATTTAGCTTGATCAGTTTTGATATTTAGCTAGATTCAGTTTTGTTACTGTTGCATTTCATTGGTCTATGTCCCTCCCTCTTACTATTTTTCTTCAGTTGAGATTGTTATATCATCAGATAACCAGTGAGAGTCTAAGGTGAAAATTACTTTCTTGTATTAAATAATACACATGTAAGAACATCCTTATCAGTTTTCCTCTTAAGTCCAAATATACTTTTTCAAACTCAACACATTTTTTCTTCTGGGCATGAAGTACAGTAAACACCATTAATGTCTCAAATGAGCAGGGCAAACAAGTCCAAGTATTTTCTTCTGACTACCACTAGCTGGGCTTCTTTTCCCAAAATGTAAATTTTCTCCTTTTTCAAACCTTATTTAAAAAGAAGATTTAATTTGTATAAACCAGATAACTATAAGATATTTCTGGTCTGCTTGTAAAATCCAAATTACCGAGATAAGCTTTCTAGACTTTTCACATTAAATCTGTAAAGTTGACAATAAACTACATCCGGCAGCAAGGCCTCTGAATAGGAGGTTTTAAGGAGCATGGAACCACCTCTTAATTGGTGTTCCCAGGTCAACTCTCACCCAGGATAGTGGCATCTTTTAGGGCCCTAGCTATGAGCAAATAGTTATTACCAGCAATACATTTTTGAAAAGAAAAAAAATGCCAGCAATACATTTTTTTGGGAAAAAAAACCCCTCTTTACAAAAACACGTCAATGAAACCTGGTCTACAAACTGATTTCTTACAAAGAATATATATTCTATACATACAAACCTATCCTAAAAAAAATCTTGTTGGCATTAAATAACACATTGAAGTTGATATGCCATAAAATGCACCTAAACCTAAACCTGCAAAGTTAACCTCATTCCAACCAGTTACCAATTCTAGATTCCACTTGTAAAATTCACACTAGTATTGGTGTCACAACTATAATTACTTCATTACTTGGAAATATATGGGGAAATAATAGTTATGTTTTGGTTGACAAAATCTTTGAGCTTTAATATTAAGGCCATTAATATTTCAAAATATCAGTGTTTATAAACTATAAATAAAGGCAAAATTAAGTATTTTTATAATATTAATACTATAATATTAACAATCAAATATTGATGATTCACTGAATTTTAAAGAAATATTTTTAAATCACAAAATATTCAGTGATCAGTAAAGTAAAAATGCATTCAAATAAATAATAATATTGACATTAAGCTCAGATTATTCTTTTCTCCTTTTTAGCTTTTGATTTAAAATTTATTCTGAAAAATAAGAGATGATAAATTAAAAAATGAATTATTGTTTTCATTTCATCCTTTTTTCTCTAGCATTATTTTTCATTGTATTTTTCAGTTCAATGGTTGTTGAAAGTGCAACTTTTACTGCAAAACCAGTCAAGTTAGGAAATTTTTATCTTTCTGATAGTATGTTTTCTTTTTTACATTATTACAATTGTTTTGAGATTATACAGAATTTGTTATAACTTTAAAAAAATAAATAATTGATCAATGTCAATAAAAGTTTTGGATGTTGAAGAAGGCAAAATGATTATCAGTATGGAAAATGTAATTAGCAGATCAAGTTCAAATTCTGTTGTAAGCTGTTGTGTTCACTTGGAAAAACATGAATCTACTTCTCCTTCACTATGAGTAAATTATTTTTTCCTTTTTTTATTTTTTTAGAAATGTAAAAGTAAAAATGTGACCCAACTGCAAAATATTTTTTATGTAGTTTATGTGGACAGTATCATGATTGAGTAAACATGTCAAAAGTATTTTGCAAATTTTCATATGGGATGTTTTTTATCAAACAATGTTCCACATTTGAATAGAGCAATTGTGGTTGATAATAAACAAATGAAGACACTAGTTGAGAATTATTAACATCATATGATACAAAAGAAAACCAACATACTTAAGATATCGAAATCAAGCACTGAAAATTATTTGCATCAGCTTGATTAGGTTAGTCACTTTAATGTGTGACTTTCACATGGGGGGGAACAAACTACTGGATCATACTTCCATGTTCCTTTTTTTTTCTTTTTTCTTTTTTTTTTTTTTTTTTAAACAAATTATGTTTGGCAGTGAAAAGTGTATACTTTATAAAAATATGGAATGTAAGAGATTGTAGAGTTAATGGAGGGAATCACTGCTAACCATAGTAATGGCTCATCTTCTCTAATAATAGGTAATAAAAGGTAATATTGTATATACATCTAGTTACATTTGAAGGATTCATCTTTTATGAGTTCCTTGCAAATGATTGATTTAAACATGTACTACTACCAATTAGAAAAAGTGAAGGTAGAAGTTGATAAGCATCCAGATTTTTTTAAAACAAAGGACATGATATTCCATCAGAATAATGCTAAACGACACATTGGCTAGTAAGTTTTCACTTAGCCACTATATTCACCAGATATTGTGCCTTTGGATTGCTACTTATTTTTTGCCTTAAAGAAAAAAATTTAAAGTTCCTGGAAAACTACAAAAGTCACTTAGTTTCGTTTTTTTTTTCTGACAAGGATAAAGAGTTCAAGGATGAAATTATGAAATTGTTTGAAATATGACAGTAGACAGTGGAACAATACTATAAATAAAACTAATATCAAAAATGTTTTATTTTTTATAAACCAAATAACTATGTTGTTCAATAATTTAATTTGTTTGATATAATGACATTAAGATCACAACTATAAAAGCAAAATAAAAAAGTATAAGTCTAATGGTATTTTCAAAGTTCCTAATAATATTGTACCTCCCAAATTATTTTTGATGTTTTGATTCTTTACAGGTTTGGTAAAACAAATAAATGATTACAAGCCATTGCCCACTAGCTTTCTTGTTCAACATGATGATTATTCACCTGAAATCTCTCAAATTTATCAAGGTCGAGATCCTAACAACCCAATGGTAAGTAGATTTACATACACAAACATATGCAAAGTATATGTTTATGAAAGCATACAGTATTATTTTTAATGTTTGTAGTTTGCTATTTATTTCTCAGAAAGCTACAAATACAAGGGACACCATTGGATGGAACAATTTTTCACACTATTTTTTCACATAGTTGTCTCTGTTGGTTATTCACCAGCAATAAACAAGATCAGTTCATTTAGTGCATGGCCACCCAGAACCTGGTTTGTCGCATACATTGCTATTGCCACTGTTTGGTCTCATTAAGCATAAATGAATGTTAATGAGTGCAGTGTTTTCTGCATGGAGTAATTCAATGTCACACTTCTGTTTTTTACACACTTTCATGTCAGACACTATTTTACCTGATTATTGATCAGCTGCAAGACAAAAGATATGGATTATTGTTTGAAAGTTTTGACCTCCACTGCCATTAACATCCACTACTGATATTGTGAAGCAACATAATAAAATAGGAAGCATAATTTTGGTGTGACCTTTCTACAATAAGTCATTATTTTAATAAAAATTTTTATTAGGATTCATGTAAGGTAATCTTGTGTTTGAATCTTCTATGTGTGGTGTCACTTCAGGACGTTGGTGATCATGGCTCTTCTCAATTTCTTGTCCTTTGAAACTCTTAATAAATTTTGTCTCTTTGTTATTTCTCTTAAACTCTGCCATCCATTTACACAAGCTGCTTGCTAGGTATGTTATGGATTGTTTTTCTCTGTCCCTCTTGCCTTCAATCTGTCCTGTGAGTATCAAATTTTCCAAACCCTTTTTGCTGATTATGTGCCCTAGAAATTTTAACTCTCTCTTTCTGATGTGAAATATAAGTATCCTTTTTGTTTCCATTTTCTCTAAAGTTTCAGTCCTTCGTATTCTCAGCATCCTTCTGTAGAACCACATTTCTGTTGCTTGTCTCTTCTTTATCTGTGAGGAAATTCACTGCCATATAAGAAGACTGATATGAGTTCAGTACTCTTAGTTTCTAACAAAGTTTTCTTGTTTCTTAATACTTAGTTTTTGGAAAGCATATTTCACTATCCCAATGCACTTTGGATTTCTGTCACATTTTCCGTCGTCTGTTACAACACTTCAGATATTTAAATTGTACTTGTTTGATTTTGGTATCTCCTATTTGTAATTTGCATGTTGGGCTGTTCATTTTGCTAACAAGCACACATTCAGTTTTCTTGCAATTGATGTTTATTCCTTTCTTCTCACTTTACTTCTTACCTTCCATAGAAGTTCTTGGAGTTTTCTGCGTCTGCTATCATCCCAATGAAAACCAGACAAAAAAAGAATAAATGACACAAAATTCTCAATATGTTGAAAAGGAGACAAAAAACAATGCCAAGGTGTAGCATATGTCACTGCATAAAGAAATTAGGAACAAATACAAGCGAGCTAAAAAATGAACTGTGCAGAAATAGAAAGAATGAGTATCACAAATAAAGCAGATATGCATAAAGAAATAAGAGAACTAACCAGACAAAAACATGCTCAACAGGATGCATAAAATTCAACGACAAGACACTGATATTAGAGAAAGAAAAAAATGCCTCAGAGATGAAATGAATATATTGGAGAACTCTTCCCCAACAAAAGAGGACAACCAGCAACCAGTTTTCAGCATTGACAAGATTACAGACATAATAAATGAAATATACAATTTGATATATTTGGAAAGGATATTAGTATAGTACAGAACTTATATTGGCAGCAAACCACCTGTATATGGATAGAAAATGAATTCAGTAAATATACAAAAAATAGAAAGAGTTTTTCTAATTAACTAAAATGCATTTATTGAACATAAATCTCATATCAAAATATGTATAATTTAGAAATAAAGTAAGCAATTTGGCTTCATTAGTATTGTTATTGGATTGATGCAAAAGCTTTCAACTTTTCTAACATAATTCTTTATTTCTCTAATTTCATAGCATCATCACTTACTAGAGTATCTTCCCCTGCTTTAGGATAAAATATGGATTCTATGCTATTGACTGTTAAATTGCACTGCTTTGTGACCATTTGTACTCATTCATGCACCCCAACAATGGTTGGATCTTCCAGTTTGATAATGTACTGTGCTATTGGGCCCAAGTTGCCAAAAATTGATTTAGAGAGTATTTTGGAGACTTCCAACAATGAGCCAAATCAAGGCCATGAATATGAGAAGTGGTGGTAAGATTTGTTTGCAAAATATCGGGGAACTTTGAAGTGAGATTTCACAGCTCAACATCTTCCAACCACATATAGAATTGATAATATGCTAAATTGCTGCACTTCACCAAGCGAGAGCCCTACACAATACTAGCCACTTATCCCATTACTTTTTTTTTCTTTTTTTTTTAATCACTATCACCCCATGCAAGATATTAGGTTGGTGCAAAAATAATGTCGTTTTCTCACATATGTTACTATGTGAGAAAACGACATTATTTTTGCACCAACCTAATAGTAAAGCCACTAAGACACAAGGGATTACAGGGTGTGGAAGAATTAAAAAAAGAAACAATAATGAGTGTAAAGAGTAATCAGGAGGATAGTAGATAGTGATTGACATTACATTTAAAATATTGTTGAAAATATCAAATATTAAATGGTACTGAAATATTCAGTGCATGAAAAACAGTGTCAAAATTTACTAATTTCAATAAAATTGAAATATTCTTCTAAAAACTAGAAAAGAGTTGACAACAAATGTATATTTAATATAACAAAACAATTGAAAATATAAAACATTCGCACAATTTAATTTCTGCTAACATTTTAAATAATATGGGAGCAGGTTCTTCACACCAAAACAAGGACAAAAGTCCATATAGACACATATGTCCGCAAATCCTTCCTTTTTGAGTTATTTAAAGTTTACGGTAGATGATGCTCTGTTGCCATGTAGACTAGGTTACATTTGTCATTAGAGTACATTTGTGGTAGTGAGTTAATTAAGCAGTGTTCTATTTAACAATAGCAGGATATTTATATTGTGAGCAAGCAGATATGATTTTCACATACACCCATGCAAATGGCAATGGACTTGACGCTGCACAGCTGTATCAGATTTTGTTTCCAAACCAAAGGCAGCTGAGTCATCCAACTTTTGCTGCTGTTTATCATTGCATTGCTGAGATAGGATCTGTGGCAGCACAAACTATGCATCGAGGAAGACCAAGATCTGCTCGTATTCCTGACAACAAAGAACACATTCTACAGGTTCTAGGTATCAAAGTAGCCCTAGCATGTCATACATCACATAGTACCACATGGAGGTGTTATTTCAAGAGAGCAGCTCCTGTATCTGTATCATTTGCAACCTCTGATCACTCACCACGAAAGAACTTTTGCCGATGATTTATTGCACAAACTGCTGATCTGTTGTTTGTCACTTCAGACTTGTTTATGGATGAGGCAACATTTGGAAGTGATAGAATAACAAATTTACACAAACATTTGTGGAGGGATTGGAATGTACATGGTACAATAAAGACTAGACAACACCATCACTTCATGATTAATGTGTGAGCTGGATTTGTAGGTGACTGCCTGGTGGATCCATATGTTCTCCCAGCATGTCTTACAGGAGCTGTCTACAGGAATTTTATTTTGAACACACTTCCAGACCTACTAGAGGGTGTACCCCTGCTAATATGAAGACACATGTGGTTCATTCATGATGAGGCTCCAGCACATTTTAGTCACAATGTTCGCGATGCACTGATATCTTCCATGAAAGATGGATAGATAGAGGACTGGTTCCATGGCCTGCACCACAATCCTTTGGATTTTTATCTGTGAGGCCACCTAAAATAATTAGTTTATGCAACAGACAATAATAATGCAGAGATACAGGATGATCATATGGTATACATCTCCATTCAATCAATTAGTTTGTACTAATTTGGGACATAAGTTTCTAAACTTAATTGATAAATATTTTCCTAAAAGTAGTTCATTAAGTAAAATTTTCAATCAGAATAGTCTAAAACTTAGCTATAGTTGTACTATAAAAAGATACCTCTCTCAAGCAAGACCCCTGTAATGAAAAACATGACTTACCTCGGAATTTGAAACAAGTGCAAATGTGTCTTGCCTGCAAAGTGATGACAAAAAAGAAATATGGCCACTATTGAAGACAAATCTCGATATTTGCACACATGCAAATTTTGGCCATCTTGGAATAGCATAAAAAGCAGGGTACCAGCAGGAGGGAAGTCATTCAGCACACTGCGTGTGTCAGAGTTGGACATACAGATTGACAGACAAAGTGGAAGTTGAAGTATGTGCGGCAGAGTTGGTGTCTGTTTCACAACTGCCCAGTGAAAGAGCTGAGAAAGAGAGCCACACAATCTATTTCCTTGAAACGACCAAAGAAGAAGAAAAATAGTTGGACTGCCGGCAAGCGTCGCACTGCACTTTTTGACCCCCCCCCCTCATCATCATTTATTTTTCTCTACAACCCCTCTCCCACCAGAATATGACTAAAGACTGTGTGTACACCATTCTGTGCAGCTACAGAAAGAAATATAAAGAGGAGACAGGTCACCCCCCCCACCTCAAGGTAAGGCTTCAGGAACATCAAAAATGTTGTAACCTGAGAGGAAGTGGCAAAATCAGGCGTGGCAGACCACATATGGGGAGAAAAGGAAGATCACCACCCTCTGTGGGATCAGGTTGAAATCATAGACAATGAACATCATTGGAAAATTCATAAACTTAAGGAATCAGCACATATGCTAGGTCACAAAAATCTCCTGAGCCAACCAAGCATAGAAATGAATACAGTAATAAGGAGTGCCAGAGAAAAGCAATAACAACAACAAAAATTGCAATTTCCTAGTAAAAAATTAAATAACATCAAAAATTGCAATATGAGCACCAGTAATTGTTGCTGAAGACATTAAGTTTATAAGTCCCAGAAATTCATACACAGTTGTCCTTAAGGATAAAGTGGATAAAGGCGTTGGTTAGATCCAGTAACAGGACCCAAAGAGTTGTGACTTCAATACCTGGTTAAGGCGGTGGAGAACTCGGAGAGGGGAATTAACAGGAGATAACTGATAACTGACATCCATTAGACATGGCACATGGAACTAGAACAGTCTACCCCAGTGAGCGAAATAATGGTTTCTGTTTGAAATTCCAACCAACTGAAGAAGGCCGGAGCATACAGCAGCCGAAATGTTGTAATAAATATGGTGACAAAGATGAGGACAATAGTCCGAATAATGTAAAACACCTAAAGTTAAATGGAAAATTCTCAAACAAGCAAGAATCTGTAGATTCATGATGAAACCATTTCCTTTGTCTACAGGAGAAAATGCAAATAATTAAACACTTGAATAGAGATCAATTATTAAATCAGAGATATGAAACTACAGTAAATTGCAGGAATATTAAAGAATTAACCTTACAATCTTGCTAAACTTTATAACTCAATAATCACTCCTCTTATGTTATATTACCTTTATATAAACATTTTAATGTTTTTATTTTATTTTACCTTTTATTCTAGATTAAGTTATTAAATAGGTTAGTATTTGTAAATTACTGGTTAGCCATGAATTGGCTTATAATTATTTTACTGGTGATGTTGTTTGATAATTTAAAATAAATATATAAAAGTTATATAAATATTTAAAATTTATTTTGTATTTTAATTTATAATGTAAGGTTGATATAGTTAAGTAGTTGTTTTGTTTGTATATAGTTTTTCTTCTTAAAGTGTCTTTTATTTACATACTATGTTTAATTTTGATTAAATATGTGATTTCATTCAAAATGTCAAAGTTTGAATTGGTACAGTGTATCTGTAATATGTTTCTATCTTGTTGCATTATATTTCTGTTCAATTTTGAATTCTCCATCTTAACATGTCTTCATTGGCTAAAACTGGAATCAACAACTTCTCATAGCTTATTTTCTTCTCTTTCCTTTTCCTTTGTATCTGTAAAATTTGGATATACAATTCTCCTTCTTTTTCCTTTCTTTTCTTTCTCTTTATAGTAGGGTTGATTTCTTAGGCTTTCTTTTCTTTCCTCTTTCTTTTTATTTTTATTGATTTCTTATTTTCTTCCTTTTTTTTTTACTTTAATCTGCTTTTTTTTTTCTTTTCCTTTTATAGAAATAATAATTTTTTTATATATTTCTTTCTTTGCCTTCTATGGAAAATTTTCAAAAATGTAAAAAGTGATGTTTCATAAAGTGTATTTTTAAATAAAATTGTTTATTACCACCATTGTTAACCACCTGATGAGATGTCTTTAGACGTTGAAACAAATCTGCATTTTTGTCATGGTAACTTGCATGTTCCAAGTTTATAATAAATATCTATTGCTCTACTCTTTCTTAAATTAATGTTATGAACATTTAAATTTATATTCTTTTCATTCTTTTGCATACATATATATATATATATATATATATATATATATATATATATATATATATATATAAAATATATTAATTGATAGTAAGAATAATTGTTTCATGCTGTTAGTTGAGAATATTAATCATGTCTTTTTATTTTCTCCAAAAATGAATATAGTGGACATCAGGAAAATAACATTACAAATATTAGCCTGGATTTAACAAAATATTGTTCATTTTAGAACAATATAGATTAATCTTATAAAATATCACTAAGAATAATCAGCATTCATCTTTCATTAATTTGTTAATTTCAATATTTTTTTTTTAGATTGGAGATTTGCGTATCCGTTATTCCTTTGCTGGTACTGTGGTTGAAGGTGATGCTGAGCTTGGCACAGTAACAGAAGTAAGTATCATCAATTGACAGTGTTTTTATAGCTTGAAGACTTCAGTCAATGAAGAAACAAGTATTTCATATGTATGCTTAAAAATGTTTGTATTAAACAAATATGAAATTGTATTCTATTCAATAATTTTGATTATTTCATTTTAAATGATTTTTAGGTACTTGTAATTTCTTTTTGAAATTTTAGCTTTTTAAGATTTCTTACAAAAGCTAGCATCCATAAAAAATGTATTTTATAAAAATGTGACTTGTTCATTATTTAAGTCTGAAAGGTTTTCATTTTTAGTTAACTAAGTTTTTTTTCATTATTTTTTTTTGTTAAGATTCAGTTTATTATAAAATGCCTATTATTTTGGCTGCTTGTTTTATAATGTTTAATAGATATTTTTAAAAAATTTAAGATTCAGTTTTTCACATTAAATAAAAATCATTAAACTGTGATGTTTTTGCTAATATTAGGTTGGTGCAAAATAATGACGTAATAATGTCGTTTTTTGACGTTAAAAAATACGTCAAAAAACGACATTATTACGTCATTATTTTTGCACCAACCCAATACAAGTGATAAATTTTATTATATGAATTATAAACATGCTGTTCTCATCAATATTACAAATTATATATTTTGCTTTAATGCAAAAACAAGGAATATTCTATTTCACACTTGAAAATATTTAATTTAATTTGATAATTAAAGTCTGAGAGAATAAAGCCAGAAAAGTGATAATGTATCAATTAACTCCTTGTTAATTACTATTGTTCTAGCTTTTCTAACTCCTTTACAGAACCTGAATTTTTTTTTTTTTTTAATCAATTCGCATCAAGCAAGACAGAATTTAGAAGTATAGTGCTGAAGTAGAATTTAGAAGGAACTGGAAACCCAATCCTAAACAGGAAACCAAGGATAAAACTCTACTCCTGTTCAAAAGAATGGGAAGGAGGGTGAACCAGGCGATAGGCCAACCTATCTACTATCTACTACTATTCTTTTCCTATTGAGGAAAAGGAAAAGAATAGTAAATAAAATTACAGACTTAAGGCAGTGATGTTGCATATAAGAAAATAGGAATAAAAATAGAATGAAAGATAAAATTAAGAATAATGAAAGTGGGATTCCAGGTGTGGGGTTGACATTGAATATATGAATTTTGTTATAGAGCTTAGGAATCTGTTGGTGCATTAATAACTATTAAGTTTTAACTTAGTATAATTTGTGATAATTCATTTCAACTAAAAATCAAGCAGAAAATTCATTTACAACCAACTTTCCTTGCACCTTTTTTAAGGTAGGTATGCAAAAGAGAATCTTTAACAGATTTGTAAGTCACTGAAATGACCAGTGAGATTGCAATTATAATAAATGCAGTTGTTTTCTTAAATTAATCAAAATTTAAAATGTACAATTGGACAGGAAGGGATAATAATAGTAGTAGTAATAGTAATAATAATAGTAATAATAAAAATAGTGGTAGTAATGATATTAATAATAGTACTAGTAATGACAATAGTAGTAATAATAATAATAATAGTTGTAATAAAAATAAAATTAGAAAATTCAAAGGGGGAGAAAAGAAAAAATACAAAGTAAAAATCAAACATTTTAAGTTAGTGATTTCAAATGTTAAAAAAAAACAGCTTACATATGAAGGTGTATTCAGAGCAGATCTACTATGGTAAAAAAATAAATAACATTTATTCTTCAATTTTTCTACAATTTAACTTTACTTTGATAACAGAATTTAAATCTATTTGTTAGTTCTTATTCAACAAAAATATGGCAATACATAAAAAAGTAACCGTTTAGTAAGAAACAAAGTACATTAAATGTTTATTTTATTTTTTACTAATTACAAAAAAATATGGCACAAAGAAAAACATTTGAGTAAAAGGAAGGTACTGGTTTTCACTATCCTGTCATTGACGTAGCTAATTTACTGGTCCAACTATTCTACTGTTCTTTTTACCATAACTGAATTTTTCATGTAACAAACACCAAAACATCTCTTTCTTCTTATGAAAATTTTAATTAAACCCCTATTTATAATTTTATAAGGAGAGGTGAATAAAAATTATTGATTTAAATAAAACAATTTTCTTGTATGATAAAATGAAACAAAATATATCTACAAAAATTAGTATGTGTCTCTCATAAACACCATTTGAATGAGGAGTGGAATAAATTGCAGAAAAATTTAATTAAAAATATCAATTAGATGTAATAACAAAATTTGCCAGAAATAAATGGAAGGCCACAGTGAGGTTTAAAGCAATGGATAATTTAGTAAGGCATATTACACCATTCACAATTAAGCAAATCACTGACTTCACTTACTTCTCTCCCACTTTTGCCTAAATGGGTTGGCAGGATGAATAAACCTGGAGGGCTTCAACCTTCTCACTAACAGTTATCTGAGGATCAAAAAGTATATTTATTTTAAATATTATTTGCTAAAATTCCTTACCAAGATTTGCCTGGGAAATTTAGTCTAAAACTCTTGACTGTGAACATCTGGATGTATTTTATTGACATCTGGGCAATTCTCAATATAAGTACCAACAAATCCTCTGTTCCAGCCTATCTTCCCCTTTGCCAAAAAAATTCCAACATTCACATGCATGGCCTTGATGTTTACATCTGGGATAATCTTCTGATGGCAAGAGAATTGTCTCTCGAGTCCCCAGATAATTCTTTCATGTGTTTTTGTCTTTCATTATTACGCTGTATTAGCTATCTCTTTTTTTCTTTATCACTCTCCTCTTCTCAGGTATATTAGATATAATCTCTGACATTATAGAAAACAGACTCTTTCTCCATCCATCTGCAAACATCATTGTCCAGTGATTTTAATGCACATGTGGCTTAAACATTCTAAATGTACTGCTGTTTCTGGTATTCAAACATTTAAATTTTTTCATTGCTCAATCCATTACTCAAATCATGGATTTCCTTACTTTTTTCCCAAGCAAAACCAAGCAACAGGCTTCTTATTTCTTACCCCCTCCCCCTTGCAACTCTGCCCTCTTAAAATCTTGGGTCACTCTGTATTTGGCATCAATATTTCGTTCCAGTCATCTATTAAACAGGAACCTCCTAGTCATCAGACCTTTTTCCATTACCAGCATGATGATTGGAACTCATCACGCTGTGATTTTCTTTGTAACACCTCTTGAACTGATATCTTTAACTTTCAAATTGAGAATTGAGCTACTGAGGTTTCCTTTTGGATCAAAGCCAGCATGGATGCTTTCATTCTTTCTAATTCTTTCTCCATGATTTACACCAGCATGCTAAACTGCTATAGCACACAGGAGTCACTATTTTTGTCTATATCAGTATGACAGTTCCCATCACAACAGATGCCTATTCATTGTTACTCATAATAAAAGTAAATCAGTCCTTGAGCTAAGTCTGTTGAGAGAATTAGGCACCACATTGCATCCAACAACTTGACTCTTGTGATTACTGGTGGCTCAGTAATAGTGTATTAAATAAGTGTAAGGTCCTCTCTCCAATCAATTTGAGGTGTTAACATCTGATAAAGCTGAATGCTTTTTGCCCATGAATTCCTCTTAATCTCTACTCTTGAAACATCTTTAGTACCTGCCTAACTTGCCATAGAACAGCATCTATGTTAAGTGATATGCATATAACCCATTCTATGATATCTGCTATCATCTTTAACCTTGATCTCCACAAAGCATGGTGGTATCCCTCTAATAGTCATTAAAAACTGGCTCCTGTTCTCTCTAAACTGTATAATGCCTCTTGCTTTCCTACCTGCTGAAAGACATCGTCTGTTGTTCTAGTTTTTTACGAATTGAATTTGTTAAGCATCTCTCATTGCAGAGCCTTTTTGCAGAGAAGCAATATTGCTTTTGTTTCTCCAGGTCAACTGCTGATGTACTGATGATAACTGCAGAAATAGTCTATCATAATCTAGATAAGAATTTGGGATATAGGTTTTCTCCACAAGTTACAGTGTTTTTTTTTGTTTTTTTTTTGAAAAATTTTTGAACTTATCCAGTGTTTTCTATCAAATCGTGAAATGAAAGTTATCCTGAACGGCTACTCATCTAGATCCTTTCATACTAGTGTGGGTATCAACCAGAACGCCATCCATGGTCCTATTTTCTTTTTAATATTCATTAATGACCTTCCCAATGTCATCAGCTCTCAATTTGATATCTCCTGTCTTGATAGTAAGTCTAATCAGTTCAATAAGGACAAAATGGCAGCCAATGTCCAAAACAACAATCAGTCTGTTGTTAACTAGAACAAAAGATGGCTTGTTAACTTTAATGCCTCCAAAACTAAACTGCTCTCCATTAATCATCTGATAGACCTGGATAATGCTAACCTCAAGGAACGTGACTAGTTGCATCTTCTCTGGCTAACATTCTCAGCTGACATGAGGTGGAAAGGCTATATTGAATCCATTGCTAGGTCAGCTGCCAAGAAAGTTGATTCACTGTCATGTGGGACAATTTTTCTCTCCAGAATCTATCCTATAAGTCTACCATTTGCCATGCTTAGAATATTGCTGCCACATATGGTCCAGGGCTCCTGCTATTTATCTAATATTCCGTGATAAAATCCATAAAAATTGTTTGTGTCAGCTCACATAGCATGGGACAATCCATTTCAATCTCCTGTTTGAATTCACCAGCAGTGAGCTGGACCAGAGTCAGTGATCAAGATTTTAACTGAGAAAATATTACAACTGCCACTGATAACAAAGAAAATGATTTTCAATAGTAAATTGAAGCAATGAAAGGTTTACACTCATTCTTTAATCAATAGCAAAAATGAACCAGCAATAATTTTCTTGGATTTTAACTGTTAACTCTTTCAGTTGTATTTTTCTCAAACACAGAATTGTATCAGTCTTCCCACTCCTGATAGCTGAATAATTCTGCAGAATTAACTTGGTATATTCAAACAACTTCATCACAGTTTTTCATGAAAAATAACAATCTACATTTCTTTTTCAGATTAG
Source organism: Acanthosepion lycidas (assembly GCA_963932145.1). Taxonomy (NCBI): domain Eukaryota; kingdom Metazoa; phylum Mollusca; class Cephalopoda; order Sepiida; family Sepiidae; genus Acanthosepion; species Acanthosepion lycidas. The sequence goes on along the minus strand of OZ010592.1, from coordinate 63,939,578 downwards.
TGTTGTGGCTCGTCAGATATTCAACCAATTAGCTCACTACCAGACACAGGCTGGGGGTACACTTGAATTACTGCATATTGGGAAATGGTCTCCAGAGGTAAGGCAACAATTTTTCACTTTTTCTATCATCAGTCTGATTTCCAAAACAGATTAAAGCATTTTTTATTTGAAAATTTAACTATTGGTTTGGATGTATTATGTATTACTTCATAAAAATAAAAGACTATACATCTGTGCATTTAGAAACAACACTGAAAAATCCCTTTAAAGAGTTTTCAGGCTATATTTACATATATATATATATATATATATATATTCACACAATATTCTGAATTTACCATATTAGGGAATATATATAGTCCAGAAAAAAAAAATTTTCTGTTACATTTGCCTCAATTTCATTCATTCATTAAAAGATTCCAAAGGCTGAAACATTGTAATAACAACAACAACAAAGATGAGACCATTAATCCAAATGTAAATAATAACTCCTCATTCCAGAAATTCAGACAGAAATAATAAATTCCTAATTTCCTCCAAATTATAATTATTCTCTGAATGTTTTTGTATTACAAGGTTTTTTTTTAATTTCAAAATGCTTGTTTTATTGTTGGTACCAAAATGGCTGTTAGTGTGGAATTGATGCAACTAGTACACAAGGGGTGAAGTGAGAGAAGTGAAGGTGAGAGAAAAAACTGGGTATAGGGGTGACCAAAGAAAGGATAAAAACTAACAGGGTTCAAGAAGACAGAAGATGGCAATTGACATTGCATTTAAATTTTTGAAGATTGTAGAAACAAAAGGGAGTTCCATAGGTGGGAGGTGCAAGAAAAGAAACTGTTGGAGTAGAAGTTGCAGTTACATTTAACTAATTCAACAGTAAAATGGTTGAACTTAGATGCCAATCTAGAAGCATGCTTAAACTGAAGTAGTCCTGACACTAGGGGAAAAAGCTTCTCAGAGTAGTAGCCATGAAAATATTTGCAGAAAAGAAAGAGGGAAACCACATAACATTGGTGAGAAAGTAACTGAAGTCAAGATGCCAAGTCAGGATCAAATACATTCCAGATCCTTCTTTCAATTTTGTCAAGAACCTCAAGATGAGTAGCAGGAGTACCTGACCAGATATTGCAACAGTTTTTAATGCACAGATGAATGGTAGATTTATAAATGTGCAAGATGATCTCTGAGAAGAAAAACCTTCTGGTACAACACAGTGACCCAACTTTCTTTGCAGTAGATTGATATGATCTAGTCATTCCATTTCAGATCACCTCATATATTTGTATGAAACCATCTTTTCTCTTCTACCCCACTCATCTAGCCTTGGATGGTAGCTGTTCTAAGAGAAAGAAACTTTGAATTTTAACCAATAAGGAGTATTGATATGAATGACAGTCCTTTCATCAACCCTTTCATTATGGATATATGTCTCATGGCTCTACCTCAGGACTAATGCTATGCTTGTTTGCAATTTGACTTGGTCAGTTTATTTACAAATAATAATTCAGGTTTGATAAACACAATTGTTTCCCCATTCTAATTTGGCAAATGTTTACTGTTACATTTTAGATCAGAATAATACATAAACAAACTAAGACATTTTTAGAAATCTATTACTAAAACATTAAAAGAAATATTAAAATGTAGTTTTTTTTTTTTATTAAATGTAGTTTTTTTTTTTTTTTTTTTTTTTTTTTTTTTCTAAACTGAATGAAATAAAAAAAATTTCAACGAATTTAAATTTTTAAAAGAAAATCTATAATCATCTTTTTATATTAATGGAATTTTATTTTTTGTCAGCAAATATTTAACAAAGAACATTCTGAAAACAACATGCACACTTGGATTCTCCGCGCAATTGGATTTATCACCGCTTTCTTTGCTTTCCACTGCCTCACAAATATTTTCCACACACTTGGTAAGTAAAACTTTTTGCTTTCTCAAACTTGATCTAAGGAATTTTAATATGAAATAGATTACTTAGCTTAAGCTATTGGATATAGACCCAAATAATCTATTGTTAATGACATGCTCCTTTGATACATGTTGGAATTTACTGGGAAGATTACAATTTATAAAGACTTGAAAATTTGTTCTTTATCCTGTTTTGCTTGCAGTTAACTAAAAAGCAAAACTAAAACTGCAAATGTTCTCCATTTTTGTGTTATAAATGCATGAACATTAGGGTTATGACGTTTTGTAACTTTGTTTCTGTGTCATAAATTGATGAACTTTTCTTCAAAAGTAATGAAAAAGGTATTAATTTGTTTCAGTTCTTGAAAAAGATCACCCCAAAGTGAAAATTTGATTTTACCATATATGTAATAAGGGTAAAAAAATCAAAATATTTCAGAAACTTTATTTTTCAATTTGCTAATCATGTAATTGGATCGTACTTATGGATTTTTTTAACACATTTAACAGTTTATAGCTATAGCATAACACGAACTTACAAATAAACAAAAATTGCAGGCTTGCATATAAAATTAGAAACTTGCAACTACAGTTAAGAATATAAAGAAAAAAATGTGGAATATTTAGCATACTTATAGCAAAATATACAATTATTTTGTTTTGTTAGACAAAATAAATGTAAGCTGAACTTTCTCCTTTTTACAGACATCATAAAGATCTTGAAGACACTTAACTGCCCATTCTGAATACTGATTTGTTAAGGGAATTTCCAGTCTCAATGTTTCTGGATTCCAAAAAAGAATAAATGCCAAAAGAGTAGGAGCTAGTATTGCTTTAGATTTCCATCTTGCATTACTTAAGTTAGATATTTTTTGACACTTCACTTTAAGAAACCTTCCAGTTTCTTTGAAAAAGTGGAAAATTTGAGTTAATTGAAATAGAAATTTTATACCATCCTGGGTAATGTGTTTTTTCCTCCAGGTTTGTCATCCATTACAAGCAATCTATCAAGAAAATAATGTTGACAGCCAATGAATTGTGTTTCTTTCAATTTTTTGAGCAAACAGTCTTTGTAACTGAATGACAATCCCATTCCTGCTCCTAGTATTCACATTTATAGCGTCTGCAGCAATTATCTTTATGCACTTGCATAAATTCTATTCATCCAGAACAGCTGTTGTTCCTTTGTCAACACTATCTGCTTTTCCATTTAGTAGATGCAATGCTTCTAACTTCTCTTTTTTTTTCATTCTTCAAAATAAGCACTTGATATTCTTGGCCATCAATTTCCCATCAAAATGTAAAGTCCAATATTCTAAGTAGTGTTTTCTTTATTTATCCTTTAAATTTAATAGCTACTTTTATAGTGAATCTGTAAATACCAGATTGAGAAATTGTCCCAACGTCAATCTATTCTTGAAATAACTACTAACAAACATTTGCTGCTTTGCTAGTTTAGTAAGTTTGAAGATGTTACTAATTTGGTTGCAGTTTTAGTTTTGTTATACTTCATTTTTGTTGTGGATTGTTCTTCAGAAGTTTCAGATTCTTTATATTCAATCTGATTAGGTCTCTGATTCAGAAGTTGAAGTTGTTACTGTTGCTGAAGTTCTCTCCAAGGTCACTTTTCATCTTTTGGATGGATGAATAGTTTTGGAACTTTCTAGTTGTATATCCAACATGTCCTTTGTTTTTGATCTGAAGATGATATAACCATCTGTCCTCACTACACGGCCATTCAACATTTTCTTTTGTAATGTCAAAAATTTCATTCCATGAATCATATTTCCCTCATTTTACGCATTCATCATAGGTGTTCAACACTTGGTCCAGTTTTGCTTGTATGATTTGAGTTGATAAATTTTGAAAATTTAATTTCTTTTACCATAGACTTGTTACTTCTTTAGTGATTTCCTTTATACATTCTTTTCTTCCTTTGATGGATGCTCCAACAATTAGGATTCTGAATGATATCCTGCTTTTGATTTCCATGGATTGTTCTTCCATGGAACAGTTCTACTTTTCTTTTGTGATTCTTGAAATCTTATGAGATTCTTTGTCCAGATCTTGTTTTCGTTTTTTTTTTCTGTAGTAGAAGCACTTTTTTATGAGACATTATGATTAAAAATGAATGTTACTTCTAGCAAATCAATCCGCATTGCTCAATCAGGAAGCTTCTATACTGTGAAACAAAAGAAAAATATTTGATCACGAACAACAATTTTTCTCATTTGCCTTATTGAAATGACAACCCAACCAACACTCATGTTTATATAGTCCCACAAAATGCATATCATAAATTTCCAGAACTTTTTAGAAGGCTCCAGAAACTCATAGTATTACTATACTTATATACGATTTTAGAAATTTTGTGTTGGGGTGAGATTTTTTTGAAAAATAAACTGGATTAAACCTTTCTCCATTATTTTTTTAACAAAAATTTATTGAATTATGATTGAGGAAAACAATTATTTTACAAAAAGTCATGACCCTAATGAGCACCTAGCAGAAATACTGTAAATGAATAATCTGAATGTACACAGATACTTATGTAAAAACTGAAACCTGATTATGAATGCACATATGCACTTTGTTACAAAGTACAGTTTCATGGAACAGAAATGAATTTTCTTATTCTAAATCATCTAACCATTTCCATATGCCTTATTATGCTGAGCTGGAAAAGACGGAAAAATGGATAACTTAAGTACATGGATGTTTCAACACACTTCCTGTGTCCACTGTCACTTACATGGGTATATAATCCAGTGTATTTAAGTATGAACTGACCTAATTCAATCATGTGTCACTGAATATCAGAAACATGTCCTTTTATCTCTCCATCTCTTTGGTTAAGCCACATTGCTGAATATCTTACAACATTCACACACACACATTTGAATTGATATAAATTAGCTCTTAAAATTGTAGGAAGAGAAGCCCAACTAAATATTAATGGATTTATATCTGCATGTATACACATACATTAATAATACAAATATCTATATGAAAAATATTTTTGTAATATTTTCTTTCTAATTTGAAGTAATTCATTAATGTTTTCATTTTCAGTTGATTGGGTGCCACTAATAAACCAACTTGTTTACCTTGGTTTGTTTTTCCTGAATGTCTTCCTGGCCACATCTTTTACAGTTACTGTCATTGCATTCTGCTGGTTGATGTTCAGGCCCCTTTATGCTTCTGCTTTACTCCTGCTAGTCAGCATTCCCTGGATGCTTGGTTGGAAAAGAAGAGGAAAGGCAATATCAGCTCGATATTTACATAAAGAGTGAATTTATTTTGATAACAATGGGAAAAATCATCAATATAAGTGATGTCAAAGTTTCTAAAGAGCATAAAATGCAATTGAACTGACATCTGGAATTCTCTGAAAGTAACCAACATGATTCTCCATAGAAAACAAATTGAAATGCTTCTAAAGAAAAAAAAAAGATTAAATGAAACTATTTATTTTGATTAATTGCTTCTTTCTGGATAAAAAATTGATAAAAATGACAAAAAGTATTAAATAATTCCTCAGTATATACTCATTTATAATTAGTATGAATTAAATATCTAATAAGTAAAAATATATATAATGTGAATTGTAAGGAATAGCCTACAAACTCAGAGAGAAAGACATCCAGTGTAAAATACATTTTGATTATTTTATTTAATTAATTTGTATAATATAGTAACTAAATATATATTTTTCAGGTGTTATATTATTTCTGCTTAAATCTCATTTCACTAATTTCAAAAATACCTTCCTCAGGTTATTACATTTAAATATTACTAAAAGAAATTCTACACACACAGATGTGTGTGTGTGTACACTCCACACTCATTCTAAAAATATATCAGCAAATCTCTACTCTTCATCACATGCGTTTGAAGTATAATTTGAATTCCTTTTTTACTTGCCTTTGATTTAAAAATATCAAATGAAGCTGTTAAAAGGAAATCTGTCTAGAAAATCTGTTGGTAAATCTGTATAAATATACAAGGTAAAAAAATTAAATTATTTAAGAAATAAGACTAAGAATGTGAAGTAAAACAGTATTATTGGAATAGTGAAGAATGGAAACAATATATCAGCAATAAAAAAAATAAGAAGAGTATATATTTTATAAATGTTTCCCTACAATATCAAATTATTCTCCATTAATAATTTCTGTAAATTTAATCTGTATTATTCTTATTACTGTTAATTGTGAAATACATTTTTTTATTATTATATTATTAAACTAAAATGAGAAATAGCAATTGTGTGGTTAAGAGATATTGCAAAATTTTTCCCTTATGTTTTATATCTTGTTTATCATTTTCTATAAATAAAACTTTACAGAATTATTCATGGGAAGTAAATACACTCAGCTGGAGAGAGAAAAAAAGCCCTAATGAAATTTTTTATCTTTTTTTCCCCTGTTATTTTATGTTTTTGTTTGTAACATTTAAAAGACCCGGAAAATGAATATTATTCTTTTTATTATTGATTATCTCATATGACATGACCTAGTGAATATTAGTGTAGCATTTAGTGTATGCAATTTAACCTGTTGAACATGAGTGAAATTCTCATACTTTAGTTCAGTTAAACCAGGAGAAATCACAAAAGATAAATATTTAACAAAAGCAGAGCTAATACTAATTATCTCCTCTAACATAGAGAAATATCCTAGTGGAGTGACTTGTGTGTGTGTGTGTAATATATATATATATATATATATATATATATATATATCCAAGAGGATATAGATATATTGAGAGCTCTATGTCAAAAGACAGCAAAAATTATTATAAAATGACAAACAAACACTTAAAAAACCATAGGTGATATTTTATTTCATTGAAGTTGATAAAACATGACTTCAAATCTTCAGACCTGTAAACCAAATGAAGATGGAAAAATTTATTCAAGGTTTAAAAATTAAGAATATTGATTTCATATGGAGAGTAAGGGAAGGAAAGATATTAAAATATCATCATGTAGGAAGAAGGGAAAAGAAAACAGTGTGTTGTCTCAATTGCATTAACACCCATGATAACTTAAATTGACATCTGGATTGGAGACAAAAATTGTTACATAAAATTCGCAATTGAGAATACATCTGTAAAAAGATTTTAAGTGTAAATTTGAAAATCTGTCTGGATCCTTCTTCTGTTAAGATTTTGGCGCACATCTATTCAACTTAAAAATCCTGTTATAATTTATATTAAAAATAGTGGTTGGCTAAGAACATTCAAAAAATGAAAAAAATATTCAGAACCTAGCTAAAGATTTCAATTTAACCATAAAAATAATATCTATTGAAAATAAAAAATATAAAACTATATATATATATATATATATATATATATATATATATATATATGTGTGTGTTTTTAAAATGTAATTATCCATGAGATTCTCCATAAATAATTAATACAAATACTATGCTATACAGGAGGAAATACCTATAAATAAAATCTATTAATGTAAAGAAACATTTAGATATACAAGTATATAAAATAAGTAATAGTTCCAAACATTTATAATTTAAATAATCTTATTAGAGTTTAACAGGATACAAAGATATTTAAAAAAAAAAAATACATTTCAAAATCTTTGCCAATTTCATGTAACGATTTTTTTCTACAATTGGGATGTCAATTTAGGTCATCATGGATGTTAATACAACTGAGATGACACACTGTTTTATTTTCCCTCCTTCCTACATGATAACTTAATATCTTTCTTTCTACACACACACACATACATATATATATATATATATATATATATATATATATATATATATATACATATATGCACATGTGTGTAGTATACATAATAGTATCCAAAACAAAAGCAAAGATATTGAGACAAAGTGGAAATGATGCAGTTCACCTCTCTAATAAAGAGAGGGAAAAACAGTGCACCCTACAAAATAACAAAAAATCACAAAAGGCTTTAATATATGTGTACATATGTATATGACACATCATTTGGTAAACTAAAAGACATGCAAGTACCAGAATACAACAATGAACTTTCCAGCCAACCCTCATATATGGTACCTAGAGTTTTTGAATTTAAGCGCAGCACTAGACTGGTGTCAAGATCTTATCAATTTACAGTTGAACTGGCTAGATGTAACTGTAAATTCTATGGTAACAGTTTCTTTTCTCACACTTCTTGCTTGTGGAACTTCCTTCCAGCTTCTTGTTTTCCAGTCAACTTTAATCTGCTAAAATTCAAATGTAATGTCAATCACTATCTACTGTCCACCTGATTACTCAGTTTCTGAGTTTCTTTTCCTGATTCTTCCACACTCTGTAACCACAAGTGTTTTAGTGGCATTACTGTGTTGCTTTGGGGTGACTCTGAGTTAAAAAAAAAAAAAAATATAAAAATGTATCTATATATGGATATGTAAGGCACTTAAATATGTACATGCATATCTATGTATACCTGTATATGAGAAAACATGGATATGTATATGTGTGAACAAGTGTACAAAAAAGATTCTAATATATGTATATGTATGCATAAATATATATAACTCTCTGGTTTCACTGAACTGATTTAAATTCCTATGCCAACAGCTACTAGAGCTGTTGGCATAGGAATTTAAATCAGTGTGTGTACATAATTTTCCTTACATACAGTTTTGTCTTTCATTCTAAACTGAAGAAGCCAAAGTAAGCAAATGCTTTTGGTGAAATGCATCATTTATAGCTTTTTTCACTTTGTCTCATTGTCTTTGTATTGGACTGTCTGGAAAGTTCATGCTGATTTTTTTTTTTTTTTTTTTTTTTTAGGGAAATTAAGGCACAAAACAAAATTAGCCAATTAAATATTTGTTCAGCTAAATTTTGAACCATTTTGTTGCACAACCTTTCTCCATTTTCCCTTCAATTTAAAAATTCCATCATCCCAGAATTTTGGTTTCTTGGCAAAGAACTCATTAAGGTGTCATTCAAATTTTTTTAACACTGAGATTATTTTGCAAGGACCTGAACAAATGAAAATACAAAGAAGCAATGTGTGATGAAAATGGCAGGTAGGGTAACACATCCCAGCCAAGCTGCAACAATTTTTGCCAGGTTTCATCTTGTTTAGGAGTTTCTGGCATTATCCTGATGGAAAAAACACCACCTTCCTGTTCACTAATTCTGGGTGTTTTTCTTGAATTGCTGCCTTTAATTCATTCAGTTGCAAGTAATACTTTTCAGAATCAATTGACTTGTTACTTGGCAGAAGCTTGTAGTACAGGATTCCTTTCCAACCCCACTTGATGCACAGCATGACTATCTCAGGATAAATACCTGCTTTTGAGGAGGCTAAAGTTTGCTCATGTCACTTGCCCCAGGATCTTTTTCACTGAACATTGTTGTAAACAATCCATTTCTCATCACCCATCACAATTTGCTTAAAAAAGGATGCACTTTCATTGCATTTATACAGCAAATCGCAAATGAAATGTGATCCAAAAGATTCTTTTTACTCAGATCATGTTGTACCCAAACATCGTAGTGATTTGAGTACCCAAGCTTCAGTAAGTACTCATGGATGGTGGATTTTGACAAATTTAGTGTTTCTGCCAATTCCTACATTGTGTAATGTGGTTATTCTCAATCAGTGTCATGATTTGGTCATCATCTGTAGTAGGGTGTGTGTGGTGGTGGTGGGGGGTGCCTGAATGTTTTTTATCAATAAGGCTACAATCAACAACTCTAAACTTAATGAATCAATTCTGTACAGTTCTGTCAGCTAAAGCACCTTCACTGTACACAACAAATATCTTTTTTGTTGCTTGCGAGGCAATTTTGCCTTTAAGTTAAAAAAAAAAAATGCACCTTATAATCTTCCACTTTCATAGGAATGCAAAATTGACACAAATTAAGAAACTTACTTTCTCAAGAAATAGTTTGAAGTGTGCTCTAATCAGAAATGTAAGCATATTATATCTGTTGATAAATTTGACATGTTCATATGTGAACAATTGAAAGTCAGCATGAACTTTCTAGACAACCCAAAATATAAGCTAAAATGTTTTCATGGCACGTTTTGTCTTTTAAGATTTAATCAGACAAAAGTGATGTTTAAGAGTTGATGCAGCTACACATATACATAGAGCAGAGATGGTGAAAATTTTAAATATAAATTTTATTTATTTATTTTTTTAAAATATATATTTTGGGTGTATATTCTAGCCAATTTAATTTAGTTTCTTTTTCTTTTTGTTCATGTTTTCATCACTTTTATTATTAAACATCCCATTTTCTGATAATAGATCTGCCAAGAAGAAAAGGTAAAATGTAAGAACCTAGGCATAAATTTTTCCACTTTGTTAGTTTTTTCCTAAAATCATTTTGATATATAAAAATTCATTTGTCATTTTCCCATATACACTCATAAAAATCAGCTATATTATTTATTTTTATTAGAAGATATTCAAGGTTAAATCATTGTGTTATAGAGCTAATATTCTTATCTCTATTATGATTTTTATTTTATTTATGTTTGTTTTTTCAGTTTCTTTACTGAGTTGCTATATGAGTAAAGACTCAACCATATTGTTTCTTTTCACAACTATCAGAAAAACTGCCTTGAATCAATACTCATGTTGTTCAAAAATTACTAGTGTTGGTTATAATCCATCACATCATTGATACAAAACAATAGAACTTTTATAGAAGGCAAGAGAAAAATGACTTAGAGTACTTATAAATATATGCTAAAATATAACTTTTATGCAAAGATATAACAAGTGTAATTCTGAAAATGTTCTTTCTACAAATGATATTTTGCAATAAAGAAGAACAATTATGAATTTATTTAGAGAAAAATGATTTTAACAATTCATTTTTTTTGTGAGGGGAAAAAATATAATGGTTAAGGTAGTTTTTTGTTGACATTGTTGTTTTTCCTGATTTTCTGGACAACAAAGCTAATTTCTGAAATATTCTATCGAAAACCATTAGTGACTTGACATTATAAATAGATATAGTTCATTTATATATATATATATATATATATATATATATATATATATATATAGTGTTCAGGCTAAATTTGATAGTTTTTTTTGTAAAAGTGAAACAAGTGAATATCTAAGCCAAAAATCAATTTATTGGGAAAATAGAAAAGTGGTATACAGGTTATAATAATGAAAAGACAATTCACTTGAAGAAGCCACCCTCAGCATCTACCACATCCTCGATCTAACTACACAGTCTGGCACATGTGAGTTTCATGGTGTCTCTAGGGAGATCCTCAAACACTTCCTTAATCCTTTTGATCAGCTGAGCCTTGGTGTTTCTCGACCATGCCTCACATGTAGTAATCCATAGAAATAGAATTACAACCAGAGGAGTTAGGGGGCCAGATGTTGGGCTGATGAAGTCGTAAAAATTATCTGACAACCACTTATGACTCTTCCCAGAGGGAGCTGAGTGAATGCTGGGCATCCAGCAGCTACCCTCCAACCAAGCCTTAACCACAGTGTTCAGCAACTCCACGTAGCCATCTGAATAGAGCTTGAGACCTTATTTAAAGAAGTGAGGTGGCATGACGCCACTATCACTGGAGACACACCCAAAAGCCATCACAGTTTAGGGAAACTTGGTCTTCATGACATAAGGAATATCATATAGATTGTAGGCAAGCCATTTGTTGTTCTGGGTCTTATGCATCTGGCCCTGATAAAAAATTCATCAGAGAAGAACTAGATCATCCCTCGTTCAGCAGGATGTTTCATCTTGTTTAGGAGTTTCTTTGGCATTGTCAGACAGTTTTATTGAGTTTTTCTGAAAGAAGTTGACATTTACACCTCTTGTATGACTGGTAGTGGAGGTTCTCATTCAAGGCCAACTACATGGTGGTAATTGAAACACCCATTTTCCACACCAAAGCCCGTATTCACTTGCCTGGGTCTTCATCACGTTCTCCTGCAACTGTTGTATGAATTCTGGTGTATGGACACAATCAGAATGTCTGTTTTTTTCCTACAAGCCACAGCCTCATAGTTTCTGTTGCAACTCTCCATTTGATGTCTTATTGTTTTCATGGTGTTCAGAGAGCATTGAGCAGCTGTCATGATTATGGCATTTTGATGCCCGGGATGTATCCTCATGATGCAGGTTACCCTTTTCCAATATTCAGGTGGCTTCCATTCATCCATGTCAGTTAATTTTGACAGCTTTAAAACTAATGATTAGCTTTCACAATGCTGTTCACTGTTTACAGATATTCCAAACCAATTTGAAAAAATAAAAACATTAAATTCTGTCAAATATAGCCCAAATACCCTATAGTTTCAGATTATTACAAAAACTTAACAGAATCTGAGTCTCCTTTCACATGAAATAGTTATATTTGAAATATGGTAATGGTAGTTTAACAATTAAAAAAACTAAAAGTTCTATGATTTTGTTTTTTTTATTTTCATTAATATTTTGCAAACATTTCCAAATAGGCAAAAACCTTAACTTGTCTATTTCTCTACAAATTACATAGTTCTATTAATGATAATATTGATATAAACCATTTTTTATTGTAAAACAACTGTGCTACACTTATAAAACTGATATCTACACTTTGATATAAGAATATCTTAATTCAATCTCCTTGAAGAAAAAAATCTAGAAATCCATTTTACAGTCAGTTAATTTTATTTAATCCTGAAGAATTTTTCCATTCTTTATTATAAGTGATTCTGGTGCTATAACCTTGTCTATATGCTCATATCAAAAAAATTTAAAGAATTTTTGTTTTTGTTAATTTGGTTGGTTATTTCTGCTAAAATTACATTAAAATTTTCCCTAGATAAAAAATTGAAATAAAATTGTATTTATTTATTTATTTGAGTTTCTTTTTCTTCTTTGAATAATCATTATTCTTTCATTTTCAAATTGCTTTCTAAAATGAGACAATTTTTTTTTTTTAGAGTTCTTGTTTTAATTTTATAAATTTTTCACTCAATCAAATTAGAATATTTTTCTCTTTATCTATTATTTCTAAATTCTTTCAACCATATAAATTTGCATTTTTAATAAGATTTTGCTTTATGTTCACCCTGTACAATGTCTAAGAGTCACTCAACGTAAAGAATTACAGAGTAAGTGGCATAGTTTATAGAGATGTGTGGAGAAGGTAATGGCTGACTCTAGACTTGAGCAGGTTAAGATTGTAGTGATTATGGAAGCATCCTTTTGGGAGTCTGTGCAGTTTGTGGGAAGAAGCTGTTCAAATGGAACTTAGATCACACCAATGGAATACGAAGGGAGTAAGGGTGGTTTACTACAATTGTACATGGCATGGTGGGTCTTAGCCATGAATGTTAGAACTGGAGGAACTAAGGAATGTAGTCTGAACATTTTCCATTCAAATAGCAATAGATCATCAAGAGGCAGTAGACTGAGCTGATTGAAATGTGTATTGTTTGTCGTTCAAGAAACTAATTGAGGCAATCAATAATCTTGTTGTTTATAACATCAAAAAGTTTGCTAATGACACTGAGTAGGCTGATGGGTCTGTACTGGGATGGTGATGAGTGCTCACCTGCAGTCTTGATAACAGGGCATACACTTGACACCTTCCCAAGACTTGAAGGATTTCTCTTTCAAGCAGAATTTCAATAATTTTATTAAGATCAGGGATAACTCTGGATTAATATTCTTAAGGACCATCATTGGGATTTTATCAGGCCAATAGCATTTTTAGGGTCAGGACTTTTGATAAGTCTTGCGAATTCCCAGGCTGTAATTAAAATATTACTGAGATTGTGCTCAGTGAGATGGGGGAAGTGAGGAAGGGGATATCATTTGTCATCTAACGTTGAGTTATAGACAAAGATCGTGGCAAAGAGCTTTGCCTTATCTGATGAGGATGAAATGACCTTGGGCCTATTTATAATAGTAGGCACTAATGCTTTGCTTCTATTCAAAATTTGATTGGAGATCTTCCAGAATTCTCAGGATCCAAGTTGTTTGCTTTCGACCTTGGTGCATAGCTACACTTTACGTTTTAAAAAACTTTCTTGCAACTTTCTTGTGGTCAGTTCTGACTGCAGCAAGTGTCCTACTACACCATTCCCTGTGATATTGTATTAGTTGCTATGGTGAGCTATAGCTGCAGCAGATTTAGGGATGAACCAAAGCTGAGTGTTCAGTTTTGGGGCTAGCTGTTTGATTAATTTTTCTTATTTTGCATCTCTTCAGCTAACTACAAAAGATAATTTGAATAAATAATAGCTGTTTGTTATTGGAAGAAACTTCTGTTAATCCTGTATTTTTCTCAAGATCAAAGCAACATTTTGATTTACTTACTCTAAACAAATTATGGAAGTCACAAAAATTCTTCTGTAAAAAGCAAATATGTGATACATGTTCGTTCAATTGTATATTTTCTTTACAATATCAAAATTTCATTCTTTTAATCAAATTTTTCCAAATCTTTGGTTTTTTTTTTTTTTTGTTAGAAATTTCATTTCATTACATTTTTTAGACAATTTTTATCTTATACCATTGTTTTCTATGTCATTTTAGTTGACTATTTCCATGAAGGACTTAAGGGGATTACCCCACCTTGTCTGCCAGAGAATGTCTGTTAAGTGTTGTTCTGTTCAGGATTTTAAAAGGAACAGACATAAATCCTCTTTCCATCTTTTTTATTCTACTCTGCAATGTAGCAATAACATGAGACTTACCTCTGCCAAATGGAAATTTCTTTCCCCTGGCAAAATGACCATGTGACCATCACACACCTGCACTATGACTAAGTACATAAATGTTTTCTTTACACATTTTTTTAAAAAATATCTTTACATGCATAAATATAATATTCTCTTCATCTTCTTTTATAAGCTAAGTTGTTCTTTAAATACATATGCAAAATTCCTACACATATTGTGCAAATATTTACAATAAAAAAAACATAAGCTGAAATTTACACGATAGACTGTATATAAATATAAGTACATATAACCTGGAATTTTTTAGCATCATCAGTTGGTTAATACAAATTTTATTGTGAAAATAGATTGCATAATAAAATCTCATATGGTGTCTATTCTGTATATGTAATAATCAATTCTTGTGACTCTACTCAGTCATATAGACAAATTTATTCCATGACAACATGTCTTAGACAAGATTAAAAGTATTCCAATTGTAGTCAAATTTAATAATGGTAATCTTTACTAGTTTTTAAAAAATCAAATTCAGAATTAACCTTAAATACCTTCAAGATATGATTTATTTTTTTACTTGTATTTCTTTCATGTTATTTTTGTTGCTATGTACTGCAATCCCAACTCCAAACCTACAACGAAAACACAGTTATGATTAAACATGGCATTCTATACTAGATACTATAACAGTAAGATATGCTCGTAAAGAAAACAATGAATTTAGATCCCACCAAAATTTATTCTTTACTTCCTTAGTATTCTATACTACAGGCTTACTCATAGTGCAACTAAGGGTCAGAACTGGAGGTTCATTTAAAAAGTGATACAGTTTAGATTGGTTTGAGTTTATGGGAGTAGTAGTATAAAAATTATAATAAAAAAAGACAATGCTAAAATTGTATAAAAATGAATTAATTAGAATATGAAAATTATTGAAAAATAAAAAAAATTATATGAGGAAAAATAATATAGATTTAGTCTAAAATACAAAGTTACTAACATGTTAAGAAAAACAGAAAAATATCAAAAGTTTATAAAAACATGAATAAAAATTTATTTGCAAAATAGATCCTCTAATTTAATACTGTTAAAAACCCACCAAATTAAAATCTGAAAAAAAGTATAATTTAATTAAATATCTACATTTTTTTAATTTTGAACCAATGGGGATAAAATATATCTGCTCCCAAGAGAGTTGTTTTTTTGATCTTGTTCAGAGCCACTAACTAGCTATAAAAGAAAAAAATTGTCTGCTAAGGCAGAAAGGATTCAACAATCTCAGGTTAAAAAAGATGAATATTCAAAACTTGAGATTTTTATCTCATATACATATGAATGTTTATTTCAAAACCATGAGATTTTATCTCATTATCTGCAAAAGTCTGTTACAAAAACTTGAGATTTTTATTTCATACCTGCAAATATCTATTTAAAAAAATATATTTTATCTAAAATACTTGAAAACCAGCAACACCTGAGATAGGTATTTCTTTCTCAACTTGAACACTTACATAAAATTCTTTTATTATTTCTAAAAAAAAAAAAAAAAAAAAGAGAAAATTGATTTACAGGAACTGTTGTTTTGTAAAATAAAACAAAAAATTGAACTGATAAAAGAAAAGTTATTCTGTCTTGACTATTTTGAGGTGCACAAGGGAAATTTGTGGAAGGCCTATTTTGTATAATTTGATATGAAAATACTTTTTTTTATTGTAATAAATATTTGTTTCTTTCTAAACTTCACTTTCAGTAAGAGTCTTGTTTATTTTTTCATAATCGCCTCATTGAAAAAAAGATAAAAATAGTAGTTAAAACCTAATTTTTTTCTTTTTAGTAGTCAGCTTAAGGAAATTCAAAGAATTTTTGCTTTTACATTTGGAATAAATTTAGCTTATTGAAGTAATTATGACATTTGCTTATTTTCTTTTCTTTGGGCTTGATCTATTTTAAGTTTATTGATGAAATTAAAATGCATATAACTTGCTCTAAAAGTTATGAAACTTTCAAAAACTTGTTGTGGTCAACAGAAATTAGTAACTCTGTTGTGGGATGCAATTTCAGATTCAGCCTTTCTTCCCTTTACACTGGTTTATTTATAGTTGTTCTCTGCCTTGTATCCACTCCGTTCATTCTATCACAACTGCACATATCATGGTGTACCCCAACAGAACTCACACTCTTCTCCAAGATGGTCTACTTATCTTCACAAGTCACCAATCACTTGTCCGGATGATAAACATGCTAGACATCTGGGCACCAACACACCTCCTCAATTCCGTCCAACTACACTTATTATTAAAATTATGTAAAGTTGTTAATGACCCAATTTCTTGTTGGACAACAAAGAAGGGACTCCTTTGATGGAATGATGCACTCACCTTCTCTCAAATTGAAGCCCTACATGCCAGACAAATACAAACTCTCTTTCGTCAAGAATAAGGCAAGTCTTGTTCACCATCTCCACCATTCGATTTGGTTCTGGTTCCCTATGTCTGCTATATTCACCCCTGGTTTCATCATCACACATATAACAGTGCGAATGTGATCTTTTGTTTCGGGTGCTCCTCTGAAGGGTGATTGTCTGAACTTCTTCCTCAGAGGAACTCTCAGAAGAGTTGTCAGAGCTGTCAATGTTATTACTTTGGTTCTCAGGTGAATCGTTGATCTCATGTGGTATGGGCTCAATCAGCAACTCGCTTTCAGATGATTCTTTCTCACTGTCATTTGTCAATGGTGTTGTTTTGAGGGCATGGCATGGGATTCTGTCTACCAATACGGAATGCTCACTGATGATATCAGTGACTCAAACTTTTTTGAAGTTAATGGTGCACCGGCTATTGAGAGGCTTCACCCAGACAGAGTTTCCTATCCTATGTGGTCCACATACTTCCTTTCGTTCAGGCAGATACACACAGTCAATCCCTGCACTTGTAGTAGACACGTCATCCTTTGGTGTCATGTTATATCTATATACCGCTTCCAGGACTGTACACTGGTGGCAATCCTCTAACACTTCGGTTACACCTTTCTACTATGCCATTGCCACTTGGTAAATGCCTGTATCACTGTCGAAGCTGGATCCCCCAGTCGTCCAGGAAGTGCTAAAACTTAGTATGAAAAGGGTTAACCAATATCAGGAAAGATAGATTGATAGTAACATTGTTCCCAGAGAATCGAGATATGTACAATGGACCAGATGACTTCCTGAAAGTGATTCTCAGTTTGTGCGAACAAATCAACTATTGACAGCCATTGTTGACAGACTGTGACAACCAATGCCTGGATCTGACAAGAGAAGAATTAGGTTAAAACTAAATGAATTCATTTTGCAGGATTTCATAATGAAAAACAATGAATTGAACACCTGCAGCTAAACAAATGTTGCCATAATAGGAGTTGCAAAAATTTTCCTGGGAAAAGGTGAGAAAGCCAATTGTGGTGTCAATTCACTTATGAGATAACATTTGAAACCATATTTTTTTTAATTAATCTCTGACCGAATACTGGAGGTGAAACGTGCAGAAGAGCGATCAAGGAAGGATGAGGAGCTACCTGCACCCACTGAAGGGTAGCAGGCACAGAAGAGATATTAAGGAGGTTGAAGGAGCTGCTCACGCCCACTAATAGTAATAGTGACAGATGGTACTTAAAGAAAGTGGAAGCAGCCAGGCGGAGTGATGCCTGCAACCATCCCCAACGAGAGATGGAGAATTCCGCAAAATTATGAATTAATTTAATTTCTCAAGACTAGAAACAAAAGACTTTTGTTGGAAATCAGGGGATTCACCGAAATCCAGCCTACATCTTGCCCCACACAGGTTTCTAGTTGTAGTCCATAAAAATGAATGCGCAAAGGCATTCAGACAGTTCAGTTCAGCGTCAGAGTGTGAGCTGACAGCTGAGAAGGGAAACGGCGGAGGTCGCTGAGAGATTCCACAACTGACAAACACAAAAACCTCCGACTTCGGGCTTGAGCCAAACTTACCAAAGCAGTAAAACAAATTTCGCTAACTCTGCAAGACAAAAAACTTACCAGCTTACCCAAGTGTTGCATCCGATTTAGTTACGGGTTGAGTCGACAAACACCTGTATGCGAACACAACAACTAACGAACCATTGTACGCAATATTGATATAAAAATAGTCGTTATTTTTTTTTTAAATATTTCGATTGTTTTTTTGTTTTGTTTTTTTTTTGGTGGGGGGTCTCCGATTTTATTGTACGACCTCGCTCGACTTGGACCAGCCCAGCAAGAAGATACCTGCGACGAATTGATCTTGGCCTCCTTATAATCGAATCAATCACAACGGGGAGTAAGGCAGGTGAGGATCGAAGAGATCACTCCAGTGATCAAACCAGATTCCACCACGAGCAAACTACGACGAAAGGTTACAGCTATTTCCTTTTGTTGTGAACCAGGATCGATTGAAGTGTTACACTTGTTCATAAAACACTGACTCTAACTAGCGGATGGCACTTGAAGAGTCCTGCTGCGGCAATGGTCGGCAGACTGCGAATCTGGTGGGTCAGCAATCTATAAGCAATCTGGCAGCCATAATGTGTTATATCCATATTCACCCTGCTTACCCCCAGTTTTCCTTTCCGCCTTTTGACCGGTGCGGGGTCTATTGATTGGCACCCCTAGTCTATAGCCCTGACGGCACTCCTGGGCACTGAGGGATTGTTCAACCGTACGAAATAGCACGTCCTTCTTACACCGGGGTTCCCGATGCAACGGTGTATTTTCATTATCTCGTCTGCCTCCTCCACAGAAGCAGCACATAGCGGTGGTACAGGCTCAACGTCCTTTTTTTATGGCGCCGTACCATCTTTGTGGCACACAGGTCAATCTGTCAGTAAGGTTGCAGTTTGATGTTACTAATGTTACATTCACGGACAGATCATATTCAGTGATTAGTTTCTTGATAGTCTCCAACCACTTCCTGATCAGCATCTCGCTCGCTGCTTTGGTGCGCACTCTGGCTTTACCTGTCAGGGTATCCGACACCCAATGTCATACGCATAAGGAGTCAGTCTGTATATGTAACTTTTTAACCCTCCACTGGAGCGCTAAATTGACGCCCTTAAATCCAGTAAGGAGACATTAGATCCATGCTGTCACCATTCCCGCTGTTTGCTGGCATAAACATCAGCATCAGCAGTGAATGCGTCGACATATTGGTTCAGCTCACGGAAATCCATTACGACCTGACTTAAGACTTGTTCGGTTGCACAATCGTCATCAAAGGGATCATGTCTTTAGGAGGTCCAAGTTTTCTATGAGGATAAGGAATCAACCAGCCATCTTTAATCCATGCGCGGAGCTCCTTTTCGTACACAGGTCTTACTTGGTCCGGCACATGGTATTCAGCTACGCGTTTTGCAGCATGGCTGACTCCCGATCTCTTGTCCATTTCCACGAGGCGGTGCAGATCTTCTGACGCAGATCAAATACAATACTGAAGTCGGGTTGGTCAATCTTGAGTGCTGCACATACTTCCGAAATTTCACTGTTCCAGTCTACGAGAAAACACCACCTAAGACTTTGATGCCGTCATAACCCAGTAACAGGTCAAAGTTTAATTCCCAGTGTTTGCACGAATCCTGACGACCATTTTCCCGTAACATGCGCGCGTTTCACTGCTTATGGTGGTCACTATGACTTTCTTCTTCCAAACACAGCAAAGTCCAGCATTTACTATAGTGCGAGAGCATCCGGAATCAAGGCGTGCTTAGTACGGCGTCTCATTGACGCAAATTTGGATGACCGGTAGCGTCTCTTTTATACGTTGTCTGGGGAATAGATCAGCGCCATCTTGTCCCCGGCCTCGTTTCCCGGGCAGCCCCGAGCAATATGTCCGACCTCATTGCATCGATAACAACGCACATGCACTACTCGTTTTCTATTCATGCAATTTCTTGCTACATGACCCCGATCGTTGCATTTATAGCAGAGGATACCGGTTTGTGAACCCGAACCAGTAGAAGCTCTAACACTACTTTGGTTGGCTTGTGCGGCCGTGACAAGGAGTTCCTCTAAAGCAGAGTCATCTTTCAGGATAGTTTTGGCCCGGTCCAATAATTCGCCGAGCGCTAGCGAGTCTGCACAAGAGTTTGCCAGTAAAAGTTACTTTACTCTAACCTGGAGCTCTGCTAAGAACAAATATACTAACGCTCGTTCAGATAGTCTGCCAAACAGGATCGCCAGCTTTTTCACTGCGGCCTAGTTTCGCCTGGCCGCAGAGCCCGTGCTGCAAATTGTTCGTAAGCAATGCAGGGGTCAATGACAAACGCCTTATAGAGTACAACCTTGATTCTAGCTGGATCTTCCTTCTCCTTATCACTAAGCTGTTGATATACAGCGAATATACCTCCGGTCAGTCGTAGAGGAAGCACATGCTAGATGGCTTTCACCCCGGACAGGCGACAAATTAGTTCGACTTTTTCCACCCATTCCAACACAGTAGTGCCATCGAACTCTGGGATAAGTTTTAAGTCAACAATGTCTCCCATTTAACCGGAATTGCTTGTGGTCAAAAGAAATTAGCGACTCTGTTGTGGGACGCAATTTCAGATTCAGCCTTTCTTCCCTCTACACCGGTTTCTTGGTATTTATCGTTGTTCTCTGCCTTGTATCCGCTGTGTTCGTTCATTCGTTCTATCACAACTGAATGTATCATACGGTGTACTCCAAAAAAATTCACTTATCTTCACAAGTCGCCAATCACTTGTCCGGGTGATAAACATGCTAGACATCCAGGCACCCACACACCCGGATGTCCCTCCTCGATTCCGTCCAACTACGCTAATATTATGTAAAAGTTAATGACCCAATTTCTTGTTGGGCAACAAAGAAAGGACCGGTTTGACGGAATGACGCTCTCGCCTTCGCTCAAATTAAAGTCCTACAAGATGAACTCTCTTTCGTTGAGAATAAGAAGGTGTTGTTCACTATTTCTGTTATTCGACTCGGGTTCTGGTTCACTATGCCTGCTACATTTATGTAATGTATGGGGAAAATGGTTTTGTTTAACAAAATTTCAACATTATGTGGAAAATGCCTTTTACCAGAATTTTTGGCTTACTATTTATTTTATTTGCCAGTGCTCACACCAAAAAATATATTACCATTTACTAAACTTTCAACACATGATTATTCTCAAGTATGGGTGAAAATGTCATTAAAAGTATTTTTAAAAAGAGGTAACTTTTATTACAGCCAAGGTCTCAGATATAAATTAGATTAAAGCCGGAATATGAGATTGTTGGGATTGTTATGAGTTTGAATTTGTTATCAGAAGGATTTTATATTAAGATGGTTAGTTTGCGGGCATGTTCGCCATATTAATCCACAACAATATAGAATATAGGCATTCAAAAACGAATCAATCGCAAGGCAATTGAATAAGAAACACCGGTAATTAGGATTCAATAAAAAAACAACAGACATTTATGTACAATTAATATACAATTAGAGAACTTGTGGTTTGATAATACAAGGGTTGACCATATATAAATTGGGTGATTGACCATGTATAAATTGGGTGTCTTATTGATTTACAGTTCAAAATTGTTCAAGTGTTAAAGAACTGGTCAAACAGAGTAAAATGGAAAATGTTACAAATACAGAAATTTGTGTAGTTTGTGTGCGTGAATAAAGTAGAGTATAATTGTCTAATAATTTACCTTGGATTGTTCTGTGTTTACTTTTTGTTAAAATACAATTTCTATCTTAGTAGTGTGTAAGAACACTTTTCTTAGAAAGTTGTAAGTGAAATTCGAGAGAATAATATTGGTGTTTGAGTCAGCAGTTGACGCGCAAAAAGTTTCTTAAGTCAAAATAGTGACACGCGTGAATTCGTGTGACATCTCGCTGAAATTAAGTGACTGACTGCTTGTAGTTGCGTGAATGTTGGTAATGGTCTTTAACGTATGACCGCAAGGTTAAGACGGGAATTCTTGAAGATTACATCTTGGCAGCAAGGAGAAAGATGAATGAAGAGAAACAATATTTATTACTGTAAACAATACAGTAAATGTGGCACAAGGCCGAAAAAGGGGATGGGAAAAGGACGGTCATCATTTGTCTTAATTTATAACTTAGCTAGCCACAACCACTGACCCAATCATACAAAACAATAATCCTAGCACCAAAACAACACATTCATACTTACCTTCCTTACTACATCCACCAAAATACCTCATTGTCTCAATGAAAATCCTACATAGCCCCATATGTACAAATCGTTGTCTGTGAGGGGAGGGGAATAAAAAAAAACAAGCTAAAAACACCCCAATGATGTATATACAATATGGTTATAAACTATTTACAAGAAACTAAACAAAATTATGTTAGTAATAAAAACCCCCACAAACCTTAAATGTGGCAGAAAAATCAGTTAACTGGACAAAATCGATGTGGGACTATAAGAATATAGGAAAACATTCATCCATCCCAAGCACTCACACAGACGTGCACACATTCAGACACAACAACAAATACGAAAAACATACACGCGAAAAGAAAGTCGCCCCGCATCCACCAGAGAACTGAGATCACTGACCACCTAACGAGGGAGGAGATGGAGAATTAAACTAAAGGGAAAAAGGGACAGAAATAAAAGTGGCCAATGAGCAAACACACCCTAGCTAAGTTTACTGCAAAATACCTTCTTCTAGCCTAACTCCAGGGATGGGTTGCCCAAGTTCAAAACAGGAAAACAATATCCTGATGCCTAACCGATATCAAAATGCCACTCGAGGTCAGCCCCTTTTACTCGGCACATACGCGCAAGATTCACCCACCTTTTGCCGAATTCTGATGAGGTGAGCCGCCGCCTTTCCTTCCTAATCTTGACTTTAAGCTGATGCTTAAAGAACAAGATCAGTTGGGAAGAAGTAAACTTCTCGCCCCCATAGAATTCTTTCTGACGCGTCACGACTCTCATAAGACCTAGTAAGCAACAGAACACATAATGTTCAGCCTTCGTCATCTGCGGAACCACATTGCTACAAACAGAACTTGCCTCAAGGACAAAGAACTTTCCTTGCAACATGCGGACCATGAGGCCTTCGACAAACTTACACAACGGCACTACTACCCTGCAATAAAAGAAGGCGTGACCAATGGTCTCGACTTCCCCAATACAGCGATGGCAGTTTCTCCAAACCCGCTGAACAAAATTTTTTGGCTACCCAGAGGAATCACCAGCCAGGTGAGTGATGCCTCATCGTTATTGAGGCATTTCAACCCAGGCGCCCAAGGCCATATCGAGTGAGCCTCCTGCTTCGTAAGACCGAGCTTGTCAATCAGATCATCCTGAACGCCCCCCACTGACTAACAGTTGATACAATGCCCTACGAGACAACGCCTGGGCGTTGGAGAGGCCATCCAATCCGCGATAAGTCTGCTATCGCAGTTGATTTTGACCCCTGTCACCATCTCATAACAACTGATCTCATTGCTGACTTCGTCAATCTCGGCTCTGCTCGACACAAGAACCGAAACGTCATCAGCATAGGCGGAATACCTGGCTGAGGTAGTAAGCCCCAGGCAGGGAAATTCCGCGCAGGACCGAATTCGCCTTTAACTTGCGAAGGAATGGTTCCAACGCAAGAACGTAAAGCAAAGGCGAAAGCGAACAACCTTGACGAATGGAGCGAGACAACACGAAAGACTCCGATCTTACCCCATTCACCTTCACCAGCGCACCGGGGGTCGCATACAAAAGTCGGATCAAGGAGCGAAAGTCGGGTCCGAAACCGGCCCCCGAAAGGACAGCCTCCAGAAAACGATGGTCAACCCTTGGACTTAATCTAAATTGATCAGCGCGGCTTCACCGTCGACTTGTTCTAAGATCACGGCATTCAAAATTGGTTGCATGATCAACGGTGACACGTTGAGCCCAAACCCCAAATGAATGAAGCAATATATTTGCCCATTTATCTCTTTGAAAGGGCCATAACGATTTGTCGACGTGGATCCAGCAAATAAGCACGGCGCAAGTCCGATCCTTCCTATCGCCACTCCCTCAATTTTTGCGTGTAAACATTTGCATCAGCGGTGTGCACGTTCACATGCTGATTGAGCTCCCGGACCTTCTGTTTGTTTTCCTGTGACACAACCATCAGAAGGATCAGGCCCTTTAGGCCCAAGTTCTTCCTCGGGATACGGAAGTAGCCAGCCGCTATCCATCCAGGTTCGTAGTTCACGAGTATACTCCTCTCTGAGCGGCTTTGGTACTGGATACTCAGCTCTCTGGTTCTTCAACGCGGGTTGTGTCTGGTCACCAGACCACTTCCAAGACACAGCCCAGATCTTTTTGTTCTGGTCATACTCTGCATGGAAGTCAGGTTCTTTGATGGTGATGGCCGCGCACAAAGGTCGGTTAAGTTGAGAAAAGCTCACTGTCCCATCGCTGGGCACACATGCTCCTCCCAACTTCTTAATAATGTCAAATCCGAGCAGCAGATCGAAACCAAGCAATTTGTCGCCCATAAACAGAATCTCAACATCAACAGGGGGCCTGTTGCTTCAGACAAGTTGAATAAGTCCTACCCCAGAGCACCATGAGGGTCCTTTCACCAACAGTGAGCACGTCCACATCCTTCCTCTTCCAAGAGCGTCAATGCGGTCTGCTTACGAACGATCGAGAACAGCCTGTGTCTAGCAAGGCTGAACTCCTGATTCCATTGATATATACAGCAATTGCGGTTAACGCACTCTTCGTATGGAGCTCTAGGAGTAGACTAGCGCTGAGGCCTATTATCCTGGATCGTTACATACCCTACCGCATTGCACATGTAACATCGCATCCGGGGTGTCCGCCTTTCGGTATACGATTCCTTGCAATCCTTTGCAAAATGGTTGAGGCCGTTGCAACGATAGTATGTTATGGAGCCACGTGGATTCCCGGTGGAGAGCTTCCTCGTCACATCCCGTGTTGTTCGCACCGCCACGACTGCCAATCCCTCTTCCAGTACTTTATCTTTCATAATTACTCGAGTCAATAGCTGATCGATAGACAATTCGTCCATCCGGGTCGAAGCGCGAAGGAGATGATTAACTCTGTCTGGTAACCCTCGCACGAACGCACATGCCATGCCGCAGGTCGCTCATTCGGCTGAATAGGACGGAAAGTTTTCGTAACTCCGCCAGATAAGCATCCACCGATTCTATTGCCGTCTGTGGCAAAAGCTGTGTACAATGCGGATTTTATCTGGGTGAAATCCCCCTTTTCTTCCTCTCTCAGCTGCTGGACGTTTAACCTGGCACATCTTACAGACTAGCTCTGCCTTCTCAATCCATTCGACCACGGATGGTCCAGACGCAGAACTATCAACCTTGGTAATAATTTTTAGTTCAAACTTCCCCTCTGTCATTTTTGCCGAAATAGCTTGTGTGAAACTGATCCAAGTAATCGCTTTCTAACTATCCAAGTTTCTCTCTAAAAAACAACACAGCGCTCCAAAGACGTAGCTCCGAGACAGTGTCTTAAATTAAGGTGTCATTCTCTTCTACAAAATATTACAGATCTTTTCATATGCTGAGAACATATCTGTAATTCTCAAGAATTTGATTTTGGCATCGTCTATCTGTGGTCATGTGACCTGCTACAGAGTCGACATGTATGATATCAGAGATCAATTGTCCGCCCACTGCTGTCGCCGGCCTGTGTGATGGCACAGGGTAATACATCAATTCACTGATACCGCACGTGTATACAAGAAGTAGATAAAATGAAGGAAAAGAAAGGAAAAAAAATGTTCTTAACTATGAGTTTCTTTCTCTCCTTTAATACACAAATCGTAGTTGCACGTCACACTTTTCTCCCCAAATTTCTGAAATTCAAATAGTTTTAAATAGGCGTTCAGTTTCATCCTTCGCTGCATCATGAGTAGGTATGTAGTATGGGACACTGTAGCAGCAATGAGCTAATTAGAATCTCAATTTCAGACGATTTCTAGTAGCAGTAGTAGTAGAAGCCAGCATGGCTAACCAACGCTGCATATATATTGTCCATGTAAATAAAGTATGTTAAACCATATACACGTAACTGTTGTTTGTTACAGCGGGCGAAAAGGATGAGATGAATTCAGTTTTGTATTATAGACATGACTATTATAGCACGAAGAACAAACGAAACAAGTACTGCCAATGAGGCAAGAGGAAAAGAAGACAAGAATTGTTAATATAAAATTATTTGTATTGCCGATACAGAGCATATGAGCAGAAAATCTCTTTGTGGGCAAGGGAATTGACTTGGAGGAAGAGTAGAGCTTGTAGGCCGTGAAGTTGATATATGTGTCCAGTTGGTTGAATGAGGTCACTGGCGGTGCTGTTGAGAGCTTATCCGTTCACCGCGTTTCTGTTTCAGTCATTATGAGCCGCTTTCTTAAAAGCAAATATACTGGCTCATAAATTCATCTTTTTTTCTATTTTTTTCTTTGGCGGTAACGTTCGTGATTGGTTTCTTTTATATTGTATCTCAAATTTTTGAGGGGATTTGTTTTGTTGACCGAACGTGATGCTTGGAGGCCCAGCGCAGAGGACGACATTCTTATTTTTATTTTTGCTTTCTTAGCGTTCACATTCAACCAACATGAAAGAGATCTAATTTGAAGCAGAGTATAACAGTAGTAAGAAACAAACACAAACTATAGAAGTGTGTGAAAAAAACAAACCATTTTCCAGCCAAAATAAGCTGTATACCGAGAGAATGAAGTCAACGAAAGAACGCGCGTAGGATTAACTGAAATAAAGCTTATACGCAATAAGAACATAGAAAACTGTTTCACTTGTTTTTTTAAGAAGAAAATGTCCTAGGTTGTTGCACTTGGGTGGCTTGACACCGCCCAAACAGTTGAACACAGTAGGGGAACCAGAAACTTTGCATCAAATATGGGTGAACTGGAAAATTGATGTAGAAATTTTTATTGCAGCCACGGGTGTCACAAATACTAGATAAGTGATTCTGTTAACGGACAGAAAGAATTTACGCGAGATCGAAGAATTTCACGGAAGTAAAAAAAAGGATAAGTGGCCAAGTAGTCATCCAACTTTTTAATAAAGCCTTCGCTTTGAAGGAAAATATTCCTCAGGCCTGTATAAAACTCTGGAGTCAGAAAGAGACGTTGAACAATTCCATCACTCATCTAAAGGGAATGACAAAATCCTGTACATTCTTATTTGAGTCGGACGAATTTGTTAGATAGTCTGAAGATCAACAACACTATCATGCTCTTAGTGATATATAGCTCAACATGATACCTTAATGGAAAAAAAACGTGAAAAAGAGGGACCTGGAATTAAATTCCAGACAGATTCTACCAAATTGTACACCTACGCCAGTAAACAACTTCTTTCCATATTAGGGAATGGTTTATTGAATGTGTATTTCCTGATATTAGCCGGTGTTTAATTACTCCATTTTTTTTGTTGGGGGTGATAGATTACACTGGGACGAATTGTCCCCATTCCTTTCGTATTCCATTAGTAAAAAGGAAGTTCGATTCGGATAGCTTTTTCCCAAAAACCGCTACTTTGTGGAGCAGAAGCCAAGAGGATTAATCGTCTAGAATTAATCGTTTTCTTTCCTACATATCCTCATAAACTGCACTTCTTACCTCCTTCTCTTACATCAACCTCATTCATTAATCCTCTACCTTAAGTGGCTCTTGAGTCTTGAATTAGGCGAACAGTTAAAAAAGAACTTTCCTCATGTGTATTCTATGAACAAAAAAGGGACAGAAAAATATGGTGTCAGTATAATACATTTTCTATTCGTGCCTGATTTTTATCAAAAAAGAATGATCTCCATTCATGGCGTTTTTAGAAAATCTAGCGATACATTCGACAACATTGAAGCAGTCAGTCTGGCTTAAGTATATAGAAGATGTGACTCCACTAAGAGAAAATACAAATCCATATTGGATCATGTGAACTCAAGACCTTCAGTACAGTTCATAATTGAAAATGGATACACTAGCAAACTTCCTTTTTGGACGTTCGACTTACTCACAGAGAAATGAGTTGTAAAAATAGTGCGTATAGAAAACTTATGTAAATAGGGTTATATCTAAACCTTGAGTTTAACAACCTCTTGTGTAACCACTCATTCATTAGCTTCAACACAAGTCATCAGCAGTGATCCAACAATGTAAAAACTACACATCCATCCTGGTTTGTTTTTAGAATAAGAAAAGGGGAAGAGAATCTCATTGTATCCATAATTGTGTAGTTACAGAAACATTTCTTATTTCAAAGTGAAGTTGGAGCAGATCTAAAGGGTTTTGTCAATGTTATATCTTTGAGGTAGAGTTTAATAATAAAACTACCATTCATAATCTTCTTACTGGAGTCGATCTCTTATGAGAAAAGATTTTAACTAAAAACTAAATTTCTAACATCCCATACACGAATGAGAAAGCAGCCATTTATTTAATGTCATAGGCGACGAGCATAAGAAATCTATAACCAAATGTGAAGTGGACAATATTTTGAGGGAGATGGGTACACATTACTCACCAGGCAAATATCGTTTTTTGGACAGCGGAGTTCATCGCAATGTGCTTTTCATTGTTTAGTAAAGTAGTTGTTTGGAACCGCCCTTGTACTTGATGCACCTTGAGCTTCTTGTCCATTGGTATTTTAATGACTATTTTTCATTTTCTGAATAAGTGAACAACCTTAGGAGGAGGCAAACAATAAAATGCTACTATTCCTTGGCTCTTGGTTAAGAGTAAAATTGTAATCTTTTCTTCTCTCTTTTTTATTGTAGATGAAATAAATCAGACCTAAGAAAGCCATGATTAAAACACCAGAAAATAACAATCGGGAACAAGAAAATAGCGACGGCTTTCCAAACCAATAGATTACATATCCCTTCAATAACAATGTGATGGAGTTAGTGTAAAGACCTGTTGCGGGTCGGTGTATGCGTTGAGAGAAAGATACGTGTGTCACCTGAAATGCCCACAACAAATATGGCAGACTCGGGATGCGAGTCCACGTAAATAAATGAGAAGAAACGACAAGAACCACTATATATGTTCAAACAAATGTTAATGTATCAACAATAAATGGTTACAAGTGACAAAGACAAAAATGTGTGTGCCAAATGTATGTGAAAACCTAATTGACCAAATTATGTGTAGTGAGTGAATGTGCATACGTACGTAATTGTTCATTGGTTTCTCTGAGAGCCGTTGCATAATAAACGGATAATGTGAGAAGAAAGTGATAACACAATTATCGCAGAGTATTTATAGTTCTGAGGCCGTCTCCTAGTAGCAGTTTCAAAAATTAGGAGGATGTAACCTGAGAGTCCAGATTTTCAATCATGTTATTAAGAAAGGTGATTGATTGGACTATTTACACGACAAAGAACATTTTCTATCAGTCATGAGAGAAAAATTAATAAAATATCACTTTAAAATATGTTGAACTAGCTAGTATATTAATATACGAGATGATTTGCTCACTGTTGACGAAAAGTTTGTTGCATATTTTATGTTATTTGGTGAAATAGTGATAGTCTCCTTTAACTACTTACGAAACCGGAAGTCTCCAGTAAGAGTTACCGGTAGCATGACCAACTAGTATTAAACGCCCCCACATGTCACATAACAAGCTGAATTCTAACAGGCCGATGTAATGTAAACAAACAAAAAATGTGAATGGCCGCTTAAAAAGTTCCTAATCTTGTAGAATCAGATTCCTACATTTTTTTAAATCTTAAATTTTGTGCAAGTTAAAAACATAGAGGCTCCCAACCAAATATAACAACTGATGTATTTTGATTGGTTGTAAAATATTAATTAGGTGTCGTCAACTACGTCCGAAGGCACCGACCCAAATTTTGACCTCTAGTTGACGCCATAAAATGTAAACATGTTCACGAGCCTCCCCACGTGACCAAGAGAACTAATAAAAACGAAACTTCGACGCCACTTGGTCAGTGGGCACTTAAAATATTGAACCAATTTACTTGACGTCATTGGAAATCAACACAGCAAAGGAGCCGAACTTTATCTTCAATACAACAACAAACCTTGTCAACCATTTCCAGGCTTAACATTTACTCCCACGAAATATTGTATTCCACAGGAAGAATCCCTGGTTAATGAGCGGTAACTCTATAACAATCAGTGAGTCAAGAACAATACTTTTTTCTATTTAATACAAAAACAACTGTTTAATTTTCCTATAAAAACAAATAAAGCTAACTACACCTTCTCATTTTCATACATACAGTACAGTAACTCAAATTCTTTCAGTAACACACACCAAAGAACTCTATTGTGTTTATCGACTTTTGCACTATATATTATGTATTTGTTGTGTTTATAAAAAATATTTATTGTTGAACAAATTCATAATTTCTACTATTTGATTATTTCTTTTGTTGTTGTCTTTCTTACATTTGATATTGTAAAAATTGTAGAGGGTCAGTTTTTATTTCTATTTATAACCAACACAAATTGGCTGACCCACTATAATCTAAAAGGGAGATAATTTAAAAAATGGAATTAGAACGTAAATTAACAACGAACAGTCACGTAGAATTTATCAGACGTTATTTCAATTCTTTAGACGTGTTTTCAACTCTAAAATCCATATTTATACATTTTTTTTACTAATCCACGAATTATAAACGGCTGTGAGTTACCTCGTTTTTATAATTTTCAGTTGCATATATGGCCCGTTTTGCAAATGAACGTTATTAGATAAATTTTCTGCCATCTTTCCATCGCATTTAAAGATTAAATTATAAAAGTTTGTTGTGATATTTCGTTAACAAAAAATGGTTAACGAATGTGTTGCATTTGGCTATTGGGTATGTTGCTAACAGTGAAAAAGTATCGACATTTCCTTTTATTCTTGGAAAATCCGACCTCATAGAAAAATGGATAAAATTCGTTAATTATATTGATTTTTGGGATCTTCCACAACAAACCAGCCTTACCTCTTTTTAGGAAATGCACTTTTCCTATCTGGTAAGTAACATCCTACTTTAATAAAAATATAACAAGTATTCATTGGTCAATCACCTTCAATCTAGCTTGTTGATTGGTCAGTTCCGACCAATCAAACCGCCTGCACGCGACCAATCTGTTTTCCCGCTCATATGCTGGGAGCCTCACGACCATTATATAAACCCAACACGTGTAAACTCCCTCGAGTTTTCTTTTCCTTCATCTCTCTCGCACGTCTCATTCCTTGCTACCATGTGCCAATATGTAATCTTCAAGAACTCCTGTCTTAGCCATTGCGGTCAGACGTTAAAAACTATTACCAACATTCACGCAAGTAAAAACTCGGAAATCTCTACTGAACTTTTACCGAGTTTACAACTTACAATTCCAAACTTTATTCTTCTAAATTACAGTTTAATATTACTTCTTCTTAATATGAACTCAGGTACAACAATTACCTAATCAAAGGGACACGACTCTGTCCTACCTTTTCAGTTCGCATGCATGTACATCAAACATTAATAAATTAAATTGTTATGTTTTGAAATCATTCCATTCAGTTTTGTATTTTATACTATGTGCTATTTACGTCAAATATAAATTGCATTGCGTCCACGCATTGTCCTTAATCTCACCTTTCCTAGCCAAAGTTAAATATTGATAACACCGTCACTACAATATTGGCAACCCCGACGTCTGTTCACAACAACAATGGTAATACAACCGCTACAGATTGGTTTCCTACGAAAAATTCAATTCTCTGTATGATTATTTTGAAGAGAAATTTATTTTGAAAGGAAAAAAAACTGAATTGGGATTTACATCCAATACCTACAATACATTCAGAAAAATAAGAAAACCGTCTCTTTTGCCGAATACAAGGGAATTGAGAAAACCTGCAAAACAATGACGAGTCCGAACTGATGAATTATTTGATTTTATTTCAGCTGATACCATAAAGGATTTTACTCAATTGGAAGAAGCAAAGTGTTGATTTTGAATTTTAAAAAAAGGGAAGATTATATTCTAATTTATAGAATAGTCTTTAACCCTGAAACATATTTTCTATCTATAAATGAATGTATTAGCATTGACCAAAACCTTTATGTCCAGCTCCAGTGCGATGGAATCCCTATACCGTTACCACAGTGGTTTATACATGGACATAATGCTAAACTCACAAGATTAACTACATATAAAACGTGGTGGAAGAAAAATAATACTCAATTCTAAAAGAATTACGAAAAAGACATTACCAACCAAGCGGTTGTCCTTCATTTTCTGCAGAACTAATACGTTATGCCTTATTACTGCGCTATACGTCTCAACTTCTGGAGAAATTTCCATTACCATCTTTTTCTTTATTAGAGAAAATTCAAAAAAATTAATTATACATTTTCAATGTGAAATGTGTTCACTGGTCATGGTAGGCAATGACAGTGATGATTCTTCAGAGAAACAGTACTTTGATTTACTTTTTTGACGAGGTCTTACAGTTCCATCTAACCAAATAGCAGAGTTCGTTTGTGCTTGTTTTGCAATACTTGACTATGCAGATAAATTTATTGTAAATCATAATGAATCCACTACAAGAAAGTCTGTTGAAAGAATTTTAGAAACTTATTCTCCAAAATATGTTTTTTACGTGTGAAGAACACACTAAAAAAGTAATTCACTTTGCAGCAAAAATTGTTGTGAATATATTTTACAACAAACGAAAGTTTTCATTCGAAATTCGACAAAATATTGTAAAATGTTAAAAAACACAATGGTCAAAAGAAAATTGATTTATAGAGAAAATGTTGGTAAGTTTGTTTTTTTACTTGTATTTGTTTTGTATTACTGCTTAATTCTTTAATAATTTTTTTGTTTCTTTGCAATCTTTTATTATTACTTTTCTATTCAAAAAGAGAAAAACAGCCTGTTTGTGTATTTTGGAGCGGTTTTAACATGTTTTAGATAAAAAAAAAAATTGACTATAAACTAAATAGGCCTTTTAGAAATTAGTCTGAAATGTGACATGTGGGGCCGTATATAGTGGGACATGCTGATAAAAAACCAGGTTGTTGGCACTGTGAAGAGAGTCACTTCTTTGCAGTTTGTCAAGGAAAGGTTTCTGAAATGTCAGCTGTATCCAGATAAAATTAATTTTCACCGGCCTTATCTATGTAATAGGTGACATTTATAGTCCTACTTACTACAGAAAGCAGGCTTCTGCAATCTTCACTTCCGTTTTCAAATAAAATAAAATTTTGATTACCTTTCAGAAGGATGTTGAACAATGACTGATGATAGGAAAAATATGATAAAGGTCCAAAGTGCGGCCCCCTCAATCATTACACGGTCCCAACACGGAAGATGCTAGCAGTTCTTGAAAAGATCTGCCAATAGCCGTATTGGAAATTGCGATCCAAACAACAAGAAGAATGATATGTAGATCATTTTGCTACCCTAATATATTCCTCAAATCACAAAATCTACCCCACTAAAGCACCCACTCACACTACCACTTCACCTAATACTATGTCCACCATTAATAAAAACAATTCTACCACTAACTTCACTTCATCTATCAAAACGACACATGAGCCATTCCTCAAAAAATAATTGACTCATGCATTCTTATAAATACTTTCATCCGAAGAAAGTTTTGAATCTGAAAGCAAATCAAAAAAGGAAGCTACAAGAAAGACTTCTTGCAGTGATAAGGAAATGTGGGGTACCTGAGAAATGGTTCAACCGCACGGAAAATTTGCGATATACTTCAACGGGCAATCTTCAATCTGTCGCCTCCAGTGGCTAATTTCAACAACCCGGAACATACAACATTGAAACAATTCTGTTCAGAGAGCAACTCTATCTTTTTTCAATCGTTTGTTTTTATCCTATGCATGGAACGTCGTTAGCTTGGAAGACGGTTGCATTTGCATTCAAATCGAAATGAGCCAAGAAATTATTGGCCAGGTTATATGTGTACTCGACAAAAGCATGTTCTATTCTAAAGTGCATCGTTAGTAAATCACAATGTATCTCGATTTAATATGCTCCCTCGCTGCTCCTTGAGGTAGCTAATATATTATCCAGTAAAACGAAGAATGTCAGTTACTGAAAATATTTCAGGTGCGTCCACCAGCCGAAATTGCATAATATTGGACGAATACAAGCTTTTGTGATAAGGTCGATAGAACAATATATTTCTCGTTCAACGTTCTGTAATACTGACTCTCATTTTGTTCTTCACTATTATCACCGGGGAACTCCATGACAAACATATATGTTCACTACAACGGGCGAAATGGATCTGCCCAGTCACTTCCGATTTTAATGTATGTGGAAAAAAGGAGTATTCTTGTGTTTACTTACATATTTAATGCCTGTTTCACATAGACCCTGATCATTTGTGCTTTGCAGCTCTGTCCTCTTGGTAACTCTGATCATGTAGTGTTGTCTATAGAGATATATTTTCCCATTCTCCCATCAGTCATGAACCTCTTATTAACAGAATAGCTTTCTGTTATCAACAAACTGATTTGGACTCGTTTTGTGATTTCCTTCGTGATGCCGTTTGGAATGGTACTTTTAATCATCCTGTTTATAAATGTGCCACTGAGATCTCTTTCCTGGGTCAAAACCGGCATCGAAGCTTTCGTTCCAGCATTTCACCAAGTGAAACGACGAACATTTCCTTAGTTTTCAACTGCCAGCTCAGCCGCTATAGCCCATATGAATCAGATCTGATTGTAACAGACGTCTCTCTGTCATTGCTCGTAATGATTGCAAGCGTGTCCTCAAAGAAGCAAAATCACTAATTGCTGATAGAATGAAACACTGTAGAGACTCTCACAATTTTGGTTCTAGAGATTCCTGCTAGCTCTGCAAGAATTTGCTGAACAATAAAAACTCCTCAGTCCCTCCTTTTTTCAATCAATTTCAAGGATTGACATCTACTGGAGGTAAGGTAGAGTGTTTTGCTCGGAAGCTCTCTTTCAACTCTGCTCTCGACTCATCTAGTGTAGCTCTGCCAGATTATACCTCTAGAACGGAGGCTCTACTGAGTGGTATATCCGCATAACCCTGTCACTAGTTTCTGACATCATTTATAAATTAGATCCCCACAAAGCAAGCAGAGCAGATGTGACGGGATCCTTGCCGTCGTCTTAAATGCCGGCTCCTGTTCTCTCCAAACTTTACAACAAATGCCTCGCTATTTCCCGCTTGTTGGAAGTCCTCCTCTGTACTTATTGTTTTTAAGAACACTGGGAAACCCTCTGATCCCTCAAATTATCGCCCTATTAGTATCTTACCTCTTTTCATCAAAATACTCTAGGCTCTAATTATTGACGAATTAGTTAACAAGTTTATTGAGGTAATTATTTTGGTGGACCAAAATTTTTGGTTAAGATGATCCGAGTTGTCAAACTAAATTCGGAATTTCTGTTTCAGAATGTTAGAAATGTTACTGATTTAGTCAATCATTTAAAAGGTCATGCAATTGCAGTTATTTGTGACAAAATCAGGCGTGGCTGACCACATATATAGAGAGAAGGGAGATCACCACCCTCTGTGGGATCAGGTTGAGATCATAGACAAGGAACACCATTTGAAAATTCGTAAACTTAAGGAATCAGCACATATGCTTGGCCACAAAAATCTCCTGAGCCGACCAAGCATAGAAATGAATACAATATGGGAACCAGTAATAAGGAGTGCCAGAAAACAACAAAAAATTGTAAAATGAGCTCTGGTAAAAACATGAAATAATAACAGCAAAAAATTGCAATATGAACACTGGTAAAAAAAAATGGATGCTGAAGACATTAGATTTATAATACCCAGAAATTCATACACAGATCTCCTCAAGGCACAGTGGATAAAGGCATTAGTTAGATCCATGTGACAGGACCCAAAGAGTGTGAATTCAATACCCGGTTAAGGCAGTGGAGAACTTTCAGAGGTGAATTAACAGGAGATAACTAATAACTGACATCCATGGCACGTGGGCCTAGAACAGTCTACCCCAGTGAGCGAAATAAAGGTTTGAGTTCGACATTCCAAGCACCTGAAGGAGGCCGGAGCGCACAACGGCCGAAACGTTGTAATAAATATGGCGACAAAGATGAGGACAATAGTCCGAATAATTTAAATAGTATATATATATACGTTCGAATTGAATCGTGTTTATTAACGTAATGTTAATTGATTGGAGTCGCAACATTTTATGAATTTTTTTTTTTTTTTTTTCTGTTTGGTGGTTACTGACTGGGAGTTATAAGAACGCGGTTTGAAACAGTTGAGGAAATCCAGAAAGATTTAGTTAGTGTTACCCTTGCACCTGCCACATAGCTACTGCTTAGGACCAGTATGATTTGGTAGGTGATTTAAAAAGGAAAGGATTTCCTGGTTAAAATGTAACTTATATTATTAAACTACAAACCATCCGTCCATTTTAAAGAAATCCTTTTCTCAAGATTGTGAATTTTCGAACCGAGTGGCGAACGTAAATTTAATTACCTTTTGATAATATTTGATTCTTTTCAAAGAATATTTATTTCAATTTTTATTTAAAGCAATGTTTGAAATATAGAAATATAGAAAAATAATGTTTGACATTTTATTAGCATTTTAAATATAACTTGAAATTCGATATGGATTTCCATGGATAAAAAATAAGAATAGTAAGACACGTAAAAAATATTTTGAATCATTTTTAAAAAAGCTCTGTAAAAGAACCTTCATTCTTATATATATATATATATATATATATTATAAATTAATTGATTTAAAATATGGTTTTTCCGCTACACAGTTCTAACCATGTTTCAAAAATGGAAGGTCCGAATTTAATTTTGTAATTAAAGATATTAGTTCCATTTCATCCTCAAGCGAATTTTGGAGTAACTTTTAAAATTACTGGGTTTTAAAGACACAGCTAAAATCATAATTCACGTTTCCAAGGTTACAGATTAATTCACTTCTACTAGACAGGGGTGTTTGCGTGTTCTATATGTCTATATTTTGATGTATCCGTTATTAGCTACGTTTTGGTAGGAGGTAGGGATGTATTTTTCAATGAAATCTGACATCCGTTAAATGCATGTCGTCTGGATGTTTTTAAATTTTATTGTTAACGGCAAAAATTCTTACAGCATTTTTTCTATTTGTATATTTAAAGATATTTTTTGTTGGGGGGTTGTTCAGGTTAGAATACGTTTTATTTAACTACAATTTGAAAAATATTTTCACTATTAATTTTTAATATACTATATTTACAAGTAAATGTATTAGAATCCCTTACAGTATGTAGAGTTATTTTCACATCAACTATAAGTATGTATATTATTAGGTATCAATTTTTTTTTAAGTAAACTTTATGACAATGACGCCAAAAATAGCTAATTGACTTCACTGATTTAGTAAACTTTTATTGTTTATATAAACTTAGTAATATCTTGTTTCTCATGTAAGTACAAAGGACATGGGTCATTCAATGGCTTACATCTTCTAACTTTTCATATTAAATTCATTTTACTGTAGGTGTTTTATTTGATTCTTTTAAGTGCTTTTAGTATTTGGAGGGAGATCCATAGGTTACAATACGTTTTATTTAATTACAATTGTAGAAGATGTTTAGGTTAGAATTTCTTTTTATTTAACTACAATTTTAAATACAACTTTAAAATATTTTCACTGTTAATTTTAATAGACTATGTTTCTTTTTTAAAAGAAATAAATGTATTAGAATTACTTACGGTATGTAAAATTATTTTTACATATCAAGTATAAGTATGTATATTACCTTTGTTAAAATTTTTATATTTAAATATTATTTAAGTAAAATTTATGACAATTACGGTAAAAATAGCTAATTCATTTCTCTGATTTAGTAAATTATTATTTTCTTTTTTTTTTTATACTTAGTAATATATAGTTTCACATGTCTGTACAGATGATATGGGACATTCTTTGGCCTACATCTTATAGCTTTGCATCATAATTTCATTTTTCTGTAGGTGTTTTATTGGATTCCTTTAAGTTCCGGTAGTACTTTGAGAGAGGTGTTTTGGTTAGAATACGTTTTATTTAAGTACAATTTTAAAAGATGTTTATGTTAGAATTCGTTTTAATTAAAATTTTAAATACTACTTTAAAGTATTTTCATTGTTATTTTAATAGACTTTTCTTGTAAATGTAACAAGAGATATTACGGACCTACATGTTTC
This sequence comes from Acanthosepion lycidas, assembly GCA_963932145.1. NCBI lineage: Eukaryota > Metazoa > Mollusca > Cephalopoda > Sepiida > Sepiidae > Acanthosepion > Acanthosepion lycidas. The sequence goes on along the minus strand of OZ010592.1, from coordinate 63,900,787 downwards.
ACCCACATATTTTAAGTCACAGTTTTTGCATGAGATTTGGTAGATGCAAGCATCGGATGTAATATGTTGTTTGCTGGTGCTATTTAATAAACTACGGATAGTTCTAGTAGGTAATATTTAAATTATTGGAGATACGTTCAGTCAAATGGTTATTTGGTAGAAAGATGTGACACTTTCAGCTACCCCTGATAATAATTCTTTTGGTCGACTGAAGCGGCTAGCTGCGAGGGAGAGATTACGGAGGGAGATGTCTACGCGGTTTTGAAGAAGGTCGGCAGAGGCAAGTCGCCCGGTCTGGATGGTTTGCCCTATGAATTGTCGCACATCTTTGTTCCAATTTTGACTGCAGTGTTCAACAACTGGTTTCGGTCAGGTTCCATCCCCAACCGGATCACCAGGGGTGTGATCACTCTGTTGAAAAAGGGCAAAGGTGGTGGGGGAACCTAGATGATTACAGGCCCATAACTCTGCTAAACACAGAGTTAAAGATTGTGACCAAGATCCTGCAGGAGCGTTTGCAGTCAGTTGCCATGTCTCTGTTGGGACCCGAGCAGACTTGTTCTGTGAGGGGCCGAACAATTCAGAGCAACCTGCATCTGATCCGCACGATCATAGAGGGTGTAAAAGACGACGAAGAAGCCGCGCTGATCAATTTGGATCAGTCCAAGGCATTTGATAGGGTCGACCATCGCTACCTTGCTGCTGTCCCGCAGGCCGCAGGATTCGCAACCAACTTCTGCCGCTGGATTAGCCTCCTGTATCGCTCCCCCAGTGCGGTGGTACAGGTGAACGGAAGGCTGTCGGACGCGTTCGTACTGTCTAGGTCGGTTCGTCAGGGTTGTCCGCTGTCGCCTCTCCTTTATGCTTTGGCGTTGGAGCCTCTCCTTCGCCGGCTGCTTTTGTGCCGTCCCGCAACGACATTGAGGTGGAACAGAAGGCGCTTGATCGGTACGAGAAGGTGACAGGGGCCAAAATAAACCGCGACAAGTCGTCCGGCTTGCGGTTAGGTGCCTGGAAGGGTGTTGCTCTTCCTGGCCGCTTCGGTTGGACAGACGGTCCTATCCGCATTCTTGGAGTGTGGTTTGGGCCTGACCTCCAGCTGGAGAAGAATTGGTCTGAAGTACGAGCAAAGGTCGATTCCACTGGTCAGACTTGGAATCGACGGAAAATGTCCGTGAAGGGCAGGGCGGAGGTATGTGCTACATACATTTTCCCCCTGATTCTTTATTGATTGTCCGTACTTCCTCTCTGTAAGACTCACAAGAAGGCGCTCGAGCGATCGCTATCCTCCATTTTATGGAGGGGACGCGGGAATCGGGTCGACAGACGAGTCGGCACTAAACGTCCGTGTCATGGGGGGCTGGGAATGCCGCACCTGCCGAGTCACATCCGTGCCTCTAGGTTGGCTTTCCTACGCCGTGCATTGACTGGAGGAGATCCGATTCTGGAGGGGATTGTTAGGGACGCGTTCCCTGGCCTTACCAGCACTCCCCCCATCTCGCGGGTTGAGCGCGATCGTAAACCCCGGGAGCAATCGGTTTTCCTTCGCGAGTGTCGGTCGGCCTTGAGGGCCGTTCCCCGGTCCAGTGACCTTTCTCAGCCTAGGAAGGTCTTCTATCGTGAATTAGTGGAGAGGCCCGCGAAGGATCCTCTACGAGATACGCTCGGCTTGTCGGAGGAGGAGTATCGCTCCTACTGGTCTTGGGCGCCAGCGGCGGATTACTTCAGTAACCCTGAGTTTTCGCTTAGCTGGCGATTGGCTCGGAATCGGCTGCCTCTCAACAACAAGGCTTTCATATGGGGCTTGGCGGATTTGCCAGACAGTGAACGGTGTGGCCTTGGCTTAGAAGAAACGGCTGCGCACGCCTTCTACCATTGCCCCCAGGTCTGCCCCTTATGGGACCATGTCAGCGAGCTGACGGCTCGTCTCGCTCCCGAACAGCTTGTGTCCATTGATCGCGCATACGCGTGTGACAATGTGTCGCCCCCGTATTCCGGGATGAAACGGATGGTGTTTCTGACGTTGATGGCCACGTCTCGAATGGTGATTTGGACGACGCGAAAGGAGGAAGTCTTGCGAGGCAATCGTCTTTCTCATTCGGATCTAATTCGATTCTTTGAGCATCAGCTCAAGATGAAGATTAGATCGGATAGAAAACGATTGCATTCGAGAGTCTTTAGCGAAAGGTGGGTAAAAGAAGCGAGCTTGCTTCGTGTGAACGGGGCTAGCCTTGATTTTCTCTTCTAGGTCAACCTTTTGCACATCGGGGTGGCTTCCTGTGGAACCCTCCCCTTGGTTAGGTTAGACAAGCTTCAGTGTACCTAGTTAATGTTAGTAAGTGTTGTTCCCGGCCTGCATCCCGGCCGTTCTTTGGTTATGATCCAAGTCGAGATTCCCATCCTCCCCAGTTTGTTTTGAACCCCCCTTTTTCATCTCGACTGGGTCAGTTTTATATTTTCCCATTCCAGCCTAATATTTTATACTTTTTCCCACTCCCTTAGCGAGAGCGTCTCTTGATTTTGTCCCCTGGGCAGAATACAGCGGCCTCTCTGTTTTATGGGTTGGACGGTCCTTACTAACATCAATTATGTTTAGTTTGTATTGTGTTTATTTTAAGTTTATTATTGGGTTCATTTCCCTCCCCTCTCATTTTATCATTATTAGAATTGTATATATATATCATCATTAGAATTTTTATGGTATGGGGCGCGATTTTGGTAGGTCGCCCTTGAGAGCACGTGGTATTATGGTGGTTGAAGGATTGTTTGGTGATGGACGAGTTCTTTTGGTGAATGGTTAAAATGTAATGTACGAATGGGTCGTGAATCTGATTAGCTAGGTATAAGATAGTGTTGACCAGCCTCTACCCCTCCCCTTTATTGGCCTCGTGCCACAATTTGTACTTTTTGTACGAATAAATACCAGTCTTGTTCATCGTCTTTGTCATGTTGAATTGATAATGTTAATTATATTTTATGAATATGTCCTGAAGATGGTTTATTAGACCGAAACGTCCGACGTTGACATTATATTAACATTAAAACAGCATAATTGCATATAAGGATTTTTGTTTCTTTTTTCTGTATATTTTTCTTCATACTGTCGGATCTATATCCATATATTTGCTTACACACACACACACACACACACACACACACATATATATATATATATATATATTTGTAAAAGAAAATAGGAAAACTGTAATAGTTGCTGACGCGTTTCGTCCAATGTGGACTTTTTCAAGGCAAAAACGAAACGAATTTATTAAACAAAATAACTAATAATAACAAAACAAAATGTCCTTAGCAACTGGAAGAATTTAGAGAACGCTATTTTCATACTGTTAACTGAAAATTACGTCAAGTACTGTCACGTGTAAAGATATTGTTTTTATTGCTGTGTTAACGGATTCAACCATTTTCTTTTCATTGCTTAATACTGTTATGTACGTTTGTTTGGGAAAGTAGTAATTCTGTTAAGAAAGGTGAAATAGGGAAAAAGCCTGGGCGTAGATTAATATTTGGGTAATATTCAATGGCGGCACTCTCGAAGATTTTCCTTCTGAGTGAGTTTTTTTTTTCTTTTTTTATGAGTGTAGCATTTTTAAAATCAAAATTGTGGTTGAATTTATTTCTATATATGACTAGTGCCTTAGCTAAGTTGTTTTTTGTGAGGTCTCTTTTGTGCTCATAAATGCGTTTTTTTAAATTTCTACTTGTTTCTCCAATATATTGGGAGGAACAGTTTAGGCAATTTATTTTATAAATGCCTGCTTCAGAAATATTAATGCTATCAGTGTTTGAGGATCTGAGTATACCCATAATGGTTTTGGAAGTGTTTGTGGCTATTTTAAGATTATTTTGATGGGATAGGGTGTTCTGTATAGTGAACGTGACAGAGTTGGTTAGTAGTATTATGCATCTGTTTTCATGTAATAAATAATCCGGAATAATAAATTACATTAATGAATGTAATGAAAAAATGTCCCAAACTTAATAAAAACAAAGTTTTATCGTCAAAATCTTTATGTTATTATTAAGAGAAAATACCGAAGGACTTTTTAATATCAAATTATATATATTTTTTTAGAATGTTCGAAATGTGACCAAAGATTAGTATAGAAATTTTTAGCGTCATCTTGCGTTGAAAAACACAGTGATTTTAATATGCTTCCAAAAATCGAATAATTTTCGGATTTTAATGAAACTTTCAGGACTTGCAGATTAAAGTTGGCTGGAATGCATGATGCGGGAAGAGAGTTCCATAGCCGAGAAGTGTTAGCATAGAAGTTGTGGCTACATTTAGCTAGCTTAATCGTAAATTGATGAGATCTCGCCGCCAGCCTAGTATTGCTCATTCATACAGTCTCGGTACCATACCCAAGAGCTCATCCGAACAGTTACCATGAAAATATTTATATATATATATATATAAAACAAAACAAAAAAACACAGAGGCAACCTTACGGCGGTTGGCAAATGACTGAAACCGAGCCGCCAGATTAGGACCAATAATATTGCTGATTCTTCTTTTGATCTTATCAAGGAGCTCCAGGTAAATCACCGGGTACTGGATCATATATGGCATATAAGCATGTGTAACGTATTAACGTTGGAAAGCTGTGATAACGTTTTAAAGGTTCTTTATTATAGACGAAGTTATACAAGCATGTTGGATGATCAGCATCGAGGCTTAGAAGTGATCACAGCTTACCGGATGTATTCATATGCCGATAGTAACCCCGATGTATTTACATCAATGAAGTTGATATTGCTATACCCCCCTTACTAATTAAAGAAGAATAGAAAAGGGGAGGGTGTGTTTGTAATGTTATTCTGTTTGGCATTTTAGGGTTAGGTTACTCGGTCACTACTGGTTGTATTTGCTTTGCATTTAGGAGTCTGGGATAGTGCTCATATTTATGTGGCTTGGTATGATAGTTTTGTTATTTGCGTTGGTATCATTTATTTGTGTATTTGTAGATGTAGTGGGGTTATAGGGTCACTAAAGTGAACATGTCGAGGTTTGTTTACCTCGCTTCTGTTTCTTATTTGGACTCTGTTTCTTATATTATGGTCGAATTATGTAAAATTCGACCATAATATCAAAATGTCCTGAACCAATATCAGTTTAGTATATTTTGATAATACGGTCGCTGGCAATCAGTGTCCATGTTCATTTTTAGTACCCTTACGGGTTGACCTGCTATTAGGGGTGTTAAGTCATGTGCGGATTTGTCATAATATAGCTTCTGTCGATCTTGGCGATGTTGTGATTCTTGTCGTATGTGGTCTTGGTTGGTGTCTTTGAAGTGATGTTACGCCTTGCAACACGGTTGTTGAGTATTTCTACCGGGCTTGGCAATTTGTTGTTGAGCGGTTTTGCCCGTAAGCACAGCAATGGAAGATCGTCATCGTTTCCCACTTGTTTTGCCTTCGGCAGTATATTTTAATTGTTTGTATTTGTCTTTCAACAAATCCGTTGGACTGCGGGAAGGTTGGGGAGGGTGTTATATGGTCAACCTGCCACTGTTGAGCGAATATTCTGTATATCATGCTCGAAAACTGTGGGCCGTTATCGCTGGTTATTCTTGTGGGAATGCCGTGTTCTGAGAACACTTGCTTTGTCACTGATATGACTTGCGTACTTGTGCACTGTCCTGTTATTCTGCGGACTATAGGAAATTTACTGTAATAGCATAAATCAAGTATTCATGCCGATCAAAGTATAATAAATCTGTGCCGACAACTTTCCATGCACAGTTAAGGATTTCGTGTGGTCACATGCTTTCCCTTGGTTTCCAAAAAATGGTTAGAAAGCTAACAGGTCGAAAGATAAATGGGTCTGACGGTTCACCAGTGGTCTTAAAAACTAGAACAACAGACAATGACTTCCAGCAGGCAGGAAAACAGGAGGCAACGTGGCATTTATTATACAGTTCGTGAGAACACTCTTAATTACAGGGATACATTGGGTCCACATGCTTTGTGGGGATCAAGGTTAAAGATGATAGCAGAGATCATGGAAGCATATCAATCGGCAGAGAATCAGTTCTAAGTGGGAAGTTAGATAGGGATAATTCAGATGAGTCAAAAGTAAAGCTTGAGAAAAATTTACAGGCAAAGCATTCAGCTTTATCAGCAGAAGATGTTAGTACCTCAGTTCCAAAGGGGATAGAGACCTTGTCCTATTACAGATACGCCAGTAGTCACGAGAGCCAAATTTTTAGAGTTTATGTGGTGTCTCATTCTCTCAGCAACAGGGACTTAGCTTCTTCGAGGACTCGCTTACATTTGTTACGAGCAATAGCAAATAGGCACCTGTTATGACGAGAGCTGTCACACTGGTATCGCCGGAAATAGTGGTTCCTGTGCTATGGCGGCTGAGCATGGTGATGTAAACCATGGAGAGGATTGCGGTTTCACCTGGTATTTCCGACGAGGGATAAAATCGTCCATACCGGCTTTGATCCATGAAGAAACCTCAGTGGTGAAATTTTTATTTGGAAGGTTGAAGATGTCAGCCCAAGGGGCGTCACGAAGAAAATCACAGAAGTCCTAATTAGCGTGCTGGTAACAGAAAGAGGTCTTATGGATAGGAGGTTCCTGTTTAATAGATACTTGGAAGAAGATATCAGTAGCTACCATAGAGTGGTCCGAGTTACCAAGAGAGCAGTATTGCGAAGCTCGGCAAGAGCGAGGAGAGGAAGTAAGAAATAGATCTAGTATTCGATTTGAGTGAGGTATTTGGCAATGGAAAACGCGCACACTTTAATTTTTGTACCGTTTATATTAGTTATAAGCAGAAATCCTTGGAAAATTTAAATTGTTGTAATCTCGCGACCACGAGGAATAAAAAAAATAATTTCCCATGATTCCGTAGTAAAAAAAAGGAAAACAACCCACTGGCGAAAAAATTAGAATATAGTGTCTTTTCAACAACCTCTTTCTATGAGAGTATGTGAAAATGGATCTCTCCGGGAATGAAGACTAAAGATATGTTTTACTGAAATATTACTTCCTCATATTAAATAAATATGACTTTTTAATAATAGACTTATCACAATAAAATAATTCACTCATTCAACAAGACAACGCAAATATCAGAACATTTAACAATCACATTACGGGAAGTTTTATACATCTACCGAAATAACCAAACCTTCCAATAATAAATTCTTCTATATTTATGTATAAATGTCTCATTTTGTTGTTATGATGTATATCTGTATATTTTACTAACCACAAAAATAGGTGTCCTACAAGGACCATCATAACAAAATCAATTTTTTTTTGTAAAAACACCAGTTACAGAAAATCTGCTCTGAATCTTAAAATAAAAAAGCAATAAAACTAAGACATTATTTAATTAGAAAAGGTTTTAATTGCTTTTATAAATAAGGAATATTATTGACATTATTGTTTTAAGAAAAATGTTTTAATTAGAATAATTTATAAAGTTTTAAATCTTTTAATTTCTGTATTAATTTGTACCAGTTAGGTGATATTGCTATTAAGTAAAAAATATATTTACTAATCCTAAATATTACAATTCAGCAATCCCCAATATTTTAAAAAGAATTCTTGAATTCTTTTTTGTGTGTGCCGATTTTTGTAAATACGAACGTTCATACACGAGATTATCAGAAAATATGAGTGATAACTATAGTAAATTAAAAGCCAAAGTACCAAAAATTGAATAAAACATTAGATTACGGAGAATATTTTCCTAATTTTTTAAGATTACTGGAGTGCGAAAAGTTAAGTAAAAACGGCGCTCACGTTATAACCCTCAAGTATTTTTACAGATATATCCACGCAGAAAAAAATTGGATAAACTTCCGGCTATCAGCCAAGCTGTCAACAACTTAAATAAACACTTACCTCCGTGTTAAAAAATGCATTTCTGCGGTATTTTAAACTAAAAGTAAGTAATATTTGTTTCAAATTAGATAGATTCCTTAAATTTTAAATCAGCTGATATTCCTAAAATTAAGTTTCAGAAAGGTATATTTAATTTTTGGAAGATTTTCTTAATACAGAGAATTTCATTGCGCTGACAGATGATTAAAATAGTACTGAAATCAGTGGTTTTTAGCGATTTCAAAACGAAAACTCCAGTCTATTTAAAATTTTTTGAAATACAGCAAGATATTTTGCTTATTGGAAATATTAACTTCAATCTATTACCTTGCAATCAAAACTAAAATAGAAGCTTCAAGATTTTTCATTTTTTTAAAATTCATTTTGAACGTGTTTCTGTGGAGGTACCTAATTTTATGCAGCATATTTTGCAAAGTAGCTTCAAACATCTAAAAAGTAGCACATATAATTCAGGAAATTGATTTGAACCAAGCTCTGCCAGAAGTGACCATATTACTTTAAAACGTAACTGCCACATCTGCATCATGTAAGAGGTCATTTTCTTCATTGAAGCGTGTGAATAATTATAATTATTCACTCACTGAACTGCTCTCAAAGTGAAGTAAATTTTTTCTTTTCATTTCCATGGAAAAAGATTAGATAGAGAGTGTAACTGTCTATTCTATGTGTAGTTGGGCGAATAAACAATTCTGTCGTCTGATACGCAGTTATTAGCTGAATTTTGATCAGAAAATGTTCACTATTCATTCAATCTATGTGATTAATATTTATTTACTACTGAATTAAGTGTATTGTCAAATGAATAAGAAAATGCTTTCCCTCTTACGGACTTAACTATTCATATATGTGTGTAGATAAAAACCAGGTAAAAAACTTTTAAAAATTAATTTTCTCTTTTAAAGTTACATCAGATTAAAAAGAGCACAGGTGACAGAATTACAGAATGTGTGCGTCAGTGTGTGCGTCTGTATGTGTGTGTATTATGTGATTAATATCATGAAGACATAAAATAATAAATATCTCTCTATTTCCAGTATATTTTATTGTTCTTGTTCTATCGACTCTGTCACTGGCCAAAAAGCATTTGCTTTGAAATGCGTCTACTACTTTGTTTACTGACTACAAACAGATAAATGCCACTATCACGGAAACACTGCTTCTGAAATGACATTTTTCTTTGTGGTGCATGTGATTATCATATGCCTCTACTTCAACCATTGACCTACTATATTTCCCATCACCTACTTTTCTGGAATGTATTCAGGATTTATTTGCTAAATCAATAAAAAAAAAAAAAAAAGCTTCCTACAAGTTGTACCACCTTTAACTATTTTATTTTATTTTTCGTTTCTTCCACAGCAGTTTTGTTTGCTTTGCTAACTTTTTTTTTACGTCTCTGGCGCCAGATTTATGAGCCTTTCTTTCTCATTTGTAGAAGAAGGTGATCGTAGAAGTACAATCAGCGGGGACCCCACAGCGAAGGAGACGAGAAAAGGCAATTTATGTATTCGGTTAATTATTCGATTTATTAAATAAGAATAAATAAATAATTTTCCTATTTTCGACTTTAAGTTTATTGAACAACTTATCAACTGTTTTGTTTCACTATATTCTTTCAAAACACAACTTTCTTTGAATAAAAATCAGCTTTAGTAAATTTAGTGTAACAGTTTGCCTCTTCCCCTACCCACGTTACCGGCATCAGCAGTTGCAGAGACAAACTTCCTAGATGACCTCCGGCCAGCTTCTCCCCATGACTATCGTAAGTACACCTTGGAAAGATAGGAGTCCACAAAATATGTATAAAACTAATGTTACAGCATGTTCCAACCTATTTGCAGTTAGTTTATTTCGCTTCCCGCACGATCTCCTGTGGTCCACATTGTTGTCAAATACCCACTTTTCAATGCTCTTCAGAATTTTTTTGAAAAACGGGACAAATAGGTCTTTCACTCATGTAGAAGCCACGTATTAAAGCGATTACAATGCCAATTTGCTGGAAACTTATTTGGATACAATTTGGCCTATTTACATTTGGACTATTTACATTTGGACTATTGTCCTCATCTTTGTTGTTGTTATCACAACGCTACGGCTGTATATTGACGTTGGTAATCTACAGGGAACTCCGAACTGATCCCTTTATTTAATAATTATAGACTGTTTCTATGTTTCCTTACTATCGGTAATTTTTTTTCTTTTTTGAGATCCTTTAAAGGGCGGTTATAAACAGTCGTTTACTCCTTGTTACTCTTTCTGCTAAGCTGCGATATCACAAATATAAGTGATACTGTTTAAGGAAAATTTTACTCAAAAAGCTATTTTACCATTAAAAAAAAGGCTGATTCTACTTAGTAAGTTCCTAAACTCAATTGTTTTATTGATTAGAACGTAGGATGGGAGTGAGTGAGAAATAATAACTCTCTTCACCCACTCACTTCAAATTCGGAGGACTGAGGAAGAAGAAAGAATTAAATTTTTGAGCCTATGTGAAATTGTTTTTTGACCAATGAAAACCTGTGTTCACAGAAATTATCCAGTTAGTCAAGAAGGAGAAAGAAAGTAACGAAATTCCTTTTTACATAAAATGAGGACAAAATTAAAATAATGAGAAGAGTGTCTGAAGTCATGTAAAAGGTTTCGTTTGAGTTCCTCGAGGCCATCGTTGAAGTACGCGCCAGTGTAATATTTACTCGTCAATTATATTATCAGCCTCTAACTAGTACGTGGCTCACTTCACCACATTAATTTAACTTAGATTAGGAAACCAAACTGACGTGAAGAAAAAAGGATAAGCCAAAGACATCATTGCATATAAAACTTGTATTTAACAAGATGTACAAACAAGGATGTGAAAGAAAGGCATGCATTGAGTAAAACAAGAGTTGTCTCTCCTTAACTATTATTTGTATTTCAAAGTTCAATGAAAGAAAGTTTGTGAGAGTTTCTTGTAATAATTGTTCTCAGCAGATTTGCTGTGTAAGAAAAGTTTATGTGAGTATATAAGGAATGTTCAGCATGTAAGTTGTGGTGTGAGTGAGAAGGTTGGAAAAGTTCGTAAGAGTTCGTACGTACGTGAATGCGTTAAATACTGTTTAACGTCTGACTGTCATGGTCGAGACGATAATTCTCTGGGAGTACATTTTGAAGCAAGAAGAGAGAAAAAAGTGAAAGAGGCAAACTCGTCTTTGCTATTTATAGATAATGTAATCACGTGACTGGATCACAGTACCTTTGCGAGAAACGTGACTGAGTCACGTGCTGGAAAATATATTGTGCGTAGGTGTATTGCAACGCCCACTTGTGTGTTTATTGACCAATTAGCGAGCGAGTTTTGGGGGAACCTAGGAAAGCCTCTGGGACCCGATTCTCCCAAAAGTGCACGAAATCGACTACATGAAAATATAGCGACTATAAAATTGTCGCATAGCTGCGATTTATAAATTGTCCAATAGTGTTGATTTATTATCCAATGAATGCTTGTTGTATAATTTGAATTTGTGTATGTATGTATGTATGTATGTATGTATGTATGTGTGATGATGATCATCACACGTTTCCTTGTCATTATTACCCTTCATTAATCTTCTTGGCGTGGGTAAGTCCACTCCCAGCGACAGATTTAGGACAAATGAGGCGCTGTGCTTGTAAAGTTATGAGGTCCCTTACTTGGGCCCTGAAGGAGATAGACCCGGCAAGCCTACACAGGCATGGAAGGAAGATGCCCCACCTCGGCCAACGGAGCCCTGTACTTAAGCACACTTAAGCACTATGGTAAATCTGGCACTGCTCACGCCACCATAGAATACACAACAAATCCTTGATTAATTCCTTGTTCAAATTTTCACTTCTTTTTAGACTGCTTATTTTGTTTTTCAAATTAAAACATTTTTATCTTGTTTCATTATCCTTTTTTCAAATGTATGTTGTGCCGGACAGGAAGGAACATTCGACAAAGAAAAAAATTTGGTACACCCAAAAAAAAGAAAGAGGAAAAAAGAAAACAAACATTCGTATGGACACTGTGCTTCTTATAAAGTCTCTCTCTCTCTTTCTCAACTATTTTCGTCATATTTGTATAAACAGCGTTAAGCCAAAAAGAAAAAAAGAAAGCGAAAAGCAATATAAAATTAAATAAAGTATGCTTGTCCGTCTCACTGACTGTCTATTTTTAGCCTATTTATATACCTTGTAGTGCAACACTAATTTCATTTTTCTGTTCTGTTCTCTTTAAAATTGTCAGCAATGGATCTTCACGTGGCTGCCTTCTATATCGCTTTTGCCACGTTCAGCGGTAAGATGACATTTTTAAAATTTTATATTATTTTTTTACATTTAAAATCATAAATATTTTATTTTTAATCTTCTTTTGTTTATGACACAAGTAAGGAACATAAAATCTAACGTACACAAAAATGCATATTTTAACATCCAAATTTAAACATAAAGTAAACACGCATTTGCATCGTTAACTTATGTAATTTATTCCAGTACGTTGTTGAAAATATTGACGCCTTACTGTAAAAGAAAATTAACAGTTTACAAACACATTATACAAAATATTAATGGGGAAACATTCTTGTAGTACAAATTAAAATGCAGAATGGTACCACCACAAACCTCTTAAAAATAACAAAAACGAAATATGCATTTTAATTTAAAGTAAACGCCTTCTTCAAACTTAAATTTCGGTTTTATTTGTAGTACATACTACTTTACAATAAAAGTGAACCCCAGTCTAACCACAAAAAGTAAGGCCCACTCTATGTACATATTGCAGATAGTAATGAAGAATGCTATTTGGTACTGAGATTTTCTAATAAGATACACGATGAATATCAGGCGCTAGTGCAAGTAAAAAAAATGTGAAAATTGATCACAAAGAATTTTTAAAAATGGGAAATTGATGACAAAAAATTCAAAGAAATTAGTCGTGGACCCCAAAGCTAAAATTTTACACTACAGTAAATTACTGAGCGTTCTCACCATCTCTATATCTGTTTCTATCGAAACAGATATAGAGAGAGGGATGGTGAGAACATTATTTTTGTTTCTACGGAGAGTTAGGTTTCTACAAAGTGAAATAATATTTCAATAAAGTTATGCTTCTAACTGAATTTTTCGTCAAATGTAAGCTGATTAAACACAAAAATTTACTATTTTGAAAATCTCTTGTGGGTCACACATAGTGATGTTTTGCGGGTTTTATAGCGTCCTGCGGGCCGAATTTTGTGCAGGTGTGGTCAAGACCCTTTCTACTCGGACAAAAAAAAAGTACAATTAAATAAAGATAAAAAAAAATATTATAAATAAAATCAAATATTCCAAATAAAATGAAGAAAAGAGAAATTAAAATTGATAAATAAATTTTGAGCTTCATTTATTTTTTAAAAATACTTGTTCTGTGTCTAAGACAGAAATTAAGATTTCTGTTCTGTTCGTTTAGCTTTTTAAGTTTTCGTTTAACTTATTGTTATTTGAGAATTGATTTGGATATTTAGAAAAGTATAGGAAATAAAATTTATAGGAATTAAAAATGTAGTCTGCGAACACATCTTTTACAACAAAAGGGAATGAAAAGGGAATCCAATCGACTTTGCTTTGCCTTATGTTTTTTGTGCGAGTTTTTGTACTTTATTCTTTTTAACAAGAAGACTTTGTATTAACTTTGTAATAACGGATTTTATTAATTTCGCTGGAAGAAGACATACGCTGTGTATTTGCAATGAACAATATTGCTATTACTAGCCGCCTTATAATGATGATCCACGAAAAATGATTTTGCATTGTAAGTACCACCACGGACGTAAAAAAACAAAAACAAAAACAAAAAAAAAAACGCATTTTAAATAATTTAAAAATACCTTCTTCGGATATGAATTTCGGTTTTATTTGAAAGATAAAGTTAATCCGAATAGAAAAATAAATAATTTCCGTAAAAGTTTTTAAGCTTTTAAAAACATTGGCACGTTCACACTTAGTCACTCATCGAATCATCGAACCGCCATTATTGACGAAAAATGTAGACAACAAATTAAAAAAAAAAAACTCTTAAAAATTAGTAAATTTAAGGTTTAATTTACTCTACTGGATTTTGTAAAAAAAAAAAAAAAGTAATGTCTATGTTTCACTTAAAACTTAGTGAAAATAATGTTTATTTACACGGTAGCCTGTAGGGTCAAATGTCGAAAATTTAAAAAAAAACATGTATAATTACACTCCTGACATAAAAAGTGCACGAAAAATTAAAAATTAAAATGAAAGAAAAACAAAACATCAGCAGTACGATAATCAAGATGTTGGTATTTATTTATGTTTTTTTTTTTAAATAGGTATCTCCTCAGATTCGCGATACCTAATGTTTAAAATTAATTTAATAGCTGAAAAATCTTTCTTTAAGCTTTTATTTTAGTTTTAATTTCAAGCTAATAGATTAAAATTACTATTAGCAAAAAGTTGACTGGGAGCATATTTTTTTCCTAAGCAAACTGATTTCAGCACCATTTTCGCCACTGCCTTAACCGGGTATTGTGTCCTCAGTGGATAAAGGCGTTGGTTAGATCCAGTGATAGACCCAAAGAGTGTGAGTTAAGGCAGTGGAGAACTTTCAGAGGGAATATTAGCAGGAGATAACTGATAACTGACATCCATCATGGCACGTGGAAGTAGAACAGTCTACCCCAGTGATCGAAATAAAAGGTTCAGTTCGAAATTCCAACCACCTGAAGAAGGCCGGAGCATACAACGACCGAAACGTTGTGATAAATATGGCGACAAAGATGAGGACAATAGTCCGAATAATGTAAATACTGTAAGAAGAAGTAATATTGAACTTGTAATTTAGAAGAATAAAGTTTGGAATGGTGAGTTCTAAAATTGGTAAAAGTTCAGGAGTGATTTCGGAGGTTGGTGAGTGAGTGTATTGGAGTTGTTTTGTGTTAAATAAATTTAACTTTGCAACTTCAAAAGTATGAGTGACGTAGAGTAGTTTAGCAATTGGTTATCCGTCACAAAGCTCACTGGTAAACTTGTGTTCGTGCATTGTTGGTAATTATCTTTAACGTCTGGTCAGCAATGACTAAGACGGGAGTTCCTGATGGTTACATCTTGGCACTTGGTAGCAAGGAATGAGAAGTACTACGATATTTATTTGCACAAAAGTACAAAATGTGGCACGAGGCCTAAAAGGGGGTTGGGGAAGGACGGTCTTCTGTCTTAATTCTAAACTTAGCTAGACACAGACACGGACCCAAACAAACCAACAATAATCCTATCACCAAAACAACACATTCACTCCTACCTTTCTTACTGCGTCCACCATAATACCTCAAGTTCTCTATGAAATCCTAACTAGTCCCCATATGTACATTTAAAAGTCTGTTGGGGGAGGGGAAACAACAATTTTAAAAACCCCAAATGTTTATTTACAATATGATATAATATTTACATAAAACAAAAACAAAAATAGGGTTAGTAATAACCACCCCCCACAATCCCTAAATGTTGCAGAAACATCAGTTCACTGGACGAAATCAATGCGGGACTATGAAAAATAAGGAAAACATTCATTCCTCCCAGGCATTCACACAGGCACACACACATTCATACACAACAACAAATTCGAAAAATCACACACACGAAACGAAAGGCGCCCCGCATCCACCAGAGAACTGACATCACTGACCAAGGGGCCAATGAGCATGCATACCTAGCTAAGTTAGCCAGAAAACGGGAAACTAAAGATTCAAAATAAAAACCTAAACTAACCTAATATCGGGGTGGGTTGCCTCTGTTC
Source organism: Acanthosepion lycidas (assembly GCA_963932145.1). NCBI lineage: Eukaryota > Metazoa > Mollusca > Cephalopoda > Sepiida > Sepiidae > Acanthosepion > Acanthosepion lycidas. The sequence continues at coordinate 63,885,105 of OZ010592.1, read as the reverse complement.
AACCCTGATAGGACAAAATCCTGAGCCTAACCGATATCCAAATGCCACTCTGTCAGCCCCTTTCACTCTACACATTCGCGCAAGATTTACCCACCTTTTGCCAAATTCTGATGAAGGGAGCCGCCGCCTTTCCGTCCTAATCTTGACTTTAAGCTGATGCTTAAAGAACAAGATCAGTTGGGAAGAGGTGAACCTCTCGCCATCATAGAATTCCTTCTGACGCGTCGTCCAAATCACGACTCTCATAATCCCTAGTAAGCAACAGAACACGTAGTGTTCAGCCTTCGTCAATTGCGGCACCACATTGCTACAAACAGAACTGGCTTCCAGGACAAAAAACTTTCCCTGCAGCAAGCGAACCATGAGGCCTTCCACAAACCCGCACAACGGCACTACCGTCTTGCACAGAAAAAAGGCGTGACCAATGGTCTCGACTTCCCCAGTACAGCGACGACAGTTTGGATATTTCTGCAAGCCTGCTGAACAAAGTCTCTTGCCGACCCAGAGGGCCCCACGAATCATCAGCCAGGTGAGTGATGCCTCATCATTATTGAGACATTTCAACCCAGGCGCCCAAGGCCATATCGAGCGAGACTCCTGCTTCGTAAGACCGAGCTCGTCAATCAGATCATCTTGAACGCCCCCCCCCTAACTAACAGACGATACAATGCCTTACGAGACAACGCCTGGGCGTCGGAGAGGCCATCCGACGTCCGTAAGAGGAGTTTCAGAGCACGACGACATTCGCGATAAAAGGAGCACTCGGCTCGGGGTGTACGGCCGGCCTCCTCCTCGCACGAGTGCACACTTCTCAGTGATGGGAAATGTTTTCGGACATCCTCTTTTCAAAAGGTGCCCACCTCATCCGAACCGCGACACATTCGGTTTAGAAAGGTAATGCGAAGCATATGTTGACGAACCTCAATGCTAGGCATACCCATACCGCCCTCAGAGGGATGAAGGCAACAGATCTCACGACATACCATAGGGGCCTTGTCTCTCCACAAGAAAGAGAACAAGACCCGTACTAATAAAATTAGTCTGGCATACGGGAGTGGAAGTACAGAGAGTCGGTACAGGAGAATCGGATAGATGTGTGAAACACATACTTCCGCCCTTCCCTTCAGGGAAAGTCTCTTCCGAGACCACAGATTAACCGCGATCTCGGCCTTCCCTTGTACCTCCGACCAGTTCATTTCCACCTGGAGATCCGGACCGAACCAGACGCCGAGTATCTTGATCGGCCCATCCGTCCAGAGGAAAGGTCCGGGAAGAGAAACTCCCTTCCACGCACCCAACCGCAAGCCCACAGACTTATCGCGGTTGATCTTGGCCCCTGTCACCATTTCATACCCACTGATCTCTTTGCTGACTTCTTCAATCTCGGCTCTGCTCGACACAAGAACCGAAACGTCGTCAGCATAGGCAGAATACCTGGCTGAGGTGGAAGCCCCAGGCAGGGAAATTACGCGCAGGACCGGATTCGCCTTTAACTTGCGAACGCAAGAAAGTAAAGCAAAGGCGAGAGCGGACAACCTTGACGAATGGCGCGAGACAATACGAAAGGCTTCGATCTTACCCCATTCACCTCCACCAGCGCACCGGGGGTTGCATACAAAAGTCGGATCCAGGAGTGAAAGTGGGCTCTGAAACCGGCCGCCGAAAGGACAGCCTCCAGAAAGCGATGTTCAACCCTATCGAAGGCCTTGGACTGATCTAAATTAATCAGCGTGGCTTCACTGTCGACTTGTTCTAAGATCAAGCGTACCATATGAAGGTTATCCTGAATAGTCCTGCCCTTCACAGCACAAGTCTGTTCAGGGCCAATCAGACTAGACAGGACAAGCTGCAAACGGTTGGCTAAGATCTTCGCCAAAATCTTTAACTCAGTGTTTAACATGGTTAAAGGGCGAAAGTTCCCTAAACCATCCCACCGTTCTTGTCCTTACGCAGCAACTTGATCACACCCCTGGTGAAGCGTTGAGATATAGACCCCTGCTTCATCCAGTGGTTGAAAATCAGTTCCAGCAAAGGAACAAAAACGTGCGACAACCTCAAGTAAACTTCGTAGGGAAGACCATCTAATCCCGGAGACTTATCCAGGCCAACCTGCTTCAGCGCTTCCCAGATTTCCGACTCTGTAATGGGACCCTCGCACCTAGCCGCTTCAGCTGCCTCGAGGCAGGGAAAGTCAGCTAAATAGGCGTCGAACTGAGCAGAGCTCAGACCGGACTCCCTGGTGAAAAGATCCTTAAAATAATCCCGAAAGACCTCACATATGCCCGCGTTTGTAGTCACGGTCCGCTTATCCGGCAATGTGACACACGCTATATGTCGCCTAGACGCGTTCCGATTTTCCTCTGCACGCAGTTCAGCGGCCATATTCGTCGCCTCAGAAGACATTCTTTTTAACCTAGCCCTAACTACCAGAGCTTGATCCTTCTTGATAAGCAAGGAGGACAACTCTGCCTTAGCTAAAGCTATATCCCCACTAACACGGGATTTCACAGCCCGATCAACTTTATTTTCTAACGCCGTTTGTGCCGCTAATCCATCTAAATTGAGTCGACGACTAAAATCGGCAGCAAACGTTCTAATTTTAGATTTTAAGTTGTCCCACCAGGCGTTTCCCACAACCGCTCCCGTCAATTCCCTTTGTATCATTAGTAAGAGCTGGTACCGGAAACCCTGCTCACTAAATAATGAACAGTTAAATTTCCAGTAGCCAGCCAATCTAACCTTAGGCTTATCTAAGTTTACACGGACCCGGACAAGCCTATGATCCGTATAAACTATGTAATGGAAGCTTGGACACCCTAAGAGCCTTACATCGACTCTCCTAACTAAGACTCGGTCGAGATTGCTCGCAAGAGTCCCAGGAGTCGAGTTGCCACTAGTTGTCCAAGTCCATGCTACCTCCAGAGGGTGTTCATTCCGGTACTTATCGACAAGATCAAACTCATCGATAAAGTCCCGAAATGGTTTCACGTCCGGGTTGTTAGTACCTTGTTTATGCCCTATACGATCTATATCGGGGTCAAGGACGGCATTCCAATCCCCCGCTAAAACTACCCGACGAGACGTCGTCAAGAACGGTGCGATCTGCCGAAACAAAGCAGGCCGCTCGGCATGAATATTGGGCGCATAAACCCCAATGAGACGTAGAACCTTATCCTTTATGGTAACATCCAGCGCGCAAAGTCTGCCCGCCGGATCCGCGAAGACAAGGGTACATGCAGCCTTCAAAGACCTGCTCACTAGCCAAGAGACACCTCTCGAACGACCATCAAAACATGTTGAATAAAGAGCGAAACCCTTAGACAGTATGTCCTCACGGTCATGAGAAGAAAACCGGGTCTCTTGCAAACAACATACATTCACCCCGAGGCGCTGAAGATCACGAGAGAGCCTCGCCCTGCGAGACTCGGACCTCAGGCCCCGGACATTCAAACTAGCTAACCAGAGCGCCATTGTCAAATCGAATTAGGGTTGTCCTTCAGAATAGAACATAGCTGGGGTGAGGACACCGACAGCTTGTCCCATCGAACCAGACATCATCTCAGTATTGAGAGTATCATCCTGAGACAAGCCGCCGATGTCCGCAGGATAAGTTAGTTTAAGTACCCTATAAAGGGATGGGTGAACAAAAAGAGGGACCCTCCCTTTACATTGTTTTGATGAGTCTAATTTTTCTTCCAATAATATGGCTGCTGGGGGCACCACTTTTAAGGACGCCTTTGCCTCCTCTATCATGCCCCAAATCTCCCGCGTACCCGGGCCAGTTCTTACGACGGTCAGCAGAGATCGGGCCTTCTTAAAATTTTCCGGCACCTCCACATCAACACCATTGATGTGCCGGAAATTCCACAAAATTTTTAAGGGCTTCGGGTTTTTTGTTTGCCCGAAGACCCTTTCTGCCTATTCCCGGGATACGCGGCAGACGTCTTCCCCTGGTAGATAAGGTGGCTTAATTTTCTTCTTTTTTTCTTGTCAGTAGCTGGTTGTGTATTAGGGATTCTATTTCTTTGTTTCTGAGGAGATTGAATGGGTGTTTGAATAGGAGTATCTCTCGGAGTGGTTGATGGTGTCATGCCGGAAGGTGTCTTAACAGGGGAAGGTTTTGAAGAATGATGAGATTTTGACGGAGAGTTTGTCAATGATTTTGGCGGAGGTGGTTTTGTGAAAGACTTTTTAGATGATGAAGGGGAAGACGGAGCAGAGGATAGGGGGACCGGTGCCCCCATCGATTTCTGATTTTTAGCCCGCGTTTTATCCAATTTGTCCTTCAATTTTTTAAGGTGTAGGATTTTTTTCCAGCTAGGTTCATTCAGCTTTTGCGTACTTGTTGCATTTTCTTCATAAGACGCCGAGGCGTCGCCCTCAGAGCTGGTAGAGGGAATGGGGCTGTAGGTGTTATTATCCCTCGGGTCATGATGGGACGGAGGCCCCGCTGCTTGGATCTTCCCTTTGCCTCTAACTACGAGGCGCCATTCCCCTTCTTCCTTTTCCTCATTCACACTTGTGGTAGGATTCGGTTTTGGGGGTAAAGTGGGTAATGACCCAACCAAGGGATTTTCCCCACCGGTCCGCCTTGCAGTTAGGCCCATTACAGACGCCGCGGATTTGACAGTCTCAGCCAAAGGGGGATTTTGGTCGCCTGCGACCGGAACTCCAGGGGCCTTCTTACCTGGGCAGGAGGAGGAAAGGTGACCAGTCTCTCCACACCTCCAGCAAGTAAGTTTCCTACCGGTCACAATGACCGGCATTTTCCGGTCGCCTAAATCCAAACAGTTGGGGATGGACTTGAAGGCCTTCTGGTCTAACATAATATCAAAAGTCCATCCCCCGTTCAAATTGTCGGAGAGAGCCCCTAAAATCTGGCCGAACTGCATAAAAAGTGTAGCCAAACAATCTCTGGCACTGGTCCTTCAAGAATGAGAAGTACTACGATATTCGATCATTTCAACCATTTTTTTCATTTTATATAAATATGAAAATCTTAGTTTGAAATTCTTTTAAAAATCAATTATCATTTTTTTTAAGAAAATCAGAAATTATAATGTTTAAAGTATTTTGAACCCAGCTTAACTTAGCTTCTGCGCTGAAAAGATGTAATTTGAAAATAAAACAAAGCAGGTCGTAAACTTTCGCGTCAGTTGACAGGTGATGAATGACATATTGACAGATTACGTGAGGATAATTTGTTCTACGGAAGGAGAAAAGTGAAATTATTTACATTTAAGTAAACAAATTATTTACCTCGTTATTTTTAAGGAAAACTTTCAGCGCTCTATTTTTTTTTTTATGAAAGTATTTATTTTTTTAACAAATTATAATTTATTGAAATAAAACAATTACAGTTGACCACTGATGACAATTCCAGAACAACGTAACAATAAACAATTTTTTCTAACCTCTGCCAGCCGCAATAATGGAAAAAGCATTACCTCGAACCATCGCCAGTGAGACACGCTGCAAGAGCCACTCCGTTTCGCGAGGCTCGTCCCTTAATCGAGACGCAATGGCGCCAATCCTCCGAAGGAACGCCATCGAACGAGGGCCAATAACCCCTGAAGTCTCCACTGCCACAGGAGTAAAAATCTATCAGCAAGAGAAGAATATTTAACTATTTTTTTCATCTCTGCGTCCCGGGCGACGGATCCTGGCTCAACCGCGTAACTGATCAAATTACCGACTGAAAATGTATCCGCACAGGTCGCATCCCAAATCAACGACTTCCCCACTTTAAAAGGGAAAATGGTAATGCCATCCGGCCGCTTTCCATCACCGTGGTTGAGGCCTACGAGTTCGATTTAGGAAGGGAACCCAGCTGCATCCAAACCTCTTTTGATGATGTCGTTAATGGCAGCATGCCGTGGAAAGCGGCCGGCACTACGACGACAGGAGAGAGGATGCAAACCAACTCATCGATGGAGGCTCCACATCTGCATCTGTGACGCTCACATACTTTGAGTCCAAGACGGATCCCGGCCCCGACTCGAGTGCACTCATCATCTAGAAGGGTACCGGAGATGAAGAGGGCACAATTTTTTTTTGTACTTAGCTTTCACCTTTACGTTTACAATGCTTTATGGAAAATATATTATAAAGAAATTAAAATAAGACTGTTAAGAGTGAGATTAAATTTCATAAGAAATGTATCTAATTAATTTATAGGTACCTTTGTTATGAAATTTTATCAGAAGTGTAAATAAAATACTATAATTTTATGTACATTTACTACATTTTACTGTGTTATTTGTATTTCCATTCATTTTATTATTAATTTTGATATTTCATTTATCGAAAAAATGCCATAACTGAGATTAATATAAAAATATGATCATATAAATTTCATAAGCTGATACTGATACTTGTAGGTACCCTTCTCAGTTGAAATTGAAAAATTAAATTAACTTCTCCACACGTTTACGCAAAAGTAAAGGCCTTAACACCGGAGAACAATGCTTAACTCAAATAACACAACTTAATTGTATTCTGGTTAGTCTTCCGTACTTTATAATTAGAGCCCGATTATAAACACAAAATTACATTTCTTTTTTTATAATATTTTAACAATTAAATGTAAAAATCTATTATAATTAAAAAAATAACAAATAATTGTATTAAAAATTCATTTTTCATCGAAAAAATTTTTTGCTTTCAGAAAACATTGTCCATATTCATAAAAACAACTAAAAGCAATTAAAAACATGTGAAATTAAATAATATATTTGTTTTATTGAGTTTTGTATGTTACAATTCAGAGCTGATTTCAGGTAGGGGGGGTCCAATTAAAAACAAAACAAAAACAAAACAAAACAGAAGCAATGAGCTGAAAAGCGAACAGCAACAGAAATCCCAAATGGACGCAGAGTTCAAGGATACAGACCAGCAACAAGAGGATCTCCAACAGCATCAACCAGATCAGCAACAAACCCAGGAAGTGGGGTTGGAGGAGATGCCCTCACCTCGGTCCTCCTACATCAAATACCTTGAGGAGGTAGTCATGCCTTGGGTCAAGAGAGTAGCTGCTGCAAGACCCTATGTCTGGCAACAGGACTCTGCAACATGCCACACAATCAGGAAAACCTAGTCAAGGCTGTCAGACAATTTCTGCAACCACATCACCCTTTACATGTGCCCACCTACCACTCCAGACTGCAATCCCCTTGATTATTATGTGTGGGGCGCAGTTGATACAAAATTAGTATATTTTTCACTGTTTTTCATTGATTTTCGAAATTCCTGTGAAAATCAAATAAAGTGGGGACAGAGGAAGAAGAGGAGGAAAAAGAAACAATTTCCAAAAGAGAAAAATGAGCTGGGCGGAGTAGAGTGGAGACGGCCCTGGACAAAGCCAAGTTCCAATCCGTCCTAGCAAAAAAGAACAAGTAAATCAAAGCAAATCTAGGAGCCTCCCTTCTTCCCCGTCTAGAGCTCCACTTTCCTCTCTCCGAACACGCCTCCGCCCAACACATCTCCACTCAATACACCTCCTCCCAACACACCTCTTCCTGACACTAAGCCCCCACCCAACACAAGCGCCTTCCAACACCTTCCAAAAGAAGATATTCCTTGGGGCAGGGAGGGGGGACAAAATATGTCAAATAGACAGACAGGCTCTTGAGAGGGGTCTTTCATACCAAAAAAGTCCTTTTAAGTCCACTATTCAAAATGTCTTCTGTTGACGAGAAGCTCAAAAAGCTACAAAATTTCTGTGCTGGGAGGGTTCCTGTTACTCTCCATCACACGTTATATAAGGCTCTAAAATTAACTTTACAAGGCGCTATTGTCCTAGATGGTCGTATGAGATGGAAACAGGGAGCCTAGGACAATCCGTCGGGGTCTTGACCCACATAGATTTCAATCCAGGACAAGTTTAAGGGACTTAGGCATAAGTCATGTTTATCAAGCTAGCCAATTAGAATTAGAAGGGTCGATCTAGATTTGCTAGATTGTCCCACGTTCCACCGGTTAGACTATTCGGATCATAGACTTGAAAACGGAGAGAATGATAGTAATGCTAGGGAATCTTGAGATATGAGTGTTATTTTCATCAGGATCTGGTTGGATTCTTTGGGCATCACCTCAGGATGAAGATCAGATTTGATAGAAAGCGTTTGGTATCGACAGATTTCAGCGAAAGGTGGGTATCTATGGCAAACCTGGTTCGCATGAACAGTCCCCTTGAGCACAACGGGTAGATTTCCTGTGAACTCTCCCCTGGTTGTTAGACTGTTTTCCTAGTTAATATGAATAAGTGCTGTCCCTGGCATTCCCTTTTGCTATGATCCATGTCGAGATTCCCAAACTCCCCAGTTTCTTTTTGTTCCCTTTTTCTCTCCCCACCTATATATATATATATATATATATATATATATATATATATATATATATATATATATATAAGAGAGAGAGAGAGAGAGAGAGAGAGAAATATATATTTATATACATAGATATTTATTCAAAAATTATAACATAAGCATGTTATAACATCAATAACCATTTTGTTTCAACGCTTCTGGTGTCTTGTCAAGTGATGGTGTTGATTGCAAAATAAAGAGTTTTAAAATAAAAAGTTCAAAACCAACCAAACCCACCTCATTAGCGGAAACATTGTGACGTGACCAGTTAAAAATACAAGTATATAATTCAAAAAACATGACAACGGACCCTAGATACAATTTATTAATGCCTTAATATTAATGTTAGATTAAATTAAAAATCAGTATAACTAATTAACTTTTAATTTCACTATAAAGTTAAAAAATAAACATTGCAAATTTTAAATTTAACCATGCATTAAGTTTAAAATATTACAAAATTATTCAAAGAAGAAACAGAGGAAATATACATAAATTTATGTCTTCTTCTTAGCGAAATGCTAAATTTGCCGTTAAACTCAGCGCTGATGCAATATGTGTCAATGATCGCTACATGTTAGATACATGTTAGATACATGGATGAAATCTGAATTCAGATTATGTGGACAGGATAAGAGGTTTTACAAATGACAAGTCAGTCACAATCACATCATAATACACAAACACATAAATATAATTAAATATATAAACACGCAAATATACGAACGATACATGAAATAGAAGAAGAAAAAAGAAATAAAAATACTGAAAAAATAAAATAACGAATAAAACGAGGATAAAAAGTAAGAAGAATAAGATTATAGACGAATAAATAAAAAAAAAACACGAAAAAGAAAATTATATCAGACACAAGTACATACAATTAAAGCCTTAAAGCATATATAACAAATCACAGGCACGAACAGCCAAACTCACATTCCCCAAACAAAATACGTACACACAACGAAAGTAAAAACCAGCATATATTCAAAATTAAAACACATATGCCCACATATATATGCAGGAGTACACACAAATACACACACGGACACAAATATATATATATATATATATATATATATATATATATATATATTTAAAAATTATAACATAAGCATGTTATATACATCACTAAAAATAGCCATTTTGTTTCAACATTTCTGGTGTCTTATCAAGTGATGGTGTTGATTACAAAAAATGTTATTTAGAAAATTCAAAACCAAATCAAACCCCCTCAATAGTAACCTATGATAAACAATCAGAATACAAGTATATGAGAATTCAAAAAACGTGACAGTGTATTCTAAATACAAACCGTTAGTTAATCGAATTTAATGTTAGATCAAACTAGAAATTTATATGAAATAATTAAGTTTTAATATCATGGTAAAATTAAAAATTCCAAATTCTAAAATTAAACCGAGTATCGGATTTAAAATATTAGTTATTCAAAAATGGAACGGGGAAAAAAAAACGAAAAAAAACAAAACAAAAACCGGTTAACTAAATCAGCAAGTTCAAACATAACACGTACACATACAAAAACAACGTATAAATAAAAATAAAAAACACTGACATACATATACATAAATATATGCATAAATACATATAAACACATACAAACAACCATAAAGATAGCTATAAAGAAAATATATAAATACACAAACATAAACACCCATGTACAAACATACATATAGACATAACATGCCCGAATACATGCACCTAGAAAAATACGCCCAGATAAAACGGAAGTAGAAACAAATATACTAACATACATACAAACATGCTTACCAAGATAGCCATAATAAATTCAGAGTCAATGCAAAATTAATTCATGAAGAATCACAACTATTCAGTATCAACTTAATAATCTTTGTTATATTAAATCATTAACAAATAAGAGTAGATATTAAATAAAGACTATGATCTAGTTAAAAAAAATTATATATAAAAATATACAAAATATACATATATAAATATATATTTATTAGTACATGGATAAAAGTAAAATAATTAAAGGACCAATAAAAAAAAATAATAAATAAAAAATAAAAGTAATATAAACTTACTGTGCCATTCCATTGTCACACATAATATTTCTACCCAGATTACAAGGTAAATGATGCCTGCAGTTAACAGTGAGTTCATTCCTTTGATTTACTAAGTTAATTTTGTCTTTAAATTTAATAATTTCCAGTTTTTCATTGAGACAAAGATAACATGGTGCATATAAAGAATTACTGTTTCGAGCCCTTCTAATTAATTTCCATTTAATAGTATGAGTTTGTTTTTTTTTTCTTTTAAACTCCAAAAGTACTTGGACAACGAAGTACTGTATTTATGAACACTATTTTTGAAAGAAAATGCATGTTGATACCAACGGATTTTAAACGTATTTTTAGTGCTTTCAATGTAATTTTTTTTAATATTTGGATTTTCAAGTGTAGAAATAGTACTAGGGAACTAGCCTGGCAATTATTTTGTAATAGGCAATCATTGGAGTTCCTACAATTACATTCTCCAATGTTAGTATTATTATGCCTTTTGAATTTTTATACTTGTTGAATAATTTGTTATTATATTTTTTTAATTATTTTCTCGAGATTATCCGCACAACAATAACCTAATTTAAGAGTATTTCTATTAAATATTTCACAAAGTGGATTCGTTTTAGGAAAATGTTTATTAATAAGATTTAGGAATTTTAGTCCTAACTTAGTTTTAACCATGAGATTTTCGATGATCTTCCTAGATTTTCTCTTTTTATTGTGGTCATAATTACTGGGATTAACGCATTTAATGTTAGTACCTTTATAAACCCTATTTCTAAGAGTAGAATTGTAAAATTCACTATGCCTATTAAAAACCTCTTCGCCAGAAGAGTTAATACTGATACTAAGTTCTATGCAAGAAGGTAAATGTTTAGTAACTAACGGGGGATGGTTAAAATTGGGATGTATATATATATTTGGTTAGAATTCACCTTCATATAAGGTTGAAAAGAACTATTATTAAGGTCTAGGGTCACATCAAGAAAATCTACTCGTTTGGTGTTACTAGTTATTTGCACTTTAACTCCCTATGGATCATTTTCCTAATAAGGTCTAAATAAATTTTTGTATAGTCCTTAACTATTAACAAGCCATAAACTCTATATAATCCAATACTATCGGTATCAACGCAATCATACATACATACATACATATATATATATATATATATATATATATATATATATATATATATATATATATATATATATGACTACATATATAGACACACACGCACACATATATGTGTGTGTGTGAGTATTATGGCAGCAAATTCTCTTTTAGGCATGTCTGATTGAATAAATTACAGACATTATATCTGCTAATTTTTAACAAAATTCGTTCATACGCACGAATAACCTTCCATGTATTGATGTTGAAAGATGAGAGAAATATGCTACAGCTGTTTACATTTCTTTTATTTTCATTTCCCATGTACTTTCGGTCTTCTTCCAAGATCTTCTTCAGAGGTGCAAGTAATACAAAACTATGTGTTGTTCATTAATGTAAGTATTTATACAAAGTTGTGTGTTCTTATCCATTACCGTAATTTTTTCATTATGCTTTTAAATGTGGAACGGTTGACAATGTGCTAAGCATTCATTAGAACGTGAAAAAAATTTTCCATTATGGAATTTTTTTCCCTATGTTATAATGTCATAGTCATACGCGTATTAAAGCGCAAAAAAAAACTGTTCCTTTATTGGCATTTCAGAACATTACTGCAATATTCATAGTTGATTCCGTTCGGTGCCGGCTTTAATTTTTTATTATAGATTGCTTCTAAGATCTGTAATTTGAATTTGCTGTTTTCTTGGTTTAGGATAACTCTGTTGTCGATTAGTAATTTTTATATTGTGAATGTGGATAGGAATGTTGTTGTATATGTCTTGCAATGGACGAATGGCCAGACATGTGTAGCGTAAGCTGTCTTGTTAGTGTAATGTCGTATACCCAACATATATATTTGTTTTTGTTTGTTTTTTTGTCGGAGATACGTTCACCCAAGTGACAATTGGTATATAATGTTCGTTTTACGTAATACATCAAATAATAAACAAAATAAATAATAAACATATATTCTGGGTATACGACAACTACAACACGACGGTTTACACTACATATGTCTGACCATTCGTCCATTGCGAAATATATATATATATATATATATATATATATATCATATAAATATATACCATATATATGTGTGTGTGTGTGTGTATGTATCTACATTTATATATATATATATATATATATATATATATGCATGTATGTATCAATATATATATATATCTGTATGTGTGTGTGTATATATATATATATATATATATATATATATATATATATATCCACCTGACGAGGTCTCACGGTCGAAACCATAGTAGTGCGGTAGGATTTAGTTTTTTACTTTTGTTATTGTTATATATGTGTGTATGGGAGTACTTAGGCAGCAAATTCTCTTTTAGGCATGTCTGACTGAATAAATTACAAACATTATGTCTACTTATTTTTATCGTAATCCTTTCATATTCACGAATATTTTTCCGTATATTACAATTGAATAAGGCAAAAAAAAAAAATGCACTGTAACAGTGAGAATCACTTTTATTTCCCAAGTACTTTCCATCTTTTTCTGAGATATCAGGTGTGAAACTGGTAAGGTAAAAACTATGTGATCTTTCTATATCATGGCTCTCCACTTCTCAACAAATTCCTTCCTTCTGCCACCTCCCCCAGACCACGTTCTGTCATCCACTGTCATGCGTTGCTTTCCCTTGTCCCTCTTTCCCTTTATTCGACCTGTGAGTATCAGATTCTTCAAGCCCTTCTTTCTCATTACGTGTCCCAGAAATTTCAGCTGCCTCTTTTTGATGTTAAGTATAAGCTTCCTCCTTGTTTGCATCCTCTCCAAAACTTCGTTGCTCACACGCTCGGCCCATGATATCCTTAGCATCCTTCTGTAGGACCAGCGACGCACTTACCGTCCTCCGTCACAACACTTCCCAGATATTTAAACTTCCGCACCTGCTTGATTTCCGATCTGTAAATCGCATTTCGGACTCACCCTTTCCATACCCTTTACTGGTGACCATACTTTCTGTCTTCTTGTAGTTTATGCTTAGTCCCTTCTCACTCTCCTTCGCTAACTTCTGTATAATGTTTTAGCTATCTAAATTCTTTCTTTTGCGTTTAAATGCTACGGCTGACAGTTATGCCTTAGCATTCATTAGAACGTGAAAAGTTATCCATTATGGCCCGAGTGTAAATTGTTTCCAACATCTTTATCTGCAATATATATCTGCACGACTCAAGATGGTAATATATGTATAAGAAAAATATGTTACGTAAGTGAGATGTCTCTAAGAATCACGTATATCGTCAACCAACCAATCACTTGCCAGAAAATGTTGGCGCCAATTATAAATAACGCTATTCTGTTCTTTTACTCTTGCTCTTTTCTGCCCAGACCTGTCGGGCACAAGACGTCAAAATCGTCTCTGATTCTACCTGCACTTTGCCATGAGAGCCGTACTAGATTAGTACGTAAACAAAACCATTCTACAAACACAGAGGACTTCCTTTAAAGTGGACTTATATTGTTTTATTATTATAATATAGCCGTAACAAGAACTATTATTTCTATAGTATTTGTATATATGAACTTCAATAATATTCCTTTTAACTTTCAATTTGAGTTCGGTGTTCTTCCTGTATTGATATTATTTGAAGCTTAAATCGCCATATTTTGCAAACAAATTTTTGTAAAAATTTCATATTTACAATAGAATAAGATTTTGGCTTGAAACGGATCTCAAAATGATTGTCCACTTGCTATGAAGTAACTTTTAAAAAAGTGGGAAATTGATATGTCAACACTTAAAAAAAATATAAATAATCGTTGTAACCAGTAACTTCAATTCGAACCCACGAAATATAAAAAAAACTTACGTTCTTTCCTTTCAGCAATACAAGTGTTAAAAAAAAAACTTAAAATATTAATGCTTTTTCAATGGAACCCATACAAGTTTAAAAAAAAAAAAAAAAAAAAAACTTAAAATATTACTCTTTCTCAACGAAATGACAACCAACGAGCAGATTACTACAACAAGCTTTTTTCAACACCCACGAGGAACTAAAAAAAATAAGGTTGACTCCCGCCTGCTGATGATGATTTTTTGCGTATGGATAAGAGTACATCCCTTACCCATTAGCTGTATGTTACACTCCAACGAGCTTTGGTATTAAAAGAAATTAATAATTAAATTACAAATAATAATATTCCTAGCAAAAAAAACTAAGAAGAAAAAGAATAGCTTGAGAGTTAAAAGGAATCAAGACTCTCTTAGACGCTAGGGATAATTTAAAAATCGACGTTGTTTTTAATGTGGAAATGTTGGAACAAAATGTAGAGGACCGTTGGGTGGTGATGAATAATTATTGTAGAATACATGTGAGTTAAAATTTCTAGCTAGCCGGTCCAACTACTTGAGAAAGTTGGACTTTAAGTCCAAAGAAGACAAGGAAAAACAAACACAAGACCGATAAATATATGTAAAAAACAAATATATGTATTGATAACAAGAAAGGTTACAAGTTACATGGACAGAGTGTGTGTAGTGAATATTATGTGTGTGTGTTGTGGTGAGTGTTCGTACGTTACGTGTATTGTTCTTAGCGTGTTCTCAACATTTGGGAAACGTTGTATCTGTGAGCGTTCACATCCGCGAGGTGGTAAGGCTGAAGGCCTAGGGAAAAAAGAGATCGAGGCGAAGGGTCAGCCAGTATTTATAGCCAGGGGAGAGAGGTGAAGGTTTAAGGAGTTGAGGAGGAGCTAACTCCGACAAAAACACTAAATTAAAGAAAAGAACCTTTGATGAAGATGAAGCCATTATTAAAGAAATGCAAATAGAAATTCGTTCCTTAAACGATAAAATTAAAGGAGTTTGTACCAAGGCAGAAATAAGCCTAGACGAAAGTGGATTTGTGGATGAACAGCGAAATGAGTTCAAATTTCGAACCTCTTTCAATAACTTGCTGATATGGAAGGGTTCGTCCGTAATTCAAATATTATTGAGGACTCTCAGACCAGTCCCTTACCTGTTTTTACTCTCCCCAATTTACAGTGTGCTACATTTAATGGGATTAATCCATCTAAATTTGAATTTAAAAATTTCACGATACAATTCAATAATTGTGAAATACGGCAGGACTAAATTAGCTCTTTTAATGAGCTATCTTACTGGTATGCGCTGCAACTGATCTCTCATATATCTTTAGAGGACAATAATTACGAAATAGAATTTTTGGGTGTCTCGTTTATTATAAGCGAAATATTTAAACAGATCACAACCACGATACCCAAATACGACTGCAACTTTGTAGCAGTAAAGCAGTACTTTACCGAAGTGAAAGCTGATTTGTCGGAGTTGAAAACTTTTTACAAGCTGGTTTATTTTGAAGAGAATTCGTCTGGAAACATGTCACATAATTTTTGACAAGTTGTTCTTTTGAAACAAGAAATTAGTCACAGGGTGGGCGCAATTTACCCTTCATTGGAGAAAATATATGAAAACTACAATGAAGCAATTCGTTCGCTGTGTAGTTTCGTGTTTCGGAAAATTATTCGAAGGAAAATGTTAAAACACATGAAAGGAAAGATGAAGGTGCCTTACAGAATTTTACCACAACCTCTGGTGGATTATACTGTAAATTTTGTTCTATTCAAGGTCACTCTATGAACATGTGTACAAGGTTTCGTTCTTACGAGGCTAGAGTTGAGAAATGCTAGGAACTAAAATTATGCATTACATGTTCCAGCAGCAAGCATAAAGGCAAGAATAGCCATGGACTCAGAAATAAGCTATCCTTTTCCTGTAAAGGGTGTTCCTCAAGGACACATATTACATAGTTGTGTGATAATCTCAAGAAAGGAACTTCTCTCTTCACGCACGTGTGTACCAATATGGAGGAGGGAGAATGACCTATAGTAACACTCACACTACATTGTGGCACTAGAAGAATCTCTGTAAATTGCATTTTGGACACTGGCAGCCAGTAGTCATATTTCTCCAAGGAAATATTAAAGAAATTAAAGCATAAAAAAGGATTAAATCCTATAAATTTCCAGGTGAAAACCTATCTTGTTGTTAACACAAAATATTGAATCAAATGATGTTAAAAAATAAATGTAGATAAAGAGAGACTACTCCCTATAGCCGTTTTGTTATCTCAACGGGATAAAGACTAACTTAATTAAATTGAATTGCAAGTTGGCAAATTAAATTGAATTGCAAGGTAATCAAGTGAGGATTCAGGGCATCATAGGAGAAGATATATTTCAATTTATAAAGAATGCCAAGATCATTAGATGCATAAATGGCTTGGCCTGGCAAATGCCAAATGGAATTGCCCCATTTGGGAATGTTCAGCATTTCTTATATGATCATCAAATCACTCCTGTGGAACCAAAAACCTACAAAGTCCTGGGTAACTACCACACAGTGATCTCCGATCATGCCTCCTGCCCCGAAAGACATTTAGACTTAATAATGAATCCCAAGGCTACTTATCTAGATATGTTTCCGGACACCTTTGAACTATCTACAGTAGAAAGAAATTTGGAAAAGATGTTTGCTGTGGACTCTGCTGCTTCTACATTTGAGGAAGAATTTAATGATTATGTTGGATGAGGCAATAACTTCGCTCAGTATGACCCCGCCCATTGCCATCGTAGAAAACGAAAAATTTAGAAAAATGAACCAATTTTGTACAGGGAGGGTCCCGGTTTTCTTTCACCCCTCCCTCTATAGAGCACTAAAATTGACTTTCCCCTGGGATATCGGCGGAATCTCCCAAGACGGTACCATTAAAACTGAGATGGGCCATGGGTCTATGGGAGAGGCTGTCGGTATCCTAACACCGGCTATGTTCAATTCAGGTAAACAACCCTAATCGGACTTCTCTATGGCGCTCTGGTTAGCTAGTTTAAATGTCCTGGGCCTGAGGTTGGAGTATCGCAGGGCGAGGCTTTCTCGCGACCTTTAGCGCCTCGGGGTGAATGTTTGTTGTGTGCAAGAGACCCAGTTTTCTTCTCATGACCGTGAGGACGTGCTGTCTAAGGGGTTCTCCCTTTATTCAGCATGTTTTGATGGTCGTTCGAGGGGTGTCTCTTGGGTAGTGAGCAAATCTTTGGAGGGTGCATGCACTCTTGTCTTCGCAGATCCGGCGGGCAGGCTTTGTGTGCTGGACGTTACCATAAAGGATAAGGCTTTGCGTCTCATTGGGGTTTATGTGCCCAATATCCATGCTGAGCGACCTGCTTTGTTTCGGCAGATCGAGCCGTTTTTGACGACATCTCGTCGGGTAGTTTTAGCGGGGGATTGGAATGCCGTCCTTGATCCCGATATAGATCAGATAGGGCAAAAACCGGGTACTAACAAGCCTGATGTGAAGGCATTTCGGGACTTTATCGGCGGATTTGATCTTGTCGATAAGTACCGGAATGAGCACCCTCGGGAGGTAGCATGGACTTGGACAAATAGTGGCAACTCGGCTCCTGGGACGCTTGCTAGCTAACATGACCGAGTCTTAGTTAAGAGAATCGTGTAGGGCTCTTAGGGTGTCCAAGCTTCCATTATATAGTTTATTCGGATCACAGGCTTAGGGTGGCTGGTTACTGGAAATTTGACTGTTCATTATTTGGTGAGCAGGGTTTCCCGGACCAGCTGCTACTAATGATACAGAGGGAATTGACGGGGGCGGTTGTTGGGAACGCCTGGTGGGGTAATTTAAAATCTAAAATTAGAACGTTTGCTGCCGATTTTAGTTATCGACTCAATCTTGATAGATTAGCGGCGCAAACAGCTTTAGAAGAAAAAGGTGATCGGGCAGTGAAATCCCGTGTTAGCGGGGAAATAGCCTTAGCTAAGGCAGAGTTGTCCTCCTTGCTTATCAAGAAGGATCAAGCTCTGGTAGTTAGGGCTAGGTTAAAAAGAATGTCCATTGAGGCGACAAATATGGCCGCAGAATTGCGTGCAGAGGAAAATCTCGGCGACATATCGCGTGCGTCATATTGCCGGATAAGCGGCCTTTCGAGATTACTTTCAGGATCTTTTCACCAGAGATTCCGGTCTGAGCCCTGCTCGGTTCGACGCCTATTTAGCCGACTTTCCCTTCCTCGAGGCAGCTGAAGCGGCTGGGTTCGAGGGTTCCATCACAGAGGCGGAAATCTGGGAAGCGCTGAAACAGGTTGGCCTGGATAAATCTCTAGGATTAGATGGTCTTCCCTACGAAGTTTACTTGAGGCTTTCGCCCGTTTTTTGTTCCTTTGCTGGGACTGATTGTCAACCACTGGTTGAAGCAGGGGTCTATATCTCAACGCTTCACCAGGGGTGTGATCAAGTTGCTGCGTAAGGACAAGAACGGTGGGGATGGGTTAGGGAATTTTCGCCCTTTAACCATGTTAAACACTGAGTTAAAGATTTTGGCGAAGATCTTAGCCAACCGTTTGCAGCTTGTCCTGTTTAGTCTGATTGGCTCCGAACAGACGTGTGCTGTGAAGGGCAGGACTCGCTCCATTCATCAAGGTTGTCCACTTTCGCCTTTGCTTTACATTCTTGCGTTGGAACCTTTCCTTCGGTCCTGCGTGGAATTTCTCTGCTTGGGGCTACCACCTCATCCAGGTATTCTGCCTATGCTGACGACGTTTCGGTTCTTGTGTCGAGCAAGAAGTCAGCAAAGAGATCAGTGGTTATGAGATGGTGACAGGGGCCAAGATCAACCGCGATAAGTCTGTTAGCTTGCGGTTGGGTGCGTGGAAGGGAGTTTCTCTTCCCGGACCTTTCCTCTGGACGGATGGGCCGGTCAAGATACTCGGCGTCTGGTTCCGTCCGGATCTCCAGTTGGAAATGAATTGGTCGGAGGTACGAGAGAAGGCCGAGATCGCGGTTAATCTGTGGTCTCGGAGAAAACTTTCCTTGAAGGGGAGGGCGGAAGTATGTTTTTCACACATCTACCCGATTCTCCTTTACCGACTCTCTGTACTTCCACTTCCGTTTACCCCACTAATATTATTAGTAAGGCTCTAGTTCTCTTTCTTGTGGAGAGACAAGGCCGCTATGGTATTTCGGGAGATCTGTTGCCTTCATACCGCTGAGGCGGTCTGGGTATGCCTAGCATTGAGATTCGTCAACATATGCTTCGCATCGCTTTCCTAGACCGAATGTGTCGCGAATCAGATGAGGAGGGAGCCTTCTGGAAGGAAGACGCCCGTAGAAACTTCCCATCCCTGAGAAGTGTGCACTCGTGCGAGGAGGAGGCCGGCCGTAGACCCCGAGCCGAATGCTCCTTCTATCACGAATGCCGTCGTGCTCTGAAACGCCTCTTACGGGCAACGGATGGCCTCTCCAACGTCCAGGCGTTGTCTCGTAGGGCATTGTATGAAGTGTTAGTCAGAGGGGCCGTTCAGGATAGTCTGATTGGCGAGCTCGGTCTTACGAGGCGGTAGGCTCGCTCAATATGGCCTTGGGCGCCTGGGTTGAAATGCCTCAATAACAATGAGGCATCACTCATCTGGCTGGTGATTCGTAGAGCCCTCTGGGTCGGCAAAAGACTTTGTTCAGCGGGCTTGGAGAATTCTACAAACTGCCGGCGCTGTCTTGGGGAAGTCGAGACCATTGGTAGCGCCTTCTTTCAATGAAGGGTGGTAGTGCCGTTGTGCAAGTTTGTTGAAGGTCTCATAGTTCGCATACTGCGCGGAAAGTCCTTTGTCCTTGAGACCGTTTCTGTTTGTAGCAATGTGGTGCCGCAGATGACGAAGGCTGAACATTATGTGTTCTGTTGCTTACTAGGTCTTATGAGAGTCGTGTCAGGAGGAATTCTATGATGGCGAGAAGTTCACTTCTTCCCAACTGATCTTGTTCTTTAAGCATCAGCTTAAAGTCAAGATTAGGACGGAAAGGCGGCGGTTCACCTCATCAGAATTTGGCAAAAGGTGGGTGAATCTTGCGCGTTTGTGCCGAGTAAAAGGGGCTGACATTGAGTGGCATTTTGATGCCGGTTAGGCATCAAGATATTGTTTTCCTGGGTTGAACTTGGGCAACCCATCCCTGGTTCTAGGCTAGAGTAGGTTTTTGGCTTTGATATGTTTAGTTTTTTCTTTTCTTTTTCTGTAAACCTAGCTAGGGTGTGTTTGCTCATTGGCCCCACTTTTTTTCTGTCCCCTTTTCTTTTCCTTTAGTTTAACTCTCCATCCCATCCCTCGTTAGGTGGTCAGTGTTTTCAGTTTCTGGTGATTTGCGAGACGCTTTTCGTTTCGAGGGTGTGTTTTTTGGTATTTGTTGTGTCTGAATCAGTGCGTGTTTGTGTGAGTGTTTGGGAGGGATGAATGTTTTACTACATTTTTAAAGTCCCGTGTCGATTTCGTCCAGTTAATTGATTTTACTGTCACATTCAGGGTTTGTGGTTTTTTTTATTACTAACATGATTTTGTTTCGTTTCATGTAAATAATTTTAAGTCATATTGTATATATTCATTGGGGTTCTTTTACTTGTTATATTTTATCCCCCCCCACAGACATTATTTGTACATATGGCGTTAATTAGGGTTCTCATTGAGACAATGGGGTGTTTTGGTGGATGTAGTAAGAAAGGTAATTATGAATGTGGTGTTTTGGTGGTAAGATTATTGTTTTCTATGTTTGGGTCAGTGGTTGTGGATAGCTAAGTTATAAATTAAGACAAATGATGACCTTCCTTTTTCCCCAACCCCTCTTTTGGCCTTGTGCCACATTTGCTGTACATACAGTAGTAAATATCGTGGCCTGACGATTGCATCTATCAGGAAACAGACTGTCGCCTCTAAGTGTTGACTTCTATGTTCACTTTTATATTTATATGTATACATATATATATATCGAGAGATTTATATGTAGGTGTATATATATGTATATATATATATATATATATATGTATGTGTATATATAAATATATGTGTGTTTTTATATATATATATATATTAATTGATTCATCGAGTCTGATAGAAACCTCAACAGAATGCAGAAAGCACTGGACGGCCGTTTCGTCCTATATTTGGGACTCATCAGCAGTGCGCATCCACTACCGAGGAATCGAAACCCCGAACGGTTAGGTTAGCAAGCGAACACCATACCAACTGCTCCACCGGGCCTCGGTGACGAAGTGATTGCAAATCAGACACAATGTTGCGCCGTAGCAATGTATATTTGTATATATTTGTATATATGTAACCATATATGTGTATGTATATATGTATGTATGTATGTATGTATATATCTAACACTTTCACCCCGGACTCTCAACCCTTTTTTATGATAAACCCTAAGTACTTTGTCTCTTCTTTCATAAACTGACACTTTGATAATTTTAACTTTAATCCATGCTCTCTTAATCTATCGAACACCTTCTGCAGATGTTCAAAATGCTCCTCCGGTCATTTTGAAAACACCATGATGTCATCTAGATACGCCATGGCAAATGCCTCAGTGCCATTCAATACGATGGACATTAACTGACTAAATACACCCGGGACGTTTGCTAACCGAAACGGCATAACTCTAAAATTGAAGAGACTCATGTGGCATGTAAAAGCGGTCTTTTCCTGATCATTTTTGCTAAGGGCCACTTGCCAATATGCCGACCTCAAATCCAAGGTGAAAAAACATTTAGACTCTCCTAAAAGAGCTAGAATATCATCAATCAAGGAGAGGGGCACTGCCAGCGGTTTCGTAATGGCATTTAAATGACGAAAATCCACACAAAACTTATGCCCTACATTCTTCTTTTCAACAATCACTATTGGAAAACTCCAGGGAGATTTGGATCTTTATCCCTGATTCCATCATTTCATTCACTGCGTCCTCTACTAATTTTCTTTTGTGGATTGGGCTATACGGTCAACTTAATAGGTGGGTGATTACCTGTGTCTATCTTCATTTCATTTCAACTGCCTCCGTCTGTCCCAGTTCCTTATCCGTAATGGCTATTACCTCCTGATTAACGTTCAATAACCCACCCAGTTTCCTCCTATAACGCTCAGTTATATCTTCATCCGTTATTTCATCACTACCTGTCTTATTCCGAGGCCTATTCTCATTCCATACTCTCACCTGTTCAACTTCTCTCACTGGGCACGCCTGTGCCAGCTCCTCTCCCTCCTTTATTTTATTAGTTTTATTGGCAGTATTAGTTAACAGTAAGGGAATGGTCCCGACCTCTTCACCAACGAATAACACACGGTTATTTCCCCTTCACTATTATCATACCTATCAGTAGCGACCATTTGGTACAGGTCACTGTGAAACACTCCTTCTATTATAATCTTGCTCTTCCAAGATACAGTAGTCCTAGGGAGAAGCTTTATATCTGTCTGGCCCACCACTGGCAATTGTTCATAATTATCCTCTCCCAACAGTATCCTACCCCGTCCAATGTTAGGGTACATCAAAGGTGCATCAAAACGGATCTGTGCCTTATTCTGCCTAAGCCAGTCACTCCCCAAAATTAGCCCACCACACAAGTCAGGTGCCACATAAACCTTAAGTTTACCTCTGGTTCTTGCCAACTGGAAAGGTAGCCACGTCATACCCGCTATCCTGCTAATATCAGCCTGACTTATTAGTAGATCGACGGGACTAAGCTTTGTTTTCAGTCCCAACTGTCTAAAAATCTTGGAGCTAACCAGTGACACTGAAGCTCCAGTATCGACAAGGGCCTTCACCTTCTTGTCTTCCAGCAACACATTACAGGTGAAGTCTGGCCCTTCCTTCAGCAAATTGTACCTTTCTCCTTCCCGTAAAGGGTTATTTTTTGTTTATTTATTTATTTATTTTTTTTTGTAGGGCTTTTAAAATGTTTATTTTTATTTATTTATTTATTTTTATTTATGATTTAATTGTTTGTTTGTTTTTTGTTGCTAATTAATCAATGCGAAAATTTGATGATGTCGGCAAAAAACCGTTAACTCATGTCTATTGTTTAATAAATTTTCATTATTTAGAAACTTGATAATGTGTAGTTTTTTTATGTAGGCATTAATGCATGAGTGATCTCAAATTTTACAAGTTCAAATTTTCGCATTGAATAATTAGCATAAAAAACAAACAATTAAATAATAAGTACAAATTTTAAACTCCATAGTCTAAATAAAAAGTTTAAAAGCTCTACAAAAAAAAAAAAAAAAAAAAAAAAAAAAAAACCTTTATGAAGTCGTCAAAAAAAGAAAACAAATGTTAGCTAATTATGACAGTTTTTTTATATACACAAAACCCTTTCAGGAAAGAAAAGAAAATAAAAAAAATAAATAAATCTCCATAGACACTTAACCAGACTAGACAATGTCATCTTCCGCTTTAAATTTAGACACCCCTACCTTACTCTGACTTGACCTCTTTGAATGTAACTGAGATATTGATACAAATTATTTACCCTTACGCCCCCTTTTTTTTTAATAATTGCTCTAGTCGTTACCATAGTAATTTTAATTTTAATAATGAATATGCTTATAAAAACGGTAAATTTCAAGAATTAGTTATTCCAAAAATTTCGCTTGAAAATGGAACAGAGCTTGGTACTTTAATTCGATTCAATTCAAATAATTATATAAGTTAAGTTATATAAGTGTTCTGCACTTGTTTTGAAACATGAGAACTCTTATGTAGCGATGGAATCATATTTTTAAATAAATAATTATATATATATAATGTTTTAAAATTACTTTTATTAATATTTAATCTCACTTTCTCTTTTAATATTCTATAATTAGAATTGTGAGATTGAATATTTATCATCTGGAGGTATTTTCATTTTAAATTGATAATTTAACTTAAATTTAAATATACCAATCTTTAACTATCAATATTGATAGTAAAATATTAAATTAGAAATATTTATTTGTATATTTAAACACTTCAGTTGTCACCTAACATTAATCTTTAACCATGAAATTAAACAAAAATCTAAATAAATTCAAATATAAAAATATATGTAATTATTTGTAAATGTATGTGTATGTAAATTATGTATGAATATGTATAGGTACCTGTGTAATTCGCTACATGTGTGTCTATGTGTGTAATTGCGCATGTAAATGAACGTATCTATATATGGGATTTGCATGAGTATGTATGTGATATATATAAGAAGAAAGCAAAATCTTTAATATTACCCTCAAATATTACTCCATTTTAATTCGAAACCTAAACTTTAAGTAAGAAAGTTTAACCATATAAAAATAATTACAAATTACATTCATAAATTAGATTCAAACTGATACTGATTACCGTAACTGTTTTTTACAATATCAAAAAAGTATGATTGGTCGGGTAAACAAACTGTTATAATTTTAAAATTTTAAAATATGTTCCCTATAAATGTGTTAATAAATATAGTATTTAACTTATATTAAATCCCTAAACTATTTGTAAAAAAATTAAATATTTAAATTGATAGCAAGCATCATATTAATTTCTTTGGTTTTTTTAGACATCTAAATTACTATCAAGAATTAAAATCTATTCTTTACATAAATTGCTAAAACCCAATTACATCCTCTTTCTCTTTACTTCCCTCTTTTCTCCCTTCTCCCCTCCCATTTCAATATATCACTTCCGTTAAGTTAACCGTCTAAATAGGTCAAGGTCTGGTCACTCCTCCTCCCCCAATACTAAGTATAATTGAGAGAGATATGAAATTAATCCCTCCCTAAACTCTACCATGTCTCTTTAACTACTCCTTTTACACTCTCTGTTAAATTACAAAAACATACACTACACATCATTTTTCGTTTCATTTCATTTTTGGAAGTGCTACGTGATGATCCGGCGTCCTTTAAAAGGGCTCTGATGAAATAAATTATTATAATGGTACCTTAAAGTGGTGTGCTTTTCTTTATATATATATATATATATATATATATATATATATATATATATATACATATATATATATATATATATATGCATATTTTTATTTATATATGTATATGTATATGTATGTAGATATATGTATATATATATGTCTATATATAAGTATATATATATGTATATATGTGTATGTATATATGTTTATTCATATATATATGTATATGTATATATATGTATATATGTGTATGTATATATGTGTATATATATATGTATATATGTGTATGCATATATGTATATATATATATATGTATATGAAGAAAATATACGGAAAAAACAAACAAAAATCCTTATATGCAATTATGCTGTTTTAATGTTAATATAATGTCAACGTCGGACGTTTCGGTCTAATAAACCATCTTCAGGACATATTCATAACATATAATTAACATTATCAATTCAACATGACAAAGACGATGGACATAAGAAAAAGACTGGTATTTATTTGAACAAAAAGTACAAATTGTGGCACAAGGCCAATAAAGGGGAGGGGTAGAGGCTGGTCAACACTAACTATCTTATACCTAGCTAATCAGATTCGCGACCCATTCGTACATTACATTTTACACATTCACCAAAAGAACTCGTCCATCACCAAACAATCCTTCAACCACCATAATACCACGTGCTCTCAAGGGAGACCTACCAAAATCGCGCCCCATACCATGAAAATTCTAATGATGATATATATATATACAATTCTAATAATGATAAAATGAGAGGGGAGGGAAATTTAACCCAATAATAAACTTAAAATAAACACAAATACAAACTAAACATAATTGATGTTAGTAGGGACCGTCCAACCCATAAAACAGAGAGGCCGCTGTATTCTGCCCAGGGGACAAAATCAAGAGACGCTCTCGCTAAGGGAGTGGGAAAAAGTATAAAATATTAGGCTGGAATGGGAAAATATAAAACTGACCCAGTCGAGATGAAAATGGGGAGGGGGTCAAAACAAACTGGGGAGGATGGGAATCTCGACTTGGATCATAACCAAAGAACGGCCGGGATGCAGGCCAGGAACAACACTTACTCACATTAACTAGGTACACTGAAGCTTGTCTAACCTAACCAAGGGGAGGGTTCCACAGGAAGCCACCCCGATGTGCAATAGGTTGACCTAGAAGAGAAAATCAAGGCTAGCCCCGTTCACACGAAGCAAGCTCGCTTCTTTTACCCACCTTTCGCTAAAGACTGTCGAATGCAATCGTTTTCTATCCGATCTAATCTTCATCTTGAGCTGATGCTCAAAGAATCGAATCAGATCCGAATGAGAAAGTCGATTGCCTCGCAAGACTTCCTCCTTTCGCGTCGTCCAAATCACCATTCGAGCCGTGGCCATCAGCGTCAGAAACACCATCCGTTTCATCCCGGAATACGGGGGCGACACATTGTCACACGCGTATGCGCGATCAATGGACACAAGCTGTTCGGGAGCGAGACGAGCCGTCAGCTCGCCGACATGGTCCAATAAGGGGCGGACCTGGGGGCAATGGTAGAAGGCGTGCGCAGCCGTTTCCTCTAAGCCAAGGCCACACCGTTCACAGTCTGGCAAATCCGCCAAGCCCCATATGAAAGCCTTGTCGTTGAGAGGCAGCCGATTCCGAGCCAATCGCCAGCTAAGCGAAAACTCAGGGTTACTGAGGTAATCCGCCGCTGGCGCCCAAGACCAGTAGGAGCAGTACTCCTCCTCCGACAAGCCGAGCGTATCTCGTAGGAGATCCCTCGCGGGCCTCTCCACTAATTCACGATAGAAGACCTTCCTAGGCCGAGAAAGGTCACTGGACCGGGGAACGGCCCTCAAGGCCGACCGACACTCGCGAAGGAAAACCGATTGATCCCGGGGTTTACGACCGCGCTCAACCCGCGAGATGGGGGGACTGATGGTAAGGCCAGAAAACGCGTCCCTAACAATCCCCTCCAGAATCGGATCTCCTCCAGTCAATGCACGGCGTAGGAAAGCCAACCTAGAGGCACGGATGTGACTCGGTAGGTGCGGCATTCCCAGCCCCCCATGACACGGACGTTTCGTGCAGACTCGTCTGTCGACCCGATTCCCGCGTCCCCTCCATAAAATGGAGGATAGCGATTGCTCGAGCGCCTTCTTGTGAGTCTTACAGAGAGGAAGTACGGACAATCGATAAAGAATCAGGGGGAAAATGTATGTAGCACACACCTCCGCCCTGCCCTTCACGGACAACCTCTGTCGATTCCAAGTCTGACCGGCGGAATCGACCTTTGCTCGTACTTCAGACCAATTCTTCTCCAGCTGGAGGTCAGGCCCAAACCACACTCCAAGAATGCGGACAGGACCGTCTGTCCAACCGAAGCGGCCCGGAAGAGCGACCCCCTTCCAGGCACCTAACCGCAAGCCGGACGACTTGTCGCGGTTTATTTTGGCCACTGTCACCATCTCGTACCGATCAAGCGCCTTCTGTACCACCTCAATGTCGTTGCGGGACGACACGAAAGCAGATACGTCATCGGCGTACGCGGAAACCCTGGCTCGAGACCCTCCAGGAACGGCAATTCCACGTAGGGCCGGACTGCCGGTCTCGTCCTTCAGCCGGCGAAGGAGAGGCTCCAACGCCAAAGCATAAAGGAGAGGCGACAGCGGACAACCCTGACGAACCGACCTAGACAGCACGAACGCGTCCGACAGCCTTCCGTTCACCTGTACCACCGCACTGGGGGAGCGATACAGGAGGCTAATCCAGCGGCAGAAGTTGGGTGCGAATCCAGCGGTCTGCAGGACAGCTGCAAGGTAGCGATGGTCGACCCTATCAAATGCCTTGGACTGATCCAAATTGATCAGTGCGGCTTCTTCGTCGTCTTTTACACCCTCTATGATCGTGCGGATCAGATGCAGGTTGCTCTGAATTGTTCGGCCCCTCACAGAACAAGTCTGCTCAGGTCCCAACAGAGACTCGGCAACTGACTGCAAACGCTCCTGCAGGATCTTGGCCATAATCTTTAACTCTGTGTTTAGCAGAGTTATGGGCCTGTAATCATCTAGGTTCCCCCCACCACCTTTGCCCTTTTTCAACAGAGTGATCACACCCCTGGTGATCCGGTTGGGGATGGACCCTGACCGAAACCAGTTGTTGAACACTGCAGTCAAAATTGGAACAAAGATGTGCGACAGCCTCAAGTACAATTCATAGGGCAAACCATCCAGACCGGGCGACTTGCCTCTGCCGACCTTCTTCAAAACCGCGTAGACATCGCCCTCCGTAATCTCTCCCTCGCAGCTAGCCGCTTCAGTCGGCGAAAGCCGAGGAAAGTCAGCCAAATAGCTACGAAACTCCTCCTCACGGAGACCAGGCTCCTTGGTAAACCGGTTCTCCAAATGGCGCCGAAACGCTCCGCACATGTCGTCAGTGGCCCGAAGAGTACGCCCCTCCGGGGATTTGACTTCACGAATGTAACGATCGCCACCTCGACGGACCTCTTCCCTGCGCAGATCTGCGCCCAAGTTCTCGGCTTCGGAAGACATCTTGCTTAATTTATGTCTAATTACCTGACCCATGTACCGCTCGCTATTCGATCGATCCAGGGCCTCCTTAGCTAAGGCTATCTCTAGGGGATCCCCCCCCCAGCCACCGCCCGGGAATAACTAGCTTTAAGCGTCTTCACCTTTTCAGCTCTATCTAGAGCGAGCCGTTTGCTGAAATCAGTGGTGAAGGACCTAATCCTACATTTAAGGCGTTCCCACCACCTATTCCCGATAACCGCCACCACTAGCTCCCGCTGCACTAGTCTAGTTAGCTGCTCCTGGAAGTCCCGCCTGTCCAGTAAAGACAGATTGAACTTCCAGTAGCCAGCCATTCTAGGCCTATTGTCTAACGCCACCCGGGCACAAACGAGTTTGTGATCCGAATAGCCTACCCAGTGGAACGTAGGGCAATCTAGTAGTTCTATGTCGGCTCTTCTCACTAACATTCTGTCAAGGTAGCTAACCACCTTGTCAAAAGGCCAATTAAGAGCCCACGTCCACATTTTTCCCTTGGGATGATCGACCCGGTATCTATCGACGAGACCATAATCGTCAATCAGATCGACCAAGCTGCGATCGCCCCCTTTCCCGCTAGCACCCCGCCCCCCAAAAAGACATAAGAAAAAGACTTATCCAAACAGATAACTGAAAGTTTTATATGATCAGCGTTCCGTTTAAACATGGTCACGTTGTCTTCACGTGGGCGACG